>CM021101.1:585397385-585462819 GCA_007115665.2 Sequoiadendron giganteum
GAAAGGAGGCAACTCTTCACTCAAAAATCATCCCTTTTTCCAAAGGAAACGCCTCTTTATATCCATATTTATGGGCGCCAAGATGGGGTCTGCCCATTGTAATTTAAATTTAAATTTATTTAATTTCCTTTTTTCTTGGGCACTAGACATAGGTCAGCCCATAAATGAACATTAATTTATTTGTTTTAAATTACAGGGAGGGCACCAAGATGGAGGAGGTCGGCTAGCATAGAATGAAGTCTTTTGATCATCATTAATTCATCCTTAACACAGTGCGATCTGCTCTTGACTATGGAGATTCAAACCTGATTTTGTTTGTTTGGTCTTTGGACAACGATTAGTGGCCTTTCGCCTTTAGTCTGCATAGATTTCTTTCATTGACAATACGCCTTTGACATCAATGAAAATATTGTTGGCAATCTCCCCCTTTGTCATTGACGGCAATCCTTGCAATCAAATCATCTATGAATATGACATTTAACATACTGCTCCCCCTATCTCTATTGCTCCCCCTTTCTCTACTTCTCCCCCTTTGACATCAATGGCAAAGGCATCCGTGGAGCTATAAGATATTGCAGTGAAGAGCTAACCTTGAATAATGCATCTCCTTAGTGACTAGATGAAAAGGATATCACTCCCAACTTATGTTGAAGATATTCAAAAAAAAAATTCGGTAGGGGCTTTGTGAAGATGTTTGCAATTTGTTCTTGTGTAGCAATATTCTCCAACTTAACCTGTCGATCTCTCACTTGCTCCCTTAAGAAGTGACATTTGATTGGAATATGTTTTGTTCTGGAGTGCATGACAAGATTCTTCGAAATATTGATTGCACTTGTATTGTCACAAAATATTGATACTGAATGATTGCATTCTACCTTGATATCCCTTAGAGTTTGCCTCATCCGAAGAACCTGAGTGCAACAAGATGTTGTTGCTATGTATTCAGCCTCTACAATGGATAGAGAAACTAAAGCCTATTTCTTACTTAACCAAGGCACGAGATTGTTACCAAGAAAGAATTCACCCCCACTTGTACTTTTTTTGTCATCAATACTGCTAGCCTAATCTACATCAATATATGCTGCTAAGGTGAAATCTTCACCTCTTGGATACCATAAAACAAAATCCAAAGTGCCCTTTAGATATTTAAAAATTCTTTTAACTGCCTGCACATGGGTATCTTTTGGGGCTGCCTAAAACCATGCCACCATACCTACTGCTTGCATAATATGAGGCCTTGAAGCTGTTACATATAATAGGCTCCCAATCATTGACCTGTATAGAGTTTGATTTGCTTTTGGAGATTCATCACATTTACTTAATTTGCATCTTGTGACCATGGGTGTACTTACTAGTTTACAATCCTCCATCCTAAAATTCTTCAACATCTCTTTGATATACTTAGTTTGAAAGATGAATATGCCTTTATCGGATTGAGAAATTTGTAAGCCAAGGAAGAATGACAATTCACCAAGCATGGACATCTCAAACTCCTTTTGCATGTACATGGCAAACTCCTAAAACATTTTTTTACTACTACCACCAAAAATGATATCATCCACATAAACTACAAAAATCAACTGATACCTTCAATTTTGATGTAAAGATTGCTACCAATAATTCCTCTTTAAAACCTTGTTGTTAAAGATATTTATCAAGTCTTGAGTACCATGCTCTGGGGGCTTGTTTCAGCCCATAAAGTGCCTTCTTCAATTTGCACAGATAATCATTATCTTTTGATAGAAGGAACCCTTCTAGTTGTTCAATTTATACTTCTTCCTCTAAGTTTCCATTTAGAAAGCCTGACTTGACATCCACCTAATATACTTCAAAATTCTTAAAGCAAGAAAATCCCAAAAACATTCTAATAGCTTCTAGTCGTGCAATGGGGGCAAAAGTTTCTTCACAATCAATACCTTCTACTTGAGCATACCCTTTGCATACTAACCTTTCTTTATTTCTCACAACTTGGCCATCTTCATTTAACTTGTTCTTGAAAACCTATTTGGTGCCAATCACATTTTTATCTTTTGGTCTTGGGACAAGTTCCCAAGTCTCATTCTTTTCAATTTGGTTTAGTTCTTCTTCCATAGCACCAACCCAGTGCTTGTCTTCGCTTGCTTCTGCAAAGTTCTTAGGTTTTACCTTAGATAGCAGGGATAGGTTTTTATGTTCTGATGCATTTGCCAATCACTTGTCTAAATTACAATACCTTTATTGCCAATCACTTGTCTAAATTACAATACCTTTATTGCCAATAATTAGATCTTTTGAATGATTCCTTCTATCAAATTTGGATGGTGTCTTTGTGTCCTTTTGTTCAATTACCTCATTTTCAACTTCTTCCTCTCTTTCCTCTTCCTTGCAGCTTGCTTCCTTTAGATAATCACTTCATGTGCTTTTTCTTTCTGATGTCTTTCCTCATCTACTCTTACATTTGCACTTTCAACAATATTGTGCAATATTTTATTATAACATATATAGGCTTTGCAACTTGAAGAGTGTTACCTCAGTTTCTGCTATACCCCAAAACTGTGCCTATTCATTTAAAATTTGCCTAAGTGATGAACTCGTCGGTCTTTTCAATGGTTTCCAAAACCTTGTCAAACTCCACCTAGGTTGTCAAAACTTCGTCACCACCCAATACTTCAAAAGTTAAGTCTAAGTCTTCCTCTTGGAGTCAGTCTTTCATAGAGTTTTAAGAACTCCGTCGGAGCCCTAAGTACTTGTCACTACTATAACTATTTCCGATGAAGGTGAAGTTGGAATCATTGAGGAATCTTGAGGAAGTTTTGAAACCTGTATCGGCTTTCGAAGGAGTTATCAAAACTACTTTTTCTCTTAAAGGCAAATTGATCATGAAGATTTTTGTTCCAAGGAATGGCGCAAAGAAGATTTCATTATAGTGCTTCAAAATTTAATGGTGATTATGAAACCTCCGTCGGTTCCCAATGAGGTTGTCAAAACTGCCTATTTCACTGAAGAGGCCCCTTTTAGCCGTTTCTTTTCAAATATTTAAAAAGCAATTGAAGCAATAGGAAGGATGTGAAAGTTTACACACGCCAACCTTAGTCAAGTGATATATTAACCACTCATCCACTCAAGCATTAATTGTGAGGGGTTTTTAAATGATTTGAGCTATTAGAGAAGCATATTCTGATAGTGGTTGGAGAAAGAATTGGAGTGGAGCTGAAAGGCGAATTCACACAGTTGGTGTTCTTGGAACTCTATATGCACTCAAAGGTACTGGTTTTACTTGACTGAGCTATAATTTGCTAGAAATTATACCCTGAAATGGAGAATTACATTGGAATAAGTCTTCTCTCTACAAATTACATACATATCCTAGGGTTTCAGTCACAATAAAGTATAAATATCAAGGTTATGAATATGTTTCTGGCTTAACCAACACAATGCCGAAAATTAGGGCATGTGAGTTTAGATGAGTTTTGGGACAAAATTGGGAAGGATGACCCTCCACCCATTACATACAGGTTGCTTGAGAGCAGATTGTTACAAGCTGCAGCATTCCTAGTGGCAATTCAATGCCCAGATTTGATAGTGGAATGTATTAAGCATTATGATTCCGAAACACAGGAAGTTAGTGTTAGTGTTTCTTAGATCAGATTAGATAATCAATTCACAAAAGAAATGCAACACATAAGACAATGAACACAACAAGATACCCTGGGAAAACCCTCCTCTTGAGGGAGAAAAACCCAGCAAATATATCTCTTATATATTGAAGGAATAAGAGCAGAAATCTGCTTTCAACTCAGGCCCAACACAATGCCGAATTTGATACAATGAATAATAGCACCTCTCCTAGATGCAAAGATACAAATGAATATGTTTCTCCTTGAAATCGGTCTGCTGCTACAAAGTGATGATCTGCTGCTACAAGATGATGATCTGCTGATTAAGTATGAACTTCTTCTAAGACTGTGAATTCTGCTCTGCCAAAAGTGCGAACTTGTTTATATTCGAATTGTTCTTCATAGCCAAGAAGTGACTTTTTATTTATATCTCCTAGGCGCCTCTTCACTTTGGGTCGGCCTTTGATAAATATTTAATAACAATTAAAGTCGGCCAGAATAAGTACATGAAATAAATCAAATATAAGGTCGGCCCATGATTAATATGAGTCTTAGTGAAGATCGACGCTGTATTAACATCAACACTCCCTCTCAGCTAGGGATGAACTTCCATCTGCACAAGACACATTATGTTAGAATGAAAACAAAATAAAATATCACCTCAACGTGATATTAACCATTATGGCTACTCCCATAGATGGTAAAACTCATCACGGATTCTTTCACGTGATGTTGTCATGGAGTCACACACATGACATCCACCATAGCTTCTCCCAGAGGGTGGAAACAAGGGCTTTCACCTCAACTCTCTCTCATCAGAGAATTGCATTATCAAGGACTTTCACCTCAACTCTCTCTCAGCAGAGAATTGTATTAACAAGGGCTTGCACCTCAACTCTTTCTCAGCAAGGAGTTGCATTCTCAACAAGGATCACTGATTACTGAGACTCTTTCTCAGTCACGGCTGCATTCTCCACCATACCAAGTTTCTCCGGAAGTATACAAACTTAATCCTGGCGAGAGGCTTGGTGAGAATGTCTGCCGTTTGCTCTTCAGTGCTGATATACCTCAACTGTATAGCTTTCCTTTGCACCATATCTCTAATATAGTGGTACTTGATCTCAACATGTTTTGTTCTGTCATGAAACACAGGATTGACAGAAAGCTTCACACAGCTTTGATTATCACAGTGTATAATAGTAGGCTCCATTGATTGTCCAAACAATCCTGCAAGGAGCTTGCGAAGCCACACTGCCTCACGAGCTGCACACAAGCTGCAATATACTCTGCTTCAGTTGTACTCAAGGCCACTGAAGACTGTTTCCTGCTACACCAGGAGATCATAGCAGTCCCCAAACTGAAGCAACAACCAGAAGTACTCTTCCGATCTGAGACACATCCTGCCCAATCAGAATCAGTAAAACCATGCAGCTCCAAATCCACGTTTGAAGAATATCTCAACCCATATCCGATTGTGCCGCATAAATATCTCAGGATATGTTTAGCTGCTACAAGATGTATTTGCTTTGGTTCACACATAAACTGGCTAAGTGCACTCACTGCATAGCAGATATCAGGTCTAGTGTTAACTAGATACATCAATGAACCAATCAACTGTCTATACATTGTAGAATCCACTGGTTCTGAACTAGCTGCAGCTTCTTTCAACTTATCTAAATTAGTCTCCATGGGTGTAGACATAGGTTTGCAATCAATCATACCAAACCTTTTGAGAATGTCAACAGTGTACTTCCCTTGACTTAGAATCATCTCATCTGGCTTTTGCCAAACTTCTAAGCCAAGAAAGTAATGCATGAGACCTAGATTCTTCATCTCAAATTCTGAAGCTAATTCCTTCTTGCATTTTAGAATTAGATGTTCTTCACCAGTAATGATCAAGTCATCAACATATAAAACCAAAATTAATGCTTCACCATTTACTACTTTGAAGTAGAGGTTAGAATCTGCATCATTCTTTGAGAAACCCAGACTTGAAAGATACTGATCAATTCTTTCATACCAAGCACGAGGAGCTTGTTTAAGACCATACAAGGCCTTCTTCAGCTTGCAGACATGAGACTCTTTCCTATGCACCTCAAATCCTTCTGGTTGCTCAATGTAAACCTCTTCTTCTATTATGCCATTCAGAAAAGTTGTCTTTACATCCATTTGGTGAATCTTCCATCCTCTAGATGCGGCAATAGCAATGATGGTTCTAACAGACGTGTAACGAGCCACAGGAGCAAAAGTTTCTTCATAGTCAACTCCCTCTTTTTGTGAGAACCCTCTAGCCACAAATCTAGCCTTGTGTTTCTCAATGCTCCCATCAGCTGCATGCTTGATCTTGAAGAGCCACTTAGAAGACACCACAAATTTGTCTTTGGGTCTAGGAACTATATCCCAAACATCGTTCTTAAGTATAGACTGATACTCCTCAATCATGGCATCTTTCCATACTTGTTGACTAGAAGCTTCTTCAACATTTGAAGGCTCTGACTCAATAATCTGACTCATCAAGGCAACATAACTAGAGAACTTGTGAGGTCTCTTGCTTTCTCTGAAGGCTCCTCTTGGAGCTGCAAACCTTTCTGCTTCCTGCATTGTCCTGCGAGCCCAAAGAGGTCTTTTCTTTCCAATCACAATGTCTAGAGGCCCATCAGTAGGATCCAAAGGCTCAGCTGGATCAATATCTTCTTTAGGTTCTATATCCTCCTTCAGATTCTCTGGAATATGGTCAACTTCCATATCTTGAGGAGATTCTTCTTCATCGACCTCCATAAGAGTGCCTTTGGACCTTCTATAAGCAACATCTTCCTCAAATGTGACGTCTCTACTGATCTCAATAGACTTCTGTCCTGGAATGTAAATCCTGTAAGCTTTTGATGTCTCACTGTAGCCTACAAGAATTCCTTTCTTCCCAGAAGGTTCTAGCTTTGTTCTCTTTTCCTTTGGAATATGAACATAGACTGGACAGCCAAAGATCCTCAAATGACTAACTTCAGGCTTCACGCCTGAGAATGCTTCTTCAGGAGTTTTATTCTCTAAGATCCTGTGGGGACTCCTGTTTTGAACATAGACGGCTGTTCTTGATGCTTCAACCCAAAGAGAGATTTGTAAGTCTTGATCATGGATCATAGCTTTCACTACTTCCACAATAGATCTATTCTTCCTTTCAGCGATACCATTTTGTTGTGGATTATAGGGAACACTGAACTCCCTCTTAATCCCTGCTTCAATACAAAAGTCTCGAAAAATGCCAGAAGTGTATTCTCCACCATTATCAGATCTCAATACTTTGATCCTCTTCCCAGAGAGATTTTCAATCTGTGCTTTGAATTCTCTGAATCTTTCTAATACTTCTTCTGATTCTTTAGATCTCAAGAAATATATCCAAGTCTTTCTAGAGTAATCATCAATGAAAATAATATAATACAAGAAACCACTAGAAGATGCACTAGACATTGGACCACACAAATCAGAATGAATGAGATCAAGAATACATTTAGATCTACTTTCACTGGAATGAAACGTACCTTTTGTGTTCTTGCCTAGGGCACATCCCTTGCATGTACCTTCATGTTCTTGATCGAATTTCGGAAGACCGGTGACCATCTTCTCCATGATAGGTAGAGCACGAAAGTGAATGTGAGCCAATCTTCGATGCCAAAGATCACACATGCTGGTACTGTTATGCACAAGTGCTTGAAGAGGACGAGTGCACAGCGTGTAGAGACATTCATGTCTAACTCCAATCACTTGAGCAGTTTTGAAGCTGGAGTTCTTTGCCCATATAAGAACTTTCCCTTTAGAGAAGGCAACTTGATAACCTTTGTCTTCTAATGCTGAAATTGAAACAAGGTTCCTCTTTATCCCAGGTACGAACAGTACATCATTCAACTCCAAAGAAATTCCAGAATCCAAGTGAAGAGTGGAGTTTCCAATCCCTTTTACAGAATATCTAGCATCATCTCCAATGACAACTTGATCACTGGAGTTGCTTTCCATTAAGTTTGAAAGATGACTTCTGAATCCGGTGATGTGCCTAGAAGCACCACTGTCAATCAACCAAGTATTAGAGTCAGTAGAAACATTGCTAGACAAGGCTGAATAAAATAGATAATCACTAGAGTCCTTTTGTAGAGCAACTTCTTCAACATCTGCAGTGGCAACTTGAAGCTTAGGTCGTTGGGGGCAAACCCTCGCAAAGTGACCATACTTATCACAACGAAAACATTGAATCTTGGACATGTCTCGTTTCCTTTTGAAGGTAGGAGCATCTTCATTTCCATCTTCTCGATTCCTTTTGAAGAAACCTCTCTTAAAGCCTTTTCCTTTGTTTGATGAATGAGAGGTAAGAACTTGTAATTCTTCATTCTTTGAGCTTTGACCAATCCCCCTTGCTGTTAGTCTTGACTCTTCTTGAATGCAATCAATCCTCAATCGATCAAACTTGGGAAGTTCGGATCTTGCACTGATTCCTTGGATGAATGCCTCCCATGAAAGCGGAAGACCATTGAGAGCAAGCATAGTCAGTTCTTTATCATCAATCATGTGACCAATAGTGGAGAGCTGATCTTTTATCTCTGAAATCCTCATGAAGTATGTAATAACAGATTCTCCTTTCGCCATTTTCACATGATGAAGTTGTTGCTTCAGAGCAAGGGCACGACTGGTGTTGTTGATTTCGTACATCTCTTCCAAGGTTGTAAACATCTCTCTTGCTGTATCCAACTTGAAGATAATTGGTACAATATGATCCTTGACGGAATCAACCAATGCTTTCTTTGCCCTAGTGTCTTTCTTCCTCCATTGCAGCTTCTCTTCTTCCCCCTCAGGTTCGGGAACTTTTGTTTTCACAAACTCAGCCAAGTCATTCTCTTCCAAAGTTAGCATGAACCTGAACCTCCATGATATGTAGTTCGAGATCCCTTCGAGTCTATCCTCGATTTTCAGACCGTTCACCATCTTGAGAAATTTAGAAGATAGACTGAAAAAAGAATAAGGTGAGTGTTGCGAACTAAATCTGATCACGATCTTTTTCACACCCGCTCTGATACCATGTTAGTGTTTCTTAGATCAGATTAGATAATCAATTCACAAAAGAAATGCAACACATAAGACAATGAACACAACAAGATACCCTGGGAAAACCCTCCTCTTGAGGGAGAAAAACCCAGCAAATATATCTCTTATATATTGAAGGAATAAGAGCAGAAATCTGCTTTCAACTCAGGCCCAACACAATGCCGAATTTGATACAATGAATAATAGCACCTCTCCTAGATGCAAAGATACAAATGAATATGTTTCTCCTTGAAATCGGTCTGCTGCTACAAAGTGATGATCTGCTGCTACAAGATGATGATCTGCTGATTAAGTATGAACTTCTTCTAAGACTGAGAATTCTGCTCTGCCAAAAGTGCGAACTTGTTTATATTCGAATTGTTCTTCATAGCCAAGAAGTGACCTTTTATTTATATCTCCTAGGCGCCTCTTCACTTTGGGTCGGCCTTTGATAAATATTTAATAACAATTAAAGTCGGCCAGAATAAGTACATGAAATAAATCAAATATAAGGTCGGCCCATGATTAATATGAGTCTTAGTGAAGACCGACGCTGTATTAACATCAACAGTTAGGACTAGTGATAACCGGTTAGTGGTAAAGATCCAAAGAGCTACCTTTACTTCTTGTTTGAAAATTCCAGAGAGAGAGCAATATTCAGCTTTTGATTTCACCTCTTCACAAATTACTTTTTCAGAGAGGAAAGGTGTGTATAGGAATGTAATTGCCAAGGAGTGGTTTGCCACACCTAAGAAGGGTAAATCGCAACTACCCAAGAATCTACACAGTAATCACTTCGTAGACGAGATTTTTGATATAATTGTGCTTCTGCATAGGCTAAGGGGGAATGAGAGGGCTAACAAATTTGAAAAATGGATGTCTTTCTCCATTCAGATTGTAATTGGAGGAAATCAATTCTTAGATTGGGTACAACTAATCAATGATCAGATACACCATATGATTATCCATTTCCCAATTAATAGATTCTTCTACATGTCTTCATATTTGATTTATGCTATCGCTAGCACCCGACCATGGCCCGACTTGAGACCAAGTTCAGCTCCACGTCATGAAGTTCCAATCTTTGATTATTTTGATAAACTACAGCTGGGAAAAAAAACCATAATCACAGGAGAATTAATGATACGTTCACTATGAGGATGACTCAGGAGATACAAGGGGACATTGGCTTAAGGCTTACTCCTAAAGTTGTACAACTAATCGATACCTCTGGCAGTCACTTCATACAATTCCAAAGGTTTTCATATATTAGGATTGGAGGGTTTGATGGTGCTCCACTAAAGCTTCCTAAGTATGTAAAAGATAAGTTTGTCCTAATAGAAGTTTGCAGGCAGGTTGCAGAGGTGAATAAGAGAGGTCAAGAGAGGAAGAAGGTTGGCATACATTTCCCAATTGGGCTTGGCTATTTCTCTTGCAATTCTATGTCTGATACACTTAACATTGAGAAGGACTTGGTTAAATACACTTTGCAGTTTTATGATGCAAGATTTCCTTTTGATAGTAAAGACTTTGTGAAAAATAATTTGCAACTGGGTCCCGGATTCCATCATATCCTTGACCTAGAGGATTATTGGGCTCATTGTGTTGATGAATATAAGGTGAGAAGGAGTTGGATGCGGTTGTCTTTGAGGCAGATAAAGACATTCAATCTAAAGTGGGATATCCAAGGTATTGAAGATGATGAGTCTGATTTAGCAGATCCTATCTTTATCAAGCATGTCTCTGTTCAACCAATTGTGTCTATGGACTGGAGTATTAAAGAAATTGAGACCATTCAAGCTAAAACTGCAATTGTCTTAAGGAGAACACAAAAGTGGGTTTCTAGAAAGAACACAAAAAAGAAAGTTCCCCTAACCAGGTCACAAAACACTTAGCCGCAAGAGGAGTAGTCAACCTCCAATAACCTCGAGGACATCATCTTCTACTTCATGGCAAGTGCCATTGAAAGGGCAAGGTGGTGGAGGTGATGAACCCCCAAAAGGGAATCTACCAGAGAGAACATGTGGGGAAGATGCTCCCAAGCCCCCTCAGCAAAGCAAAGATAAAGAAAATGTTGAAAGAGAAGAAGAAGCGGTCAATGTCTCTACCTCTCCATTTCAGGGAAGTTCCTCTTCCCTTTCTCCTAAGAATTCTCCTGACAAAAATGTCATGTCTCTCCTAGGATAGGACCAACTCCTCCTTCCCCAGAACAAGAACATTCTATTACTCCTCCCTTGAGAAGAACATTATTTGCCTCCTCCAATTCCAAATCAGCTGTCACTCCTTCCACTTCCTCTTGGCTTGAGAAAACATTGTCAAAGAAAAGGAAGATTGTTCAAGTGAATCTCCTAGAGAAAGACCTTGTAGGCCAATTGATCCAAAAGACCCCTAAGCCTAAGTGGTTGAAAACTACTTCTAGGTTGTTGGAAAATGACAATACTGGAAACATATGTGTAGAAGTAGCTCATCCTTCTACACAGAAAGAAGTAAACCAGGCCACTGCTAGTGATTTTAATGTCACCAGAGTAAACTTGGGGCCATCTACGAGAGATGGAGATGTGCACAATTTCCAAATAACAGCAGCTAAATTGGTAGAGCATACAGCCAAAGACAAGAAAAGCAAGGATGAATTGAAAGGTCAAATTAGAGTCCTAACTGAATGTCTAAAGTCTGTTTTTGGCATTGTTCCACAACCAATCACTCAAGCTAAAGCTGCATTCAACCCATCATCAATAGTTGGAAGGGACGTAGTGAGCAAGATACAAAATTATAAAAAAATTGGGAAGGCTATAGATGAATGGGTCATGAACATATCGAATAAGGGAAATCAGTTCATCTCGAACATGAAGAAGATATGCAAAGATGTAAGCACTTTGAAGGCAGAGGTGGAGAAGGATATTGCCTCGGCTAAACTCAAAGAGATGGTGTGGATTAATACTTTAGGCGAACTTAAAAGAATGGTGGAGCTAGGTCCTGAGAAGCTGGTCAGTGAGAAAATCCTTCCAAACATTACAGACAACTGCTACACCATGTGGAAATATAGTTAAACAAACAAAGCCTCCAAGAGTTTGGTAAAGTGCTAATGGAATGCAATGCGATTAAGGAGGAAGTCCATAAGAACTTCTTCAGACTTGGCCTGCAACTTACGAAGGAAGGAGGCAATGGTGATGAAGATGAAGAAGCTTTGAAAGAAAGTTTTAAAAGAATGGTTGACTGCATCACTGACACATGGCCTTTCAATGCTGAGAGTCTCAGAAGGCTTAGCGGAATTGATTTGGTTTTGTTTCATGCAGGGAGACTTGAAGCAGGACAAGGAAATAAGGTTATTCGGAAACTTCGGGCCAGGAACGTTATCATTCCCCAACAAGAGGAAATGTCGGCTATTGTGAAGGTTTTCCAAGTCTTCCGAACGAGGATTGCCACCTCGTCAACCCAGTCAGCCGAGAGATTGGTGAATGAAGCGCCACCTCAGTGACTTTTCAATTGCTCATGGTAGTTTTGTATTAATTAAAAGACTTTGTTTTAATCATGGAACAGTTATACTTTTAAAAGAAGCAGCTATGAACCTACTAGATATATATGTAATTAAGACGAACTGATAGCTCTCTTAGCAATTTTGATTTGGATAAGGCATTGATACTTCAATCTCAATATAGCATACATGATTTAAAAGTCACCTAGACGTCTGTGTGCGTTTGGTTTTCATTGAGACGAACGGGATATCTTAAATCTGTGTGTTTAATTTATTCTTGTCCAGTTATATCATTTCGTTGTGGATGTATGACTATCTTGTCTTGATGATTGACTTCTTTTCTAAGTTATATTGGGTTGAATAATATTCATTTACATCTTATATTATATTCACTAGTCTTTGTACCAGTGCTTTGATCGTTTCATTTCATTGCATCTGATATTGGGAAGTTTTCTAATATTTGGATTATATGCCCTTGTTGCTTTCGGGTTAAAAGAATACAAGGATTTAATTTTATTGTTTTAGCAATTTTATTGAAAATCTTGAGGGAGTTGTACCTCTGTAGAATTCAAAGAGTGATCATTTCACATAGAAACGATTATCTCGAGCTGTTGGAAACCATTGCATCTTTTAGGACAAGGAGTCAAGTTTGTAAGATTAAATCTCAAGGTGCCAATCTGTTAACCAACAAAGAGTAACCAAGGAAGATACCCTCATCAGATCTTGAGTCAAATTTTCCCAAATTCTCATCATCTCTTCTTATATAGCATTTGCTCCCAAAAACTTTGAAGAAATTAACCATTGCAGGTCTACCCTTCCATAGTTCATAAGGTGTTTTACAATTGTTGACTCTGATTTTTCCTTAGTTCAAAATGTAAATTGCTGTATGAACCGCCTCTCTCCAAAATGTGTCTGATAACCTAGACTCATTTAACATAGTTCTTGCCATCTCTTGAACAGCTCTATTTTTCCTTTCTATAACTCCATTTTGCTATGGAGTCCTTTCAGCTGAAATATGTCTTCTTATCCCATGATATTCACAAAATTCTTCAAATTCATTTGAAGTAAACTCATCTCCTCTATCCGATCTCAAGCACTTGATTTTCAGACCGGTTTCATTTTCAACTAAAGCTTTTAATGTCTTTAACTTCTCAAATGCTTTAGACTTTTCTTTTAAAAAGGTAACCCATGTCGTCCTAGAATATCATCAATTAGCAACACAAAATAGCTCTCACCTTGCAAACTTTTGTTCTTGTTGGTCCACAGAGGTCTATATGGACAAGTTCCAAGGGTTTTGATGTTGAATACTCCTCCGATTTGATACTTGTTCTTGTTTGTTTTCCATGTTGGCACTGCTTGCAGATGGTACTTGAAGGTTTTGCAATCTTCAACATATCTCTCACAACCTACTTAGTGTTGATTTTTACTAGATTATCAAAGTTTGTATGCCCCATCCTTCTATGCCATAACAAGCTCTCATCTTCTTGCCTCATGTAGCATCTTTCTTCTTTGATTTCACTAAGAATGTAAAGATTGTTCACAGTTCTACTTGCATCTGTGACTAGCTTTCCTATAGTTGTTTTTCTAGTTTCACATCCTTCAGCATGAAATGTGAGTGTGTGTCTTTGGTCACACATCTGACTAACACTTAGAAGATTATGCTTCAAACCTTCAACATATAAAATATTTTCAGTTTTTGTTTTTCCATTGTCAAGGCTAAGAGTACCTTTACCACATATCCTCGTTGTAGCATTGTCCCCAAATTTTATTGTGCCTTCATTTACTTCTTTCAAAGTGAGGAATTTGCTCTTGTCCCCTGTCAAGTGGCTTGAGCAACCACTATCAATGTACCACTGATTTCTCTCATTTTGAGTATGAAGGGCAATTTGCACAAGCATGGATCTCTCCTTTTCTTGCTCTTGTTTCTTCTTCCATACTTTTGAATTTTCCTCCTTTTGTTAAGCCATAATATCCTTCTTGTTTTGTTTAGGTGGTTCCACAAAACCACTTCTACAAAAAAGTGGTGTGTGTCCAAAGTTGTTGCACTTATAGCATATAACACTATAATCCACTAAAGGAGCAAATGAATTATAGTTCCTATTTGAGAACACATAAGGACTTCTACTCTTGTTCCAAACAAAGTTATTTCTTGCATGTGCCCTATAGTCTATTGCTTTATGACCAAAGTGATTACACGAAAAGCAATAACCAAAGAAAGATTGTTGGAACCTGATCATATGCGCCTACCTTGGAGGAAAGGACTTTCTAAATTTTTCCTTGTTATCTTTCGGTTGAGTGCTTGTTTTTTGTGGGACTTGATTCTCTTTCTTCTTGTTGATTGGACTTTTGAGAGCTTCTACATAGCTTTTTGTCTTTGCCTCATTTGCCTTCTTTGGTGGCTCTTTGTGATCTTCTTTGTTGGCCATCGGATTTTTCTTTATATCCAAGACCAGTCTTTATAAATGGTGACCTCTACCCATTGATGATATCATCTAAGATCTCGGTACTCTTCTCAAATTTGAGGCTTTTGTTTACCTTAGTGGTTGTTTTCTCTAGTTACTCCCTCAAGGAAACTATTTCGGACTCTAGCCTCTCACAATTTTCTTCCTTTTTGTTTAATTGGATTTTCATTTCTTCTTCAATCCTTTTGCTTCTTCAATCCTCTTTGCTTCTTCAAGTTGAATCTTGAGGTTGATGATCATCTTTTCCAATTCCCCAAGACTTTGTGACATTTTTGCCTTAGATTCGCATTCCTCTTGAAGCTATAATTTTTGTTTCAAGTTCTTCTTTTTAAGCTTCTTTATTTCACTTAGGGAACAAATGAGTTCTTCCAACTGTACTTCCCCATCTATTTCGCCATTCTCTTCCCCTTCTGACTCCTATTCTTTTTCTTTGTCTTTACTTTCCAAGATATCATCTTTTGTTTCTATTGCCATGAATAGAATCTCCTCTTTATCTCTAGTGGAAAAACTCTCTTTGGATGAACTACTTTCCTCTTTGGAATAAAGGCTTTTCTTGTGCTTGTGGATGCTCTTCATTTTCTCCGGTTTGCCTTGTTTGTAGCCCTTTTTATGTTGATAATGTTTGCCACCTCTCTTTATATTATGCTCCTCTTCCTCATCACTACTTTCATTTTCTGTATATGGGCATTTGGCAGCAAAATGTCCTACCTTTCCACAATTAAAGCATTTAAAAGGCAACTTGCCTTTGTACTTGCTAGATCCTTTCTTTAACTTCCTCACAAAATGAGCTCCTTCTTCATCTAATTCATCATTGGAACTATCACTTGGCTTGGGCTCTTTATTCTTCATTTTCTTGGAGGCTTTGAAGGCTATCTCTTGCTTAGATGATTTCTCCTTTTCAGTACTTATTTCATATGCCATAAGGATTCCATGCAACTCATCCATTGTTAGAGTATCTAAACCTTTCATTTCTTCGATGGTGGAGACTTTGGCATCAAATCTCAAGGGAAGAGATCTTAATACTTTCTACACAATCATTGCATCCTCAACCTTTTCTCCAAGACCTCTGATAGTGTTAATGATTTCATCCACGTGAAGCAAATAGGCTGCAATGTTTTCTTTGTCCTTCATTTTCAAACTTTTGAATTGTCTTCTATGTGTTTGACACTTAGCTTTCTTTACCTTGTCGTCTCCTCCATAGATGTTCTTTAGTTTATCCTAAATCTCTTTTGTCGATTCACAATGTGTTACCTTGAGAAACTCCAATTCTGATAGACCACACAAAATTGCATTCATAGCTTTTGCATTATTTTCACTTGCCTTCTTTCCCACCAGATCCATTGGTGGAGATGATGTAGCTACATATCCGCTCACAACTGATTGCCAAATACCAAAGCCAAGAGCCATTAGGTAAGTGCGCATCCTTATGCTCCAAAACGCATAGTTTAATCCATCGAATAATGGAGCCCTATTTGAGGAGAATCCTTCTTGATAAGCCATGTGTGCTCTTGAGACCTACCTTCTAGCGGTTAGACTATACTTGAAGGAACCCGCTCTGATACCAATTGATGAGCACACACTGATACTGAGAGGGGGGCGGTAAATCAATCTAAAGTAATCTTTTAATTTTTTAAATGAATACTCGCAATAATATCAATCACACAATATCAACAATTAAGAATACAAGAACACAATATTTGTGTGGAAACCCTTTTGAGAGAAAACCATGGACAAAAGGACCGCTTGGATCTACTATCCAAATCCAGCCACAAATAAAATACTTCTTACAAAATATTCGTAGGCACCAACGTACTGGAGACACCAATCCCCACCGCTAAGTAGGGACTTAGCAAGAGACACTAGTCTCTTCTTATTGAGAGGCACCAACTTCTAAATAGGCAAACACTTTGACTTCTTGAAAATACTTCTTTGATGGATAACCATTTAAATAGATCTCCTTCACGAAATTCTGCCTTGAATACTCTTCTATATTTTCTCCTTCAAAATCTGTTTGTGTTTGAATGATATATCTTTTATTCCACACTTGCTTTCTTCACCACCAATTATAAACTTCATTTATACTTTTTGAAAGAGGGCAACTTCATGAAAGGATTCACTCAAAATTCACTCTTTTCCAAAGGAGGCGCCTCTTTATATCCTTATTAATGGGCGTCAAGATGGGGTCAGCCCATTGTAAGTTAAATTTAAATTTATTTAATTTCCTTTTTTCTTGGGCACTAGACATGGGTGGCCCATAAATGAATATTAATTTATTTTCTTTAAATTACGAGGGCACCAAGATGGAGGAGGTTGGCCAGCATAGAATGAAGTCTTTTGATCATCAGTAATTCATCCTTGACATGCTGCGATCTGCTCTTGACTATGGAAATTCAAACCTGATTTTGTTTGGTCTTTGGACAGTGACTAGTGGCCTTTGGCCTTTGTTCTTCATACGATTTCTTTCATTGACAATACGCCTTTGACATCAATGACAATATTGCCACAATCCATATAGATCATGCATATGAATCCTAGGTATTAAATATGAATAACATCACCTTTTAGCACTTTTAGTGAACTTCTTCCTCAGCAATCTACCTCTTCATGCAACTATTGTCAAGATGAGATTCTTATTAGAGTAATAGCAGATTGTAACCAAAGTTGTGCCCTTAACCTTTGATGAACATCTAACAATCTATGTTCCCACAACTTCCACTTAGGGTCATGCCCTATTTGTTGATTCATTTAGAAGACTATGATTACAATTGGTGTGGCTGTTCATGAACCCCCAACATTGGCAACTACCACAATAGTACAACATGGTGTGCAGTCTAAAGATACATGAATTTCTTTACCCTTTATCAATTGATGGTGATTGTGAAATATCATGTCCAGCAGCAATTATTTACACATCAATTCTCCACAGCCTCCCTATCATTAGATCTTTTCCTTTATTTTGTCTTTGATAAAGCATTCAAGTAATTTGAATAATGACCATAGTTACGGGACTCGCCTGGACTCGCCAGAACTCGGTGAGTCCCAAGCCGAGCACCCCTGGCCGGGTCCTGGGAGCCCAAACTCGGGAGCGGCCGAGTCCTAGCTGAACTCGCCGGACTCGCTGCTTCCCGGACAGTCCCAAGCCCTGGACGCGGCCGGCGACAGCAACATAAAAAGTCATCAAAAAAACATAAAATTGACTTTTAAGTTTTTTTTTTTTTGCCTTATATTATCTCCCCAACCCTAAAAGCAACCTCATTTCATTCATTTGGCAAAATAGGAGGAGAAGAGAGAGTTGTGAAGAAAAATAGGAGGAGAAGAGAGGGCAACCAGCAAGCTGTTGAAGACAAATAGAGGGCCATATATCATTTGGGAAGCTTCATACCAGCAAGGAGGTGCATTGAGAGCTCATTACCAGTGATTGGGAGGAGTTTGCATTGCATTCCAAGCCAAATATAAGAGGTAAGTTTGATTTTTATTGGTTTTTTTTTGTTTTTTTAACAAATAATTCATTGTAATTTGAAAAATCATTGTTTTTTTAGTTTGCATTTTTTTTTTACAAACCCTACTTGCAACTTAAATAAATTTATAAACCCTACTTGTTATTGCAGCCACATTCATTTGCAAATCAAAACATATTATTATTTTCACAATGTCTCAAACCCCAGGCAGAAAAGACCCTGCTTGGAAACATGCTGAAATCTTTCCCGGAATGAAAAAAGGAGAAGCAAAATGTAAATACTGCAAAACAATATATCATGGAGGCATAAATAAATTAAAATACCATATTGCACGCATACCCATCCATGATGCAGTGGGCTGCCCTATAGCACCTCCTGAGGCTATTCGTGAAGTGCAGGTGCAATTAGAAACTTTTGAATTGCAAAAAGAAATGAAAAAGAGACAGAAGCAAGAATTGGTGAGTTTGGGAGTTGGACAAGGACTTGGTGCTGTTGGAGATGTTTCTTCCATCCCTCCATACCGTCCTAGTGCTACTGCTACTGCTTCTGCACCAGCTATCCCTGTGCATCTCCTAGTGCTGGTGGCGCTAGTACTGCTAGTGGTAGTGGTAGTATTAACATTAACCCTAGAGTTCATAAATCTAGGGTGGACTCATATTTTGTACCATGTACTACTCCTGGTTCCCAACCGTCGCTTGAGAGCATAGGTTGGAACAAGGACGCACATGATGCAGCAAAAAAGACAATTGCAGACTTTTGGTACTACTGCACCATTCCCTTCCATGTAGCCAAGTAATTTTTTTTCGTTTAATTGTTTTAAAATTTATATTTGAATTTTATTATTTTAGAATCTAGATGTGTCTCATTATCGAATTCAAATTTAGTGCAGTTAAAATCTTAAAACTTTTCATTTTACAATACTTATGTAAGTAACTTATTAATTTATTTATGACATGTTTTAGGTCACCTTTTGGCAAAACATGGTTGATGCCATAACCATATGTGGGCCGGGGTTCAAAGCCCCTTCTGAAGATGAATTAAAGGGCCCACTTTTGACTCAAAAAGTGGCGGATGTGAAAGCACAATTAGAGGAGCAGCGCGTGCAGTGGAGGAGGATTGGTTGCACCATCATGACAGATGGTTGGACCAATAGGAAAAATAGGACGCTACTTAATTTTCTAGTGTCCTCCGGAGGTAATGGTACTTCCCTCAATGCATTGAAATTTGAATTTGATTTAGTGATTAATAATTTAATATGGCTGATTTTTGTTTTTTAATTTATTGAATAATTGGTTTTGCTTATTCTTTCAGGTGACACCGTCTTCATTAACTCCATTGATGCTTCTGCCCAATTCAAAAATGCCACATATCTGTGTGAGGCTATAGAGGAGGTGATAGCTGATGTGGGGGAAGACAATGTAGTGCAAGTGGTGACAGACAATGCAGCAAATTATTTTGCTGCTCGTAGATTATTGATGGAGAGGCACCCTACTATATTTTGGACTCCATGTGCCGCCCATTGCATTGACCTCATGATGGAGGATCTTGGCAAGCTCCCATGGATCAAAACATGTGTGGATGCAGCAAGAAACATTTGCAAATTTATATACAATCACACATGGGTGCTTAACCTTATGAGGCAATACACGAGGTTGAGGGAGTTGTCTCGTCCTGGCATCACTAGGTTTGCAACAAATTTTATCACGTTGCAATCCTTGATTCGGTCAAAGGCAGCTTTAAGGCGCATGTTTGTTGGTGAGGAGTGGTCTTCCTCATCCTTTTCTACAAGCACTACAGGGATTGGTGTGGCTGATTGCATTTTTGATGAGCAAGGGTTTTGGACACCAGTGGAGGAGATTGTGAAGGTAAAATTTAATTCTTTGTTATGTTTTAATTTTTAATCATATCTTTTATTTGTTTATTTTCATTCACACTTATTTGTGAAACATGTTTGCACTTTGCAGTTTATTGAGCCCTTGCTAGTTCTCCTACGAGTTGCAAATGGGGAGAAGCCCGCAATGGGCTACATATATGAGGGCATGGATAGGGCCAAAGAGGCCATTAGATCAGTCTATGCTGGAGTTGAGGAGAAGTATCGTCCCATTTGGGAGATCATTGATAGGAGATGGCAAAATCAACTTCATAGGCCCATCCATGTAGCCGCATGTTTCCTAAATCCGGCCTTCCAATTCCACTGTGATATCCGTGGAGATAGAGAAATTCTTAGTGGGCTCTACTCGACGATAGAGTGGATGTTGCCCTCTATTACTACACAGATAGTGTAGGAGATAGATTCCTTCACTAAGGCACAAGGAGACTTCTTTGCACGTCAAATGAGCAAAGACAGTAGGACAACATTACTACCAGGTAAAAATATATTTAAGGGCATAATTGTCATCTTTTTATATTGTATTTTATTATTAAATGTTGAACTTGAGACTTGAAATGAGATTGATTTTGTTTCTTTTTCTCATCTCAGATAGATGGTGGGAGTTGTTTGGTTCTGATACACGGAACCTGCAAAATATTGCCATTTGTCTATTGAGCCAGCCATGCAGTTCATCTGGTTGTGAGCGCAATTGGAGTATTTTTGAACACATACACTCCAAGAAGCGCAATAGATTGATAGTGGAGAGGATGAATGACTTGGTCTATGTTCATTACAACCTTCGGCTCAAATACAGGAAGCTTTTTGACCACAACAATACCCCGATCAATCTAGATGAGGTTGATCCACAGTTTGAGTGGACCACTGAGGCTACAAATGCAGTCTTTAGTGACGAGGAGCTTGATTGGGTGGACCAGGCAAAGAGAGAGGTTGAGGTTGTAGCCATGGCTGAGGAGGAGGCTAGAGCACGAGGAGACATAGTTGTTGTTGGTGAGAGTGGCATGGAGAGTCAAACAAATGCAGAGATTATGGTTGCAGCTGCAACATCATCCAAGACCCTTAGACGCCTTTGTAGGAAGGATGATGGCTCCACTATGCCATAGAGTCATAGAGTTATAGCTATTGTTTTGATATTTCATATTTGTATGGAACATTTGATGTTATCGATTTCATATTCCATGAGTTTTGTAATATTGTATACATTTGACTAATTTTGTATATCTAAGTATGCTATTTCCTTCAGCAACACAAATGCAATTTGTGTACTTTATACTTATGTGATCGTTGTATACTTGTGTATGTGATCAAATTTGCTTTTATTTGTGTTGTATTCAATAAAGGCTGCTTGAAATAAGTTTTAAATCCTTAAAAATCTCTAAATTTCTAGGTTTTTTTCAACTTTTTTTCATTCTGCCGAGTCTGAGTCCCGAGTCCCGAGTCGAGTCACCCTAGCCGAGTCTGAGCTGAGTCCGAGTCTCGTTACTATGGAATAATCAATTGAAATCAAAATATAGTACAATTGTTATAATCAAATTACCGGACTGAAGCACAAACGTAATCTCTAGATGAGATTACCCTTAACCATCTTAAGAGTTTTTTGTCCTCAAAACAGAACCCAGAAGATGGAGGTTCTCGTCCCAAGATCCATCTTCAGCAAACACGAATTTTCATCTAGAAACTGAAAATTCTGAATAACTTTTGAAAAGCTCAACCATAAAGAGAGTTTAATAATAATCGTAATAGTATATTTCCCTTCTCCTTGCTTGGTCTCTTTTAAATAGAGTTTACCTCCAAAAGACATAATTCTTCAAATTTCCTTCATGACCTTTGATTGATAAACTTTAATTGTAAGAAACCTCCTTATTTTATATTTTAACTTTACTTGAGGTCTTCTTTATTATAATTTTAATAACATTTCCATAGTGCAAAATTCCCAAGACCCGTGGAAAATGTATAATGGGCGTTTGGGGTTTCAACTTGGTTTAATTTCAAAAAAAGGGACATTACACAGTGGTTTTGTTCAGCTGAGAAAATTAGGTGTTTTCTGTTGCTGATCATTTTTTGAAAACCTCACTCTGACACAAATTTTTCACTTCCAGATCCTTATGGATCATGAATGGTGGCATGATTTATCTAATAGTCTCAAAAGGGATGGTGGCAGAGATGACAATGGATTGGCCACCAGTTTCAATAAGGATGGTTATTATGATAAGAGTTATCTTCCCAACAACATTCTAAGGGACAGTGGTCATGATATGTGACACAATTAGGCAATAGATCCAGAAGGGTGGTCGCAGGATTTTTGCAGTGACATTATTTGGCCAACAATCCCATATTGATGGTCGCAGGAATTGGCAAACAGTCCTGAAGATGGATGATTGTGATTTTTGAACGATATATATAATGGAACTAAGAAACTTGAGTTGTTAAATTATGTTTTCATATTTATTGTAGTCTTATAAAGTTTGGCCTGTGAAGATGGAATTATTTTAAATCCCAAATTAATGATACCCTAAATTCTGATGAACATCAGGGGTGGTTCATCCCTAGGATATGGATCAGTGACAGTCTCCACCCATACCAGACCAGTTATGTTGTGGTTACCAATATGCGAGCAATATACAGAGGTGCTTTGCTCGTGGCCTTGTATATATCCATTGCTTACAGGAATCTGCTTAATAGTCCATAGCAGAGGTAACAAAGAAGATCTAAGCTTTTTACACCCTCTAACAACATCATCAATAACAAAAAATTAATTAATTGGGAAGACACCTCTGTGGTGAATATACCAAGCACCATATAGATAATTGGACAGCATGCAAATCAATCGAAGACCAGGAACAAACAAGAGGTCACCAACAAAGACAGCTCCAAAATCTATTGATAAAATGAAGATTAATAGATATAGACAATTATGGTAGATGATATGGACAAACAAAGGAAGACCTCATCATTCCTCTAGCAAAACGATCCAAGGAAGGTAATCTGCCACAAACTTTTACCCCATGGGTAATATATCTTATCAAGCATGGCTCATGTCACTTGGCAGTCTCTTTCAATTATGAATTATGTGAAATTCGAAGAGAAAAATAATTTACTACCACAGCTTTGTGTCTCATTTGACTAGTGCATTAATGTTCAAACAGAGCCAAAATGAACAAGAACCTCATTGAAGCCTAACTCTTCCTTAACGACACAATGGTATGTAGATTCACTCCACAAAAACATTTAGAAGCTTATAGAAAGTGGCTAGGACTGCAAGAACTCAAAAATACAGTGAAACCACAGAAAATGCAATTTTAAAACTATTCAAATTCCTTGAAAAAGTTGCGTTTGAATAATATTGAGATTTGGTTTCATTGTATTGACTATAGACTATATGGTGCTTGAATTTTGAAATTCTTGTAGGCACTTTTGCTGCTGCCTATATATCATTGTCAGCAAGGCAAAAACAATCTCTGCATAAAATCATTTTTTGTAGAATGTGATTTATTAACGACCTATATCCATTTGACAGGGAAAAAAATAGCACAGTAAAAAAATCCAGATTTTTTCAAATTTTCTTATATTAGTTCTTAATATCAACTCAAACAGGTGTACTGTAAAGCATATTACATGCCTGAATCTTTACCAAACTGATTCAAAAAAATGGATCTCAGATAATTTCCTTGCAATTGTAGCTTGATGCAAGCCCGAGTCCAAGCAACACACTTGTAGGCATTAATATACTCCATAACTTGTTCTTGTCAAATATAGCCAGCCCTAAAAACTAATGATTACAGATTAAACAATGTATGTCGGTGGTAATTCAAAGATAGAGCTACAATATAAATTTTGAGAAATAATGCAAATATTAAACCATAGTAACCGGAGAAGTGAGAATGCAAATATTAAACCATAGTAACCGGAGAAGTGAGACGCACAATGGGGACAGGTATGGCGGCGTCATTTCCGAACAAAGAACACAGGCATATAAGTAACAATACGGCTATACTACATTTAAATAGTCTCCGGGAAACGTGGGTACCAGGGTTCCCCATCCCTGATCTCCAGCTTCTTGGTAACTATGGTCAGCTAATTCTATTCTAAACCTTGAGCATAATTTCTTATAGGTGAATGCAGGTAGGTTAAAAAGTCGGTTATTAAAAAAAATGAAGAATAAAATCTCAATTCATTCATTTGCGAAGGAATTTCACTGATAATCTGAGTAGTTCTTGATAGACTAAAGATATAATGTTGTAAAAGCGATTCTGGTTTCCTAATGTATTATGGTTGAAATGCTTCTACAAATTTGCCAGCAAAAAACACTGCCATTGCAATTTATCATAACAATGGGAAAATTGTATGGCATGCAATCCATACCTGGTAAGAAAGGCCGCAGGCGGATGCTCCTCCGTGCATACCAAGTAGGACAGAAACAATTGCACAGGTAAAGACCAAACCCTTGGTAAACGGAGCATTGTCTGCAATTTCAGACGATTGAATTACATGTGAAAAAGAATGTAAGATCAAGCGAAATGCAAGGAAATGTGAAAATAGTAAAGTCTTATAAATTGCAAGCCCTTACGAAATCCAGAGGGTCCGTTGTTCATTTTCAGAATTTGAAAAGCAAAGATAACAGGAAATTGCTTTCAATCTGGTAAAAAAACTGGCTCAATATTAATGGTAATGCTTCAATGTTCTATTCGCTTGTTTCTTTCTTCCAAGTCGTCGGTGTCGACCTGGTTGTTTGCGGTCGGGGAAAGGCTATAAACCTAGTTCAGTTAAATTTGACGATCACCCTGCCGTCGCCTAAATATGTACATATCAATTCGAACATTCTCTTTCATTGTTTGGAAGCTTAATTGTTGTAGGCGAAACAAGTATTGTCTAGCTATTAGCCTCTTCATTACACCACAATTGAGTCTCAAGGTTATCTTTTGGCCTAGTTTAAAAATCTTTTATTTTATTATGAAATGAAAGATTTTAATAACGTTCACAAGGTTAAAGCAGTTTATGGAATCCAAGATCAGCATACAATCTTCCAACAAAGAAGATTTATAAAGTTTGTAAACCTCGTTCGAGATTAGATTTTCTATAGTGGATTTTGATGATGAAGTTTGCAATTTTGTTCAACCTTGTCTCCTCAAATAAAATACTTAAATTATCTTGTAAGGTGTATTCATAGCTAGCATGGATGTCTCTATACGTTGAGCACTCCATGACAAAGTGTCATTTTGTCTCCACCATTCCCTTGTTACAAAATCGACATATTCCTTTTCCCACTCCTCTTTAGGTACTATCCATCTACCAGATTTGCATCTAAGATGATGAGAACTAGTTCTTAATTGGGCTATCAACATTTTTGCTTTCCATTTAATATTCACTCCTATGTAAGTTTTTTCTTCATGGTCCCCCCTAGGGTTGAATTCTTTAATATAGTGAGTTTTTTTCACCCTTTTTGTTTTTTCCATATAACATTCTTAATTTTTCTCATATAATTTTTTATTTCCTCATTTGTGTTTGGACATTCATGCATATTAACATCCCACTTTTTCATCCATTTGTCATTATGTTTCATCCATGAATTATTTCTTCTAATTAGCTCTTCATCCACAATTAGCTTAGGTCAACGATGGTTCTCCATACTTTGATGCTTATGCAAGTAACTTAATAACCAGACCATCATCAATACCTCCAAGGGGAAGGTACATGTCTCAACCAATAAAATCTCATAAGGAATGACAATCTTGATTTTAAGGCTACTTATGTTTAGATGTTTCTAGATTCTTTCAACCTGTCTCCACTTCTAATTTGACATTTTGCTACCCCAAATTTCACACCCATAGAGAATCACTAGAGTAACAAGTAAGTCAAAAAGTGTTCTCTTTGTTTTCTAATCCCATAACTCTACATTTCTACATCTATTTTGTAGGGAGTATAATGCTTTCCAACCTCCTTGAATTCTTTTTGCTCTACACATTTTCCAACTAAGCTTGTTGTGGAAATCAAGCCCAAGATATTTGCATTCCTCCACTATTTTCAATGGGTTGCCTTCAAAGAGAAAGTTAATTTGTTTCTTTTTTTCATAGTGAGAAGATCATTTTTTTGGTTTTGTTAGTGCTCACTTGCATCTTGACTTCCTAACAAAAGGTTTCAAGAGCCCCCAAGTGTTTTCTTACACCATGAGTTGTTTAAGAAATTAATATGAGATCATCTGCATATAATATTAATTTCATTATGTACTTGGCCAACTAAATTCCCTCCCCACAAACCTTGTTTGTCCACTCTTCCATCTTATCAACTTAAAGCCCAAATAATGCTGGGGAAAGTGAACAACCTTATTTGACACCAATATCGTTGTCAAAGCATTTTGACATTCCCTCATTGGTTTTGATTTCATCCGTGACTTGATCGTAATTCCTATGAAAAACCACTCTAAGCACATGTGGAACTCCCAATTCCTTCAATTTATTCCACAACTTGCCTCGAGGTATTGTGTCAAAGACTTTTTTAAGTATTCAAAGCAACAAAAAGCCTCATCTCCTTGTGTGTTCAATATGTTTTCAATCAAGAATCTAAGGGTAACACCATGATCAATAGTGGAGTGCTTCAGCCTAAAACTAGTATGTATTTTAGCTCTTTTTTCTCTCTTTTTCAACCCAACTACTAATGTTGCATTCAACCATACTTCTAAAAACATTTCCAAGGAGAGGATTAATCATAATAGTGTGGTAGTTTGATGGGTTATTGGTGTCACCTATTTTGTATAGGGGGATAACAATAGTAGTCATCCAATCTTTTGAGAAGCCCTCTTGAATAACCTTATTGAAGATGCATCTAATACAAGGTTTAAGGACCTCAATACCCGACTTTAAATGTTCTTCTTGCAGCCCATCAATATTACGTGTTTTCCCTCTTGCCAACATTTTTATGTTCTAATTGATATCTTCAATGGTGAAAAGTTCAATGGTTGCATTGACTTTTGGAGGTCTATGCTTATCCTAGTCACATTCATATAGCAACTTCATAGAGTCAAGTCATTGCAAATATTTTTTTCATTTGTTTTCTCTTTTGTTGTGGCTCCTTTAAAAATCTTGTAGCTTCATATTCTTTCTTACTTATGATGGTCATTCCACCCTCACAAAGCTTTCTCTTTGTTATATTGCACTCATCATCGAACCAAGGGCTTGCTAGAAAAATACTTTTTGTTCCTCTCTTGAATCTAGCCCTCTTACACCCATCCAAAGCCGTGTGCATTAGGGGAATCAACATGTGTTTTTTTATAGGGTGATTCTCTATGTAAGTTGAATTTCTCTCATATTTCCTAAAAATCTTTTTGAGGGAAGCCTTGAAGATTTTTTTATTTTCTTGAGCCATGAGGATTCTACCTTATGAAGGTGATTTCTTTCGGTTGAGGTGGACTTGTTCCTCTTGTTGCCTATTTATGTGGATGTCTAGCTTTACATATATTGGATTATGATATAATCTCAACTCTATCGAACACTCTCCAACCACTAAATCCATTAGCCTTGAAGTATAATTATGCAAACAAATGACATAGTCCACCACACTTTTCCCATTGTAGGTTTTGCAAGTGATGTTGCCTAAATTTAGTCATGTTCTCATACCATTGCATATGACCAAGTTGAATAAACTACATTGCCCCAACAATTCAACCCTGTAGTGTGTGACATTACATTTATTGTCTTGAGAGGTCCTTTCCCAAAGTTGATTGTTCTCTTCTTCTAACCATAGTGGATCACCTTTCTCTTTGTATTTTCTTTTCAGGTTGAGTGCTTGAATTTTTGTTGTCCAAGCATTAAAATAAGCTATTATTATAGCTTCCTCCATGCCATTAAAAGTTGAAATGTCTTTTTTAGTGAAGCAAAAAGGTCTTCACAATCCAAATTCCTTTTCTTATATGATTTCGAGCATTTTGGAGCAAAGTAGCAAGCTACCAACTTTATTGTAGTCTAATTTTCTATTTTTTTAGCCATATTCATTATTTGTTTGGGTCTTCTTCCTCCACTTTTATATTTTTGCACCATGTTTATTTAATTATGACCAAAACACCACCATGCCCTTTGCCACTATCTATTCTCTCATTCCAAATTAAATCTTTTTTATACTATTCAAATTATGGGACTTTACACCCTTCATGTTCACAAGTCTCTATAAGAATGATAATATATTTTCCATCTACTATGACCCCCAATCTAAGTCCTCTTCTCCATAAATAACCTCTACAATTCCAGCTTACTATTGTCAAATATTATGGGGGTCGATTTCCTATTATTGGTGTGTCATTTTGTCACTAAATCAAGCCTTTCTATTTTGTAACCAAGACCATTTTTCTTTATTTCTTGTTGCCTTTACTTTTTCCCATTTTTTTCCTTTCTTCTTATTATACTATGGTTAGGTCTTCATCAAGGTATATTTGTGTACCTCTAAGGAACCCTTTATTCCTTTATAACGTTTCCTTGTCTTCAAGGTTCCACAATGTAACTCTTACATGCCTACTCTTATCATCTCTCATCCATTTTTCAATCCTATTTGTCTGTTGAGTGACTCCTAACCATTGTAGTTGATCTTTAAAAAAATATCTTGTTAGCAAGATATGTGGTTTCTTTCTCGTCACAGTCTTTTGGTCCTTTAATGATGATATTTGCAACCCTATCACTTTTGTCCTTTTCTTCATTTATATGCCTCCTAACTTGCTTTTCTATGAGTTCTCTTTGTGTGACTGATGGACCTTTCACTAAATGAGCCCAAGATTTGGCCTCCTCTAATTGGCCCCCTAGCTAAATATTTTTATTTTATCTTCATGTTATCCATTATATTTTACTACAATAAGGGCAAGTCCCCATATGGTTACTTAGCTTACTTTGGCTAGCACCCACTACTCGACTTATTTAGGAATTATTTGTGGAGCTAATAGCCCTGAGAATATTTATTTTTTCTACTTATTTTAAGTAGTCATTTTAAATTTGTAGTAATAGTATTGTTTTGGGGGGGAAATAAATTATATTAAATTAAAGGCAAATGTACATATAGGAGCACCAACAAGATTTCTAGATGACCATATCCATCACAATAACTTCAAGATGAGGATCCACCAAGGCCTCCTATAGAACCAACTGATGGAGGACATAGAATCATTACAAAGTTGAACACCACATCTAATCCTCGAACCCTTCCAACTATATATGATTTCCTTTATCCTCATAACGAATTTGAGATTATCATGACCCAATTCTTCTCAATCTTTGACCTACCATCCAGATCCACCCTCAAAGGCCCATTTGGCCAAGCAATCAACAACCCTATTCCACTCTTTAGGAACATGGACAAAAGAAACAACTTCAAACTTCCTAGCTATATAAAGAATTTTCTTAGCCACCATGACCATTTTCCAGGAGAATTTTTGAAAATTCTTGCTATTCAAAAGGGAAGCCAACACAATAGAATAATTTGCATAGACAACTTGCCTTCACCCCTTAGCTTGGGCCATTTCAAGAGCCAAAAGAATAGCCCAAGATTTCATCTGATTATTAGAGTGGAAGCCCATATACTTGGAGAAGGAAAATGAATTGAACCTGTATTGTCATGACTAATTCCACCAATTCTAGCCATGTTTAGATTGCCTCTAAAAGACCCATTTGTGTTAACTTTACGAACATCTCTTGGAGGCGAATACCACTTACCCATCTGGTTCACCTCATGATATATTTGGATACTAGAGCTAGCTCTAGATTGAGAAGGGGAGTGGAGGGAAATTTCCAAAAAAAATGACAATACACTAATCTGAGGAAGTGAGAGGTACATCATCAATTAAATTGGCCTTTATGGTCTCTTTAAGCCTACTTTTAATTTTGACCCAAACTTGAATAACAAAACTCCTTGTGTCATGGAATATACGATGGTTTATTTCTAACCAAATCTTCCAAATAATAAAAGATGGACCAATTTCCCAAATCGTTCATAGAAAAGAAGTTGAAGCTAGGGGCTGGCCCAAGCTATTCTAAAACTCACTCAAAGAGGAGACAAGAACAAAAGGCCTATTCCAAATTTTCCACCAGAGTCTCCATAATTTCCTTGAAAAGGGACATTGAAAAATATGTGGTTTGTAGTTTCTTTGTTAGAATTGCACAAAAAGCAAAAGGAAGCCTCTTGAAACCCTCTTTTATGAATATTCTCCTAGGTCAAACACATGTTATGACTCAACGACCACATAAAAAAGTTACATTTGGGCCAACCAAACTTGGTCCAGATTCTTTTCCACCCAGGCCACTCTATATATCCATTTATATGCATATCCAAAGAATGATAACCAGGAGAAACTGTGTACTCTCCTTTGAGATTCTAACCCCAAGCAAGAGCATTTGAAGCCTCCAAAGAGCTACAAGCTCTATTAGCAAGAAGATAAACCATGAATTCTCTATCCTCTGAAGATCCTCCTTCAGACCAACTTTCCAGGCCCTTCCAATTTTGACAAAAGGAACTTCCTAAACGAGAATGAATCATGAAGTCAACCACTTTGGACCAAATTGCATCCAAAAAAATTCCCTAAAGAGGTTGAATGTGGGGGAAAGAGGAGGTTATGGGAGGATTATTGTCCCAAGAGTCATCCCAGAAAAATAAATCATTTCCCTTATTAATGATCCAAAATAAACCTTGCTTAATTAGTGAATTTCCTTTTTTAACAATGTCTCAGATCATAAAACCTTTTTCCCTTTAGATCTATATAAGGAATATTAGAATCCATCACCCCACAAATATTTTAAGTTTAGAATCCTACCCCAAGTTTGAGAAGGATGTTTACACCATCTCCAAAAAAAATTGGTAGCCAAGGCTTGACAATTGAGCTCGAATTAGTGAAGATCACAACCCCCATCACTCTCAGGTCTGCAAATATGGTTCCAACTCACAAGACACCATTTGTGTGAGTCAATATTACACTCCCATAAAAATATCATAGATAAAGCATCAAACTCCTTGAAAAAACTTTTGGGAGCAACTAACAATAGGAATCTATGGATAGGCAAAACGTGCAATATAAATTTTAGAAGGATCAAGTGCTCTACCAACAAAAGATAGCCACCTAAAGGTCCAATGACTAACCTTCATGTAGAATTTATCAAGAATATTCTTCCAATTCTCCCTGGAAAGTTCACCAATCGAGATAGGAATTCCCAAATGCTCAATAGACAAGCTACAAATCTTGAAGTGGAGAATATTAGAAATTTTATGTTGGATAGCCTCAAGAGTATTAAAAATTAAAAAAATGGATTTTTCTTAGTTAATTTGTTGACTAATAGCAGATAAATAAATATATAAGGCCCTCCTCAAATTTATAGCCTCCTCATTTTTTTCTTTCCCTAGTAAGGTTTTATCATCCACAAATTGCAAATGGGTATGCGAGTCTAGATGATGAGTGTATGACCAACCACGGATAGACCCACTCATGTTATGCAGTCTCAACAACCTACCTAGATCCTCTACCATTAAGATGAACATGTAAAGAGATAAATGATCCCCTTGCCACAATCCTCTAGTGGTAGAAAAAAGAGAGGTAGGAATACCATTTATGAGAGCAAAGGAGGTTGAAATAGTACAACTCATAACCCATTCTCTCTAATTAGAGATAAAACCAAAATAAGGTAGGATCTTGTGCAAGAACGACTAGCTGGCCCTATCATAAGCCTTGTACATATCTAGCTTTATAAACACAACCTTCCTCTTTAGAACATGTCATAGAGTGGATTGCTTCAACAACCACAATAATCCCATCCAAAATCTAATGACCTTTCACAAAGCTCCCTTGCTTAGGTGAAATGAGGTCCACCAGACATTTCTTAAGCCTTTCCATAATGATTTTGGTTATTATACTATAGGTAACATTACAGAGAGAGATAGAGCGGGATTCAAAGAAGAAGATTCTTCCTTCTTGGGAATAAGAGCAATAAAAGTAGAGTCAATGAATTTTAGCATTTGTTTACTTTATTGAGATTCTCTAACCACCACCAATAGGCCATTCTTAAAAATTTCCCAAGACTTGAAAGAAATTTATAAGGAAACCATGAGGTCCAAGAGCCTTACCTTTTTCATTTGGAAGACAACTTCTTCTAGCTCAGCTATAGAGATAGGCATCATAAGAGCATAATTCATATCTTTAGTCACCAAAGAGGGGATGTTATTAAGCACTAGTCTCTTAACTTCCACATATTATGTAGCCTTCCTCTTGAATAAACAAGAAAATATTCCTAACAACTTCCTTGGAGATATCTTGAAATGAAGATAATTGATCACCAATCATCGTACTGAAAGAGGAAAGAAGGTTGTTACATCTTCTTTCTTTCATAGAGTCGTGAAAGAAAGAAGTCTTTTTGTTGTCTTCTTGGAGCCACTCAATCCTAGACTTATGTTTCCAAAAAAAATTCTTTGAGGATCTCCCATTCAATAAAATTCTTGGAACAAGCAGAACTTATGTAGAAGATCTTCAATTAAAACTTCCTCCCTATTGGGTGAATATTTTGTAATCCCTTTACTGATTATGAAATAGTGATTTCAGCCACAGTTATTATGAGATAAATCTCTCCTCTTAGAAAGGGGAGGCTCCCTTCATATTACTCACTACAATTAACTAGAAACCAAACTAAAATATATACATTGTGATTATCCATGGGGTGTGAATCCATTAACATATCCTCTTGTTTCAGGAAAAGAGAAACAAAATAAAAATGATATTCTCAAATACAACTAGTTAGAGCAATAATAGTCGATACTCACAAGTACCAGCGAACAAAAGTAACTTAGAAAAACCCATTGAAACATAAAGTCTTCAACTTCTTTCCCATGATGATTCTAAGATAATTCCAAAGTAACTATATCACCAATTGTAGCACAAAGTCTATCAACTACCAATACCAATAATTCACAAAATGAATAATTACAAGCTCAAAGTCTTGATAATTATTTACTAACAAACCCTTTTAGCACAAATAATTCCAAGAGATCAATATAACACAAAGTTTATTAAGATTGTCTTGAAATCCCTTCCAATCATAATAGAGAAACACCACTTATTCCACTAACAATAAGAAAGATCAAGAAAAAATGACATAGAAACACTCTTTCTCTAACAATCTTGATTCAACACAAAGTCTAATATCAAACTCTGCCTTCTTTTCATTAATAGATTTGTATTTTCAATTTGAACTCAAAGTCTCAAAGTTGAGAAACAATTTCAGCAATTCACTTCGTTTCCAAAGATTAAAGGTGAAAAATGCAAATGAGATCTCTCATATTTATAGGTGAGAGTCAAGAGCTAATCTAGGAAAAAGTCTAACTACTTTGACTTATTCAATGATGGAGTCCAAAATTATTGGAGGACTTTAAATTTGTTACATGTATTTACAATTTGGAAAATGAAAAATTACATGTAAATTGTCTTCATCTAACTATAAAACTTGCAAATGACTAAAAACTAAATACAAGGCAGATTTAGTCTTCTTCAATATCCTTCTCCATGAAATATTCATGATGACATGCACTTCATCAATGTCCGACATTGGATTGTACTTGGAGATGGCAAGGATTCTTGAGATTGACTCCTTCAATGGTGTTGAATGCTTTATGGTGCCTTTCAAGAACAATTTTCAAATTATCCAGAGTAAACTAAAAATCCATCATTTTGTCCTTTGAAGCTATTGAGAAAGCTTTGTCTTCAAATTTCTTTCGAACCATAGATGTATACTCTTGAATAACTAAAACATTGGGAAGAATTTTTTGGTTGTGTTTCAAAGCTTTCTTGCTCGATGACAAGTAATAATTCAATCAAAACTTCTCAAGAACCCAAACACAAAAGATCAGAACGACATGTAAGAGTAGCTACAAAAAAATTGTATTTTTGAGTGTTAGAGAAAATTAGGGTTTTATGCACTAGAGGACAAATTATGAGCGACTACATGTGCTTTGGCAATTTAGATGCAAAGGTGGAGAAAAATTGAGCTCTTGCATCATGGGGTATTACATTTCAAATGTAATGGCTCAAGATTTTTGAGATATTGCATGTTGGATGTAAATTTGAGAGATTACATGGGTTTGAAGAGTATAAATGCAATTATGGTGAAAAATGGAGCAATTGCACGTAAACTGGGGTTTGAGCATGATGGGTGTGGAAAATAGAGTGCAAAGGGTTATCTTGGCAAAGCACCAGGAAATTTTTCTAGTGTTAGGAAATTTCTAGCAAAAAAGTGTATACGCACTAAAATTTAGCGATGTTGCAAGTGGAATGGAGAAAAAATTGTAGTAGCATTGAAAAATGGAGAAATTTCAAGTGAATGTGGATGCTTTGCAAAGAGTTGCAAAGTTGTTAAAAATTAATGACATTGCAAGTGAGTAGGCCTTTGCATTTTGTAAATTCGACAAAAATTACTGATTTTACAAGTGGGTAGAATCTTACTTTGTTTGCAAATTTGTCATATAAATTGTTGACTTTGCAACTTGTAACTTTAGTTTTTTGCTAAATCATTAAATTTTAACAATTCTACAAGTAAATTTTCTTATTGTCAGGTCGGGGAAAAACCCTGATCCTACAAGGGGTAGAATCACATTTTATTCACTTGTAGGTTCAGAAAAAATCGCCTACTTTACAAGTGACAAATGTTTTAATCTTGTATAGGCAGGTTATTTTCACACTCATTCAAACAATACACGAGTCTTTGTATGGTTGAGATATTGCCACGACCATGCAAGGTAAATGGAAAATAATCTATTGCAAGGTTGGGGAATTTCCACAACCAGCATGTGTTCAAGCAAACAATTATGACTTGTTTTGTCAAATATTTTCACCAAATCTCCATGGAGAACGAAGATCGAAATGGCCCTTTGCTCCATTGGTTTACATATCTTAACCAATGAAAATTATTGATCAATGCATAGGGTATTTTAAACCAATACATCATCGTTGTTAAATGCCAACGATGTGGGAAGGATTGCAAACGGTTTCACAGATTTATTCATGCCTTATTATGGAAAATATTCCATCTTACACAAAGATCCCATGTGGGAAAAACACATAAAACCTACAAACGATACTCTTAAAAAGTGTCACATTTAAGATGATTATGAGTTTAATCAAACAAAAAACATAGACTGAAAAAGCAATAGGAAAGAACCTTAAAGATTTATAAAACAAAATGAGAATTAAAAAAAAGACCCTAAAAGGAGAAGAAAGTGGCAAAAAGAACTCAGATGAAGTTGCAAGAAACTCATAGAGGGCAGGAGAGAAAGGAAATAGAAAAATGAAATGAAGAAAAGAGAAGAGAAAAATCAATTCAAAAGAAATTTAGCAAAGTCACTAAAATGAAATTTAATGCACTTGTGTGTGAGAACTAAGATTGCAGGAGTGGGGAAATTTGGCGTGCTTACAAATTGATTTGACATAACTTGCACTTTCAAGAAAATTCAACGATCCTATAAGTAACTTGCAAGGTTGTGAAAAATCACCGATCTAACAAGACTTGTTCCTTTTGCAATGTTGACTTGCAAGGTCAGGGAAAAACCTCAACCTTGCAAGTATACAAAATTTTCTAACTCCTGAGAATTCGATTTTCACAATTTGGACAAAAAGAAGAATTTTGACGAATTGACAAAGGTTACCGTTCAGAAGATGTTTCGAGATTTAGGACCACACACGAGGGTAAATTAAGATTCACCTCATTTTGCATGCTTAGAGTCCAGGAGACTACAAAACGATGAAGTTTCATAGGGTTTATCCCATGAATCAAGCGCAACTAGATTCAAGGATAATAGTTGGCTCTAGCTAGGGAGCTTCCTTCTTTCATTCTTTGAAATGATCGAAGGGAGAAGAATTCCAATCTCTAATTGCCTTCATCCATCTATTGGGCATAGATTCAAGTGAAAAAAACAAAAAGAATTAAAAAGACTCAAAAATAAAAAGATGCAAAGACTATACAATTATTTACAAATACATTTGTCACCTCATTAAGTGAAGTGTTTTAGATGTTTCCTATTGTGTGGAAGTGAAAAAGGAGTACCATCTTCGTATGTAATAAGAAAACTATTTTCACCACAGAGTTGATGAATCTTGAATCAAATTTCCCATGCATGTCTTTTGGCTCTCTTCTCTTGTCCAACAAGAGAACTTGGTCTCCAACTTGGAAATCTCAAGACTTTTCCTTCTTGTCGAAAAGCTTCTTTACCTATTCTCGGTGTTCAATGATACGATTCACCACTTGAACATGATTCTCCTCCAACTCAGAGAGATACATAATATGCTTATCAATTGAGTTGTCAAAATTCTCATCCTCAATGGCCTTGGCCAACTTGAGGACAAGAAATTCCAATGTGATCAAAATCTTTGCATTCAACCCATATAGGAGTTGAAATGGTGACATGCCTATTGCCCACTTGGGGGTAATTTTGTTAGCCCACAAAGCATCATATTGTTCCTTATGCCATAACCGTTGATTCTCATCAACTAACTTGTGGATGATACTAACCAGGTTCTTATTGCTAGATTTAACTTGACCATTACCTTGAGGGTAATAATTTGATGAATGCGACAATGATTCCACGTTAAAAAAAACTCTGTAATCTCACTTGACGAGAACATAGTGGCATTGTCTGTTACAATTTTGTTTGGCACACCAAACCTGGAAATTATATTCTCTTTCAAGAAACTACAAACTACCTTTGAAGTAGCATGTTTCACTGGTATAGCCTCCACCCACTTCGTGAAGTAGTCGGTTGCTATGAGAACATAAACATGTCCCACACTTGAGGGTGGATTCACAATGCCAATGAAGTCAATTACCCATTACTAAAAAGGTTCCTCAATGACAATTGGTTTGAGTGGAAGAGCAACCAACTTAGGATTTCCTACAAATTGTTGACATAGTTCACATCTATGCACCCAATTGTACGCATCTTGAAATAAAGTAGGCCAATAGATAGTACTTAGTTCACAAAATTTTGTGAGTTGTAATTGGTGCAAAAACATGTCCTCCACACGCCAAGTTATGGAAAGATTCCAGTAACTTACTCTATTGAGCTTTGTCAACACAACATAGAAAAGTTCCATCCAAGCTCCTTCTGTATAAACCATTATCCCATAAGACAAAATTTGTTGCCTTAAGCTTGACTGACCTTTTCTCCTTATGTGTCAAATGCTCTAAACATTCTCCATATGTTAGAGAGTAAGAGATATTAGAATACCATTTGTCAATTGTACTAACGAATGGAACAATTGGAATATCTTCAAAACTTACCTCCTCAGAATCAGAAACTTGATCAGGATTGTTATCAGAAATAAGCTGGCACAAACCTTTCCCATGCACCAACTTGGTGGGCTTTGTGTCCATGTCATACTCTTGAATTTTGGCAATCCAATTTCCCCTTTTCATACCAAACTCTTGTTGTGTCAAGATGGACTTGATAGTAGAATCAGACACTAGTGTAGTGACATGACTGTTAAGTATGTAGAACCAAAAATGCTTCACTGCCTTAACCACAAAAAATGCATGTTTTTCCATTTGAGAGTGCTTCAATTCATGAGCTTTTAATGGACAACTCATGAATTCAATAGGAGACTCAAACCCCTGACTATTATACTGCACCAAATTTGCTAAAAGTGTATGCTCAAAAGAATAACTGTATATAATAAACTCCTTAGTGTAATCTGGGCAGACTAACACCGGTGCATGCGTAATAGCTTCTTTAATACCATTGAATGCATGTAGCTTTACTTTTTGCAAACCAATGAAAGGTAGTATTTCCCTTCATCATATTCACAATATGACACATCTTCTCCACGAAGTCAAGAATAAACCTTCATAGGAAATTCACCTTGCCAAAGAAAGAGTGAACTACTTTCTTACTCACTTGTAGAGTAAGAGCTTGAATTGATTTTACCCATTCAGGATCAATTTTGATACCCTCCTTTGATACGATGTGACCAAGTAGTTTACCCTTTGTAACCCTAAAAATTGATTTCTTGGCATTCAAAGAAATTCCATGTTGTCGACATCTCTCTGAGACTTGTCTCAAATTATTGAAATGCTCTTGACGACTTTTGGAAAAGATTGTAAGATCATCAAGAAAAAACTACAATGAACTTACCCATGACATCACAAAAATCTAACTCCATTGCTCATTGAAATGTGGTGCCAACATTAATGAGACCAAATAACATTCTGTAATATGAAAAATTACCCCCTAGTGTGGTGAAAGCAGTCTTATGTTGATCATCTAGGTTGACCTCCACTTGGTTGTAACCTAAAAAACCATCCAACATAGAAAGCATCTCAGATCCAGTTACCGTTTGCAATACTTGATCCATCATTGGAAGAGGATACTTGTCTTTCAACGATAATTTATTCAAATTTTTGAAATCCACACATATGTGAATTTCCCCATTGTTTTTATGAACTAGAACAATATTGGCTATCCACATTGAATGGTGGATAGGAAATATGATCCTGGCATTCAACATCTTCTAGATTTATGAAAGAATGGTTCCAAAAATCTTTTTATTGTACTACCTCTACTTCTATTTATAAAGCAATGCTCCTGCCTTCAATGGAATTTTGTGTTGAACTTCCTTTAGGTGAAAAGACTTCACATATTCATATGAGTATGCAAGTACATCAATGTATTTCCATAGCAATTCAACAAATTGGATTTTCTCTTCTAGAGTACAACACTTTTCAATGTTCACCATTTTAGGATTCGCTTTGCTCCCCAAGTTGATTTCCTCAACCTCATTTGATGATTCAGAATTGGAATGTTGTTTCTTTTTGGCATAACGATCATGTTTGTCAAAAAGTCTTTCTAGGAACACCAACCCCTTGGGAATCTTATGCCCTTTGAGCTGGAGAAACTCTTCTCCAATAATTGGATCAATTTCAGAAATAGATTCTCGAGGCAAAGAACCACTACCTTCAAAGTACAATTCATCAAAAATTTATGCTTTCTCTAGAAAGGCCACAATTTGGTGATCATCATTAAAAAATTTCCAATTGTTTAAATTTTCTGGAACACTTGGATGGAAAAAACTAGCTCAATGGTGTAGGTAGAACCATGGAGATCCTTGTGCAGAATCAAGAGCGTAGCTAAAACTGCCAAATTAGCTCAGTCATTGTACTCTCTTGGGACAACGAAAATATTAAAAGCTTGAAACTCCTCTATACCTTCCCAAACCAAGTTACAGTAATACCTTAGTCACTCATTTTTTGTTTGATACAAGTTTCTCACTTGAAAAATGACTAATTCAACATCACCTTAAACATGTAAATTTATTATCCCTTTCCTTCATGCAACTTCCATTCCCGACAACAATGCTTCATACTCTGTAGTATTGTTAGTATTGTCAAACTGAAGTCTAAAAGTAAAAGGAAAGAATTTTCCTCAAGGAGAAATAAAAATAATTCTTGGACTAGAACCTATGGAAGAAAAACTACCATCAAAGTCAATTGTCAAAACATCATTTGGATCACCAAGACTAGCAGTTTAAAAATCAGTAACTTCATCATCAGATGAAGTTTCACCATCTATAAGAGACAAATCATTTGAAGACGATTCATTTTCTGGTGAAGATGATTCGTTACTTTCAAACTCTTCCTTTAATATTTTAGATGAAGACTCAACATCTTCATTGGTCTAAAAATAATAGGTCCCCATACCCAAAGACTCAAACAAAATTTGAGCTCTTGAATCATCCAACTTAGTCACTGAAAACTTGGATTCCCTTTCAGGAAACAACTTTTGCATTACACCCTTTACAGGTATCCTAGCCTCAGACATATGCATGTTAAGCTCTCCTCTGGAACATCCTTACAAAAATTTCATCCAAGCAAAATTTCATAAGATGTAAGAACACCAACAACCAAGACCATCATCTCGATTTTCTTTTCTAGGAATGCAACAAATACAAACTATGCATTTTTGATTTGCCTGATCAATGGTACTTGATTATTCTCCATAGAAAATCAATGATAGTTTTTTTTTGTAAGACAATACCAAAGAAGTAACTACCTTAGCGAGCATGACATTATCAGATGCACCAAAATTTATTACATAGTTACTCAACTTAAAATCGTTAACAAGCAAGGAGATGTAGAACGAGCCTATTCTTCGAGGGATGGATGAAGGAATGGAAACTAAGTTACTCTAAGGAAACTTGGATTTTGAAACAATAGGAATATCTAAAGATGAATCTTTAATAGGATTAATTCCCTTGTCTTTAACAAACTTGACAAGCATGTCAAATTGGTCGGGATAGGCTTTCAAATATTCAGTTTCAGACATTTGTATTTTTATCCTCTTCACATGATCAATTATGTCAAAGGCTTGAAATGAACTGATCAAGGAGGGTGGGGTAACCTCATTGATAGGTTTAACAAAAGGGATGTTAGTCTTTGGAACTTGGATATTGGCTTTTGGTGTTGAAGGAATTACAGGAGGACGAGGGGCACTTACTTGTTTATTCGTTGTATCTATGGGTTGCCAAGGAAAAGGAGATCCCCTTTTTGCAAGTCATTGGTGATTTATCCTTTTCTTTCGGAGTATCAATTTGAGCTTGATCAAGTTGATTTTGTTGTGACCATGTGAAAATAGCATATGCATCAGTTACAAGGTCCTCATCATCGGATTCATTCTCAATGTAATGCCCCGCCACACAAACCCCATAAGACACAACAACTAACAATAAACGAAACATTTTTTTTTAAAACAACAATTACATTAAACATAATTAAATAATTAATCAACATTAATATAAACCATATGACATCAACCTAGTCCCATGGGGTAACATGGTACGCTACTTGAAACGAACCCAACCAACAACATCGATAAACAAAACCAAATTAAATAAACAATAGAAGCGTGAATATGAAACGACATAAATATATAACATACATTCAATCGTAAATAAGATAGATAAAGAAATAAATGAATATCATATTGTTACATTACAACTTCCAAGTTCATTATTACATTCGTGGAACATATTTCCATAGATACAACACATTAAGAAACCAGTAATACATTACATAAATGCTTCCCTTATAATAATGGGAAGTGTACAATAATATCTGGAATGATACAATAATGAAGAATTGAATACATAAAGTAGTACAATCTTCCTCCGAGTTAAGCTTTGAGATCACTGCATCTAGGAACCCAATGGGTGCATAGCACGTTCCACCCGACCTTGTGAACCCGAAGGTCCACCCCCCATGCAAGGAGTTGATAAGAAAGGACCTACATCCAACAAGATCAAAACAAAAGCGAATAACACCACCCAACACAAAACCACATAAAAACATAAACAACAACAATAAAACTCTAGAGGCAACTAGAGCAAGGGAAGACAATGGGCACAGTGGGAGAGTGTCATCGCATGGCCTTACATGGATTAACCAGACTACCTAACACTAGGAGTCGCCTCCATCTATGGTTAACCTGACGGCCTATCTCAAGGGGTTGCCCCATAGGGTGACTCATGCAGATCCACTTACCTTTCACAGAGACAAGGCAGTGACCTTACCAACCAGGTCTTCCCACCCATCCTTAGCCTTTGAGAGCACTAACGATAGGGGTGAGGCACATGTTTTAGTCTTGTTATGTGTTTAACTAACCCAACCCACTAGATACTTTAATTAGGTTATCACTTATTTAAGGGAACTCTTCCATGGACATCCGCTTGTGCATAGACCTCCATGAAGAGTCACTCTCCCTATAGTTACCCAAAACCAAAGTCAAGCAAAGGGTGTACCTCATCACTCAAAAACATAAAGGACATTCTTAAACCAACACACGAGGCATGACCATCTCGTGATTACATAAAGTATCAAAGACCATGGATCAAAGAGGTACCACCCATGCACACATCCTCAAGATAAACAAATAAATATGTAAGTACAATAACGTAATGCACAAACACATGAATTCCCCTAGCCTCTGGAGGTAAGTAAACATCTACCCAAAGACGAAAATGACACATGATACCCCGAAATCTCAAAGCAAATTAAACCAAAATTCCAAAACGTACAACATATAACTCTTCTTAAATAAATAAATCATCAACCAATTTTCTCATTTAAAAATAAAACACATTTAAACAATGCACCATTCCAATTAAAATGATGTTATCAATCAATATAAAATTTAATATAAATAAACATATTGCATAAAAAATAATAATTCCATCGTTTTAAAATCATTTAATATAGATAAACTACAATACATAAAATTCATTCCAACTCACAAAATACATTACAAAAATAAAGTATTTTAACTTAAACTATTAAAATAATTATAAATAATAATTTGTGTATATTTTTAGAAACTAATCTTACACAAATATTTATTATCTTGTTTTATTTCTTTTTCCAAGCCAGAATAATCCTTAAATCTAAATTTTCCATAATCATTAAATCTAATTTACATATTCATTTCTAAATAAAAGTTTAATAAAATCATACTCAAATCTAAGTTTTACAAAAAATATATTTTTGTTCAATTATTTCAGAATTAAAAACCATATTTGCTCAACTACAATATATATAATTACGCATATATATATATATATATATATATATATATATATATATATATATATATATATATATATGTATATGTATATGTATATATACATATATATATATATATGTATACACATGTATACATGTATATGTATATATATATATACATACATATATATATACATATATATACATGTGTATATGTATATATATATATATATGTATATATATATGTATATATACATACATATATATACATACATATATATACATATGTATACATACATATATATATACATGTATATGTATATATATATATATATATGTATATATATATATATATATATATATATATATATGGGTAAGTGCACCAATCTGTGACACAATTTAGGTGTCAAATTGAAAAAATGTTAAAAAAACCTGAAATAAGCCATTTGGCGTGCACCAAATGGTAAAGTAGACATAAAAGTCAGAAATAGGGTTTCAAACCCTCATTTTGTCTTCAATCCACAGCTTGAGGAAGAGGATTTCAGGTTTGCAACTCGCACTCGCCAAATATCTTCCATTGTTTGCATCCAACTTGCCATTTTCCATGAGGATTCTGCCAACACATCAAAGTGGTCGAAGATTGCAAAGAGGTATGTATTTTTATTCTATTTATTTCAAATTTGATTTAGAATGCAAATTTAAATAGGTTTTTATAATAAAAATTTGTTCCAATTCTCAAGGAATGAATCTCCACCTCAAAACATTGAGAATTCACAATCACCCCCTCACGAAGAGCCTCCTATACAAGAACAACCTGAAACCCCTCCATCAATTCATAGGCATCCTTAAGGAACACAAGAAAATATTCAAAATCAAATTGAAAACAATAAAAGAGACATTCAACAATTAATTGCAAGATTAACCGAGCATGTTGGAACCCACTCTTATAGGAGAGGGATTGCTGAATCATTGAAGTCAATTGTAACTCATGTAGGAGAAATGAGTGAGCAAATGAATTTTTGGTCAAATAAGAGGCATGAGATGAGACAATTTTATGCTAGTGGTTTGTCATATGCAGATGTCAAAAAACTAAAAATTAGCAAAACTAACTTGTGTGCCCTATTTATAGACCCGAAAACTAATGAACCTTTATCTCATCCATGTAGGAAGTTCCCCATCCATTGGTGCAACCATGAGTTAATTAAAAACAAATTTTGGGAGCAATGGTGGATGGTATTTGACCAACCTCCATGCAATAACCATGAGGTGCCGCAATAATTTTTGAGGAAACTCTATTACGAGTTTGTCCTTAATAAAATTGCAAACTATTTTGACATCTTAGACTTTCAGGGTAGAGGTGGGGGCTCCACACATGATAGACCTGTTGCACGACATAATCCGTAGTTGGCACCAAGAGCCTTGGGCAGACCCATAGTGGAGCATGTCATTGTTCCTTTCATTGTTAAGGACAATGTAGAGGTGGACACGCTGAAGTTGATTGAATCACTCACCCAGACCATTTTACAATGTGTGAGTCCTCTATTAGAGCTTGTTGTGGAGGAGACGTGTAGGCTCCGAGATCCACCCCACCATTGTGGCGCTTGTGGTGATGTTTGCACCTATGATTATCAAAGTGCTCATGATGCATCTACACAACCTACATCAGTTGCAGAGGCAATGAATTTCATAGATGATATTCTGAATGATACATTCGACATTGACACTCAGGTAAAATTTAGCAAGTTATTTTAATGTTGTTTATTAAATTATATTATGAAATTTAAGAATAACTAAATTAGTAGAATTTTGATATGATGAAATTTTAGGGTTGCACTGTTCATGAGGCATGCTTTATTCCTACAGACCCTTATACATTCTCGACGACGAGTCCACAGGTATGCAACTAGTATTAAAGATATTATCATTGCATTTGATTAGTTGAATGTTATATTTGAATGTTTGTTGCATAACATGCTTTGGATTTCAAACATTTTCTTGGTGCACCTTCTTCCTCCACACCTCGCGATTCATATCCTCAAACAACATACACTCGGGTAGCCTTTATTCATTAATGGTATTGTAAATCTATGTTAGCTAGTTTTCGTAATTTTGCGTATATACAAATCTAAAAAATTGATGAGAAACACAGATATTGCATTTGTATTCCTTGATCGTGCCACATTATGTTCTCCTAATTCACTTTTTGTTCCTTTCTTCCTTCCTAATCCCTTACCATTAACATTTAATAGTTCACCCTATTTTCCATGATCCCCTCCTAGCCCATCCCACTAATATCTTCTAGTCCATGCTATGTGTCATTATGTCCTTCTACTCCCATCTTATTGTACCCATTATTATTTCACCCTAGATGTTCCATGATCCCCTATGTTCCACCCTATGTTCCTTTATATCATCCTATGTTATACCATATTTATGCACGTTTCATCCTAGATAACTCTTCTCTGTTATTGCTACACACAGGTCAAGTTCACACTTCCTATACTATAGTCAAACCCTAGACACCTCCTAATTCACCCTATGTTGCATTATTCCCTAATAATCGCATCCCATGAACCTCTAATTTTCCACCCTATATTTTGTTATCCCATCCTAGCCCATCCCATCAATCTATACTAGTCCATCCTATGTTCCATTAATCCCTTTGGTGCAGGGGCACCACTCTTCTATGTGTTTCTTCATTAAATGTCTGATAGGCAAGGTGTGTTAGGATGTTTGAGTTGAGTCCTTGAGTCTTAATAAGGTCCAATGTGACCATTCTATTGTAATTGATCAACTTTGAGGGGCTTTTGTATTCATATTGTAAGGTTTGTAAATCATGTGGAAGGAATTGTCAAAGTTGACAAGGGGTGTCAAGGTAGATAGGATGATGTTTTCTTGATTAAGTCATGATTTCTTAGTTGAATAAGGTCTCATTAGACTATTTTTAATAGTTTAGGTGTTTAAGAGGGTCTAGGAAACAATAAAGAGTCAAAACTTGAAAGTGCCAAATTTGTGAGTTGCATAAATGCAATGGTCATGAGAGGTTTAAAAAGTAGTTGTAAGGAATTTGGGCATTGGTTTGATGAGGAGAAGCCTTTAAAAAGGCATGAAAACTCATTTTATAACGTTGGCTTGAAGTTTGAAGCATTGGCAATAAGAATATCTTTGTTTTTCATCAAATTTCTGAGTTTTCTTGTCTTTTGCAGGCCTGTACGAGCCCGTACAGATTGATTGTGCCATGCAAATCATTTTAATTTGTGATGGCAGGTGTTAAAAATCTTTTGGAACAATTTCGAGGGAGATCCATTATGATTTGTGGTAAATATCCTTGTTTTCCTGTGACATGCCAAGGACACACTATTTGAGGGTTTTGTAACCAAAATCATGATTTAAGGGCCCTTACACTGACTGTACCTACTGTAACTAGTGTAATGGACCCTAGGGAGTTTGATTAGGTTGTAGGTTGCATGATTAGAGTTGTGGATAAGGAACTAAGGAGATAAACCTGTTGCCTTGATGAGTTTTGTGAAGAAAAAGACATGAAGATGGAGCCTTGGGTCTAGGGTTTGTGGAAATCAATGAGAGTGTGGAGTTTTTTCTAGCTTTTGAGCATATTGGGGTTAAAATATACATGTCCAAGTTAGTGGCATGGTCTGGGAGGTTGTGCAAGTGGGACTTTGAATAAACCCTCTTGACTTAGCATGAAATTGAGGGTTTTGGAGTTTGTTATGTTGGAGGTGTCAACCCTGGGTGTTGATTGTGGTTTTAGAGGTTTGAGGGCATAAGAAATGCTTCCCCAAGGTTTCAAGGGTCTTTTTTAAGTTTAAAGGTATTTTGCTTTGTAAATTTGGCCTAATTCATGGCCTAGGACAGCGTTGAGGGTCTAATTTCAAGGGATTGGTCCAAAATACTTGTATCTGGTTAAGAGATATGTTGTATAACTTTGAAATGGGTATCTGAATTCACCTTCTGATTGTCAAGTATTTTGAAAAGCATGGGAGTTAAAGGCCAAAAACTAAGTTTGCACTACTGCTAGCTTACATGGGTGAAAGTGAGAAGTTAGACTCCCAATTGTTGTCAAGCTTTGAGGATTGTTTGAATTAATCTAATAGGCCATTCTAATCTTGTTAGATTCCTCTTGAATGCAAGTTGTCACTTTGAATGAGTTTGAGCTCCCTCTCTGCATCACCCTTCTATTCTTATCCCATTACCCTCTCTTATTTCACCTTATGTTCCATTATCCCCTCTTGGTATTTATATCAACATGATACCTGACATATTGTTTCATTTGCAGTTGTTGACAAGAGACAACCCTGGTGATGTTGGTGGCACAATGGACCATGGAGTTGCTGCAGCAATAGCCAGTTCTGGTCCATTGAGAGAGGTATGGAATAGATTAGTCGATTTGACATTATATTTGCTCTTTTATGGTCTATTATATAAAAATTTCACGATAATTTTATGTAGTTTAATTTCTATCTTGATGGTTGCTACAACTGGTTGTCACTCGAGATCGTGGATGTGGTGATGCTATAAATGTGCATGATGACTATATGTATGTGGTAAGTGATTATATATTTTGTTATATGCCATTCCATAATTCAATTTCTATGTTTTATCATCTTTACTTTTTATTATATCAGTTGAAGGTCCAAAGTGAAGAGAGGAGGACTAGCGAGCGTGTTTGAAAGACAAGAGAAGCAACAGTCACTCCATCCAACCAAATTTTGAAGGAAACATGAGATCTATTTCCTTCCCCTAGAAGGAAATGACTATGTATTAGTGTTGTTTGTTGTATGCCTATGTGGCATTTTGGAACATATGTTTTGTACTATCGATATATACGTGATATTTTATGTCCATATGGCTCTTTTGTACTAAGCCTGTATGGTTTTTTTGGATATATTGTATATACTTTTATCAATATATATCATTGTATAGCCTTTCGGATTTTTGATTAAAGAAAATATTATTTTGCTACTGCCATTCTTGAATGATGTTATCATGTGTATCGTGTAAGTTGTATACTTGAATGTTGTAGGCATGGATTTTGTTTACATCTAATACTTAATTAATTATTGTCGAATGCTCAATAAGCCCCATCTAAAGCATATTGTGTAAATAAGCTCCATTCGTGGTGGTTTGTATCCTTTGGAATGCTTCAATTACTTGTGCCTCACTTATTCACATGTATGCTTCACTTATTCACATGTATACTTCACCTATATTGTGTGTATTCATGTGTATGCTTCATGCTTCCAATGCATAGCAACAAAAATCTTTTGGGGAAAAAATTGACAAACCAAAAGTATAATAGTTTATGAAAAAATCGAGAAAAATTGTAGAACAAGAGATAAAAACTTCTTTTTTTAAATTGAAAGGTATTTCCATAGCATATAGAGATATACAAAGCAAATAAAATAAATATTTTAACTAATGAATTATAAAAAATGGATTTTTGTAGTTTATATTCATATCGTTGATTACATTGCATTGCACATATTTCAAAGTTAAAGCATTACTTCACTTTGCATAACTAATAACTAGATGCTAATAGATGACAAAATTTAAATTACAATATAGTTTGTACAAAGTCAACCTAAGCAGTTATGCAATTTCTTCACATTGCATAACTAATAACTAGGAGCAACTGCCAATTGCATTTTCTTATCATGACATTCTATGAGACCAAATTTCTTTGAGGTATTTTTCAAATAGTTCCCTGCCTTGTCTATGTTACCACATTTTTCATACATGTCTACCAAAGCATCTTGTCAAACAATCCACTGCCTTGTTGCTATGGCTAAAATCCTAAAACAAGTGATTTCGAACAAGCTATGGATGCTTGGAAAAAATATATCAAAAGCATAATAGTAAGCAATAGCATAGACAAGCCAGTGAACTGTTTGAAAAAATGCATCAAATAAATGTGGTGATGGAATGCCATGACAAGCCATATAAAAGGTAGTGAACTAGTTCATGATGCAGAGGTGGTGGTAACCCAAGAAACAAATTGACACAACTTCTCTTAAATATGCCCACTTTGACACCAATCCTCAAACACACAACATGGCAACTCAAGTACTCAACACAATCTGATCACACAAATACCTCTCTCAACATCATTTATGCATCTACTCAAACCCAATCTAATATTCCAATTAGATTCTTCAAGGTTTATTAGGCCAAGACCTAGTTTCACTAGACTGCCCTGCTCAAAAGGCTACAAGAACTAGCCCTCCTTTCCAAAAAAATTACCCTCAGATCCTTTTGTTTTTACAAAATCTCTTTGGACAAAGTTGTGTTATGATGTAAAACCACCAATTCACCCTTCAAAACTCAAACAACTGACCTCTGGACTGTAAGTTCACCAAACCCTCCTTTTACATGTAAAAGCCCAGGGTTTTCTGCATTTCACCCTCACAAGGCCTTCCAAGCCCAACCAAAACATCAAACTACTTGTTTAGGGTATGCACAAGAATTTCACACCATTCCCAAGTCGTTTCCATCAATGATTCACAAAAACCACCCTCGAACCCACCATTTTTTATATAAAATTACTGTTACCAACCCTTAGAACACTACTCCATGTCAAAACCATGACTCCACAGCCTACCCAACCATTGAAAACACAAACAAACATTAAATATGTCATCCTACTAAAACACAAAGTTTTATAGTAGGTGGGATGACTGATTTTTCATTTTCTTCCTCAAAATTGTGCTTTCATTGCCCTAACAGACAATTTTTAGAAAAAAATGAGATTTCTTTCCCAAAACCCGATGGAAAACACTCAAATTTGTTCTAAATGAGACTTAACACATGATTCTATGCAAATACAAGAATTCTAATTCATCACCTTGATTGTACGGTCCGTACAAAAGAGAAGAAGTTCTGGAAATCAGGAAAAATTGTGATGTAGCAACAAAATGCACGTTGTTTCTCTTATGAAATCCTTCAAAAATCATTGAACAACCTTTGGTTAGAGCCTTTTATGGCTTTAAATACATTTTTGCATCAACATCCAAATTCCTAACTCCTTTTAACTGTCTTTTAAAATCCTAACTCCTAATTACCCCTAAAACTATGTTTTGACAACTTAATTGTGCACTTAATAACATTATTGTGCAACCATTGAAATTTAGGCCTTTATGACTCCCAATCACCTTGAATTCAATCCCATGACACCAAAAATACCTCACTCTTTCCCACCTACCTACAAATTCATTTTTTTTTTGCCTCCAAGGCTTACAAATTTCAAATTTGATATATGAGTGCACTTGTGCACATTTGACCATCAAAACACCAAAACCCCTAAATACATGAAAGAGTGGTCTATTTAGACCTTATTTTAAATACCTACTAAGATAAAACACTTGAAACTTCAAGATTCACCTAAAGTCCCCTAGGACAGATTGCTACCAAAATGAACTTTGTAACATGGTTGTAGGTGCCCCTGCACCAGTTCAAAAGATGCCTCAAATAAATGTGGTCTCATGGTGATAGAATGCCATGAAAATCAAATTGATTTTGATTGTCATTGGATTCCATCACCACGAGACCTTATTTTTTTGAGGCATTTTTTCAAAGAGTTCACTGCCTTTTCTATGCTACCACATTTTTCATACATGTCTATCAAAGCATTATATCAAATAGTTAATTGCCTTGCTGCTATGGATAAAACCCTAAAACATTGATGCAGTAGGGGAGGTCTTGCAATCTCACTAAACATAATTTCAATCAGTAATCACAATCTTCAAGTCACAAATCCTCACAACTATAGATTGTCATGACATTCCATCACCATGAGACCATGTTTCTTTGAGGCATTTTTTCAAACAATTCACTACCTTGTCTATGCTACCACATTTTTCGTACATGTTTACCAAAGCATTTTATCAAATAGTTCACTACCTTGCTACTATGGCTAAAAGCCTAAAACGGGTGGGTTTATTGAAAATCCTATTCCCAAAACTCATAACAACTTTCCAATGCATCAAACATACTTAAAATAATATTTACATGCTTAAAATTCCTTGACAAACTACTGCCCCAAAGGATTTCAACCATTTCCACTCTTAAACCACTGAATTTAACCAAAACTCATCAAATTGCCAACTAGAACATCACACCAAACCACTCAACTCGCCTCCCTTGCTCCAGAAACCATGCACATATGTTCCCTACCCCTAATTATTCCATTCCACTAAGTTACAGTAGGATACAATGGGTGGAATGGCTATAAGTCATTTTTACACACTCAACTACTTGCATTTGACAACTTTTTCTCCAAGCGAGAAATAGCCACCACAGGAAAAGGCCTCTGAGATAGCAAAAATTGAGAGAGGTTATTGTAGAGAGGCCCAACCTGATCTCATAGGCTTAGACGAGAATTTTATAAGCGTTACGGTGTCTGAATACGAGCATGTTGAAGTTCGTAGCCATTTTGCACTTTGGACCCTTAAGGGATCGATCTGGTTGAACGTAGCTCAGAGCGATTTCGCGTGTTTGGGTGCAAAAGAGGACCATGCATAGCGTAAACATACCCACCTAAATGTTTTTGAACAATCCATTTGGTCACACGAGCTACAGAACGAAAGTCACAACAGTTTGCAACTTTCAACTACTTGCATTTGACAACTTTTTCCGCAAGTGAAAATTCACCACCACAAGAAAATGCCTCCGAGATAGCAAAAACTGAGAGAGGTTATTGTAGAGGGGTCTAACACAATCTCGTAGGATCAGACGAGAATTTTCTAATCATCACAGTATCTGAGTTATAACATGCTGAAATTTGTAGCCATTTTGCACTTTGGACGCTTAAGGGATTGATCCGGTTGAACGTAGCTTAGAGCAATTATGTGTGTTTGGGTGTGAAAGAGGACCATGCCTAGCATAAACATACCTATTCAGATGTGTTGGAATAGTTTGTTTGGTCATACAAGCTGCAGAATGAAAGTTGCACTACTTTGCAACTTTCAACTACTTGCATTTGACAAATTTTTCCCTAAGTGAAAATTCACCACCACGGGAAAATGCCTCTGAGATAGAAAAAACTGAGAGAGGTTATTTTAGAGGGGCCCAACACAATCTTGTAGGACTAGATGATAAGTTTCTAAGCATCACGGTATCTGAGTAATAGCATATTGAAGTTTACAGTCAATTTGCACTTTCAACCCTTAAGGGATCGATCTGGTTGAACGTAGCTCAGAGTGATTCCGTGTGTTTGGGTGTGAAAGAGGACTATGCCTAATGTGAATATACCTATTCAAATGCGTTGGAACAATTTTTTTGGTCACACGAGCTACAGAACGAAAGTTGCATCACTTTGCAACTTTTAACTACTTGCATTTGACAACTTTTTCCCCAAGTGAAAATTCGCCACCACAAGAAAATACCTCCGAGATAGAAAAAACCGAGAGAGGTTATTGTAGAGGGGCCCAATGCAATCTCATAGGATCAGATGAGAAGTTTCTAAGCATCACGGTATCCGAGTAATAGCATGCTGAAGTTTGCAGCCATTTTGCACTTTGGACCCTTAAGGAATTGATCCGGTTGAGCATAGTTCGAAGCGAGTCCGCGTGTTTGGGTGTGAAAGAGGACCATGCCTAGCGTAAAATTACCTATTTGGACGTGTTGGAATAGTCTATTTGGTCACACGAGCTGCAGAACGAAAGTTGCACCACTTTGCAACTTTTAACTACTTACATTTGACACTTTTTCCATCAAGTGAAAACTAGACAATACAGGAAAATGCCTCCAAGATAGCAAAAATCGAGAGAGGTTATTGTAGATGGGCACAACATGATCCCATAGGCTCAGACAAGAAGTTTCTAAGTGTCATGATCTCCAAATACGAGCATGTTGAAGTTCACATCCATTTTGCACTTTGGACCCTTAAGGGATCGATCCGATTGAATATAGCTCGAAGCAATTTCGTGTGTTTGGGTGTGAAAGAGGAACATTCCTAGCATAAAATTATCCATCCGGATGCGTTGGAATAATCTATTTGGTCACACGAGCTATAGAACAAAAATTGCAACACTTTGCAACTTTCAACTACTTGCATTTGACAACTTTTTCCCCAAGTGAAAATTCACCACCACAGAAAAATGCCTCCGACATAGAAAAACTGAGAGAGGTTATTGTAGAAGGGACCAATGCAATCTCATAGGATTAGACGAGAATTTTCTAAGCGTCACGGCACTAGAGTAATAGCATGTTGAAGTTTGCAGCCATTTTGCACTTTTGACCTTTAAGGGATCGATCTAGTTGAACATAGCTCAGAGCGATTTCTCATGTTTGGGTGCGAAAGAGGACCATGCATAGCATAAATTTACCCACCCAGATGCATTGGAACAATCCATTTGGTTACACGAGTTGTAGAACGAAAGCTGCACCACTTTGCAACTTTCAACTACTTGCATTTGACAATTTTTTCCTCAAGTGAAAATTCTTCACCATAGGAAAATACCTCTGAGATAGAAAAAACTGAGAGGTTATTGTAGAGGGGCCCAACACAATCTTGTAGGATCAGATGAGAAGTTTCTAAGTGTCACGGTACCCGAGTAATAACATGCTGAAGTTTGCAGCCATTTTGCACTTTCGACCCTTAAGGGATCAATCCGGTTGAACGTAGCTCAGAGCGATTTCGTGTGTGAAAGAGGACCATGAATAGCATAAACGTACCCACCCAGATGCGTTGGAACAATCCATTTGGTTACATGAGCTGTAGAATGAAAGTTGCACCACTTTGCAACTTTCAACTACTTGCATTTGACAACTTTTTTCCCAAGTGAAAATTTGCCATCACAGGAAAATGCCTCTGAAATAGAAAAACCTGAGAGAGGTTATTGTAGAGGAGCCCAACACTACCTCTTAAGATCAGATGATAAGTTTCCAAGCATCACGGTACCCAAGTAATAACATGCTGAAGTTTGCAGCCATTTTGCACTTTCGACCCTTAAGGGATTGATCCGATTGAACGTAGCTCAAAGCGATTTCGTGTGTTTGGGTGCGAAAGAGGACCATTCCTAGCATAAAAATACCCACCCAGATGGGTTGGAACAATCCGTTTGGTCACACGAGCTGCAAAACGAAAGTTGCACCACTTTGCAACTTTCAACTACTTGCATTTCACAACTTTTTCCCCAAGTCAAAATTTGCCACCACAGGAAAATGCCTCTAAGATAGAAAAAAAAAGAGGTTATTGCAGAGGGGTCCAACGTGATCTTGTAGGATTAGACGATAAGTTTTTAAGTGTCACAGTACCTGAGTAATAACATGTTGAAGTTTGTAGCCATTTTGCACTTTCGACCCTTAAGAGATCAATCTAGTTGAACGTAGCTCGAAGAAATTTTGCGTGTTTGGGTGCAAAAGAGTACCATGTCTAGCATAAATGTACCCACCCAGATGCATTGGAACAATCCATTTGGTCACATGAGTTGCAGAATGAAAGTTGCACCACTTTGCAACTTTTAACTACTTGCATTTGACACTTTATCCATCAAGTGAAAATTGGACACCACAGAAAATGCCTTTGAGATAGAAAAAACAAAGAGAGGTTATTGTAGAGGGGTCCAACATGATATCATAGGTTTAGACAAATATTTCATAATCACCACAGTTTACGAGTAATACCTTGTCAAAGATTGCTGCCATTTTTCACTTTGGACCCTTAAGGGATCAAGTCGGTTGAACGTATCTTAGAGCGATTGTTCTCTCTTTTTGATAGAATTAGGTGGGAAGAAGACTTAACTCCATTTTAGTTTTGGTTTGGTTGGATTTCAAGTGATTTTGTGCATTTTAGAAGTCAATTACTGAGGGTCAATTTGTATACCCTGTTTTAAGGGTTTTGAGTGCATTAAAATGTCATATTAAGCCTTCCACCCACTGTATGCTTCTGTAACTCAATGGAAAGGCTTAGTTAGGGTTATAAAACATGTGTGCAAAGTTTTGTGTGCAAGGGAGGCAAATAGAGGGTTTTTAGGTGATGTCGTAGATGTCACATGGTGCATTTTTGAGTGGAAAATGGTGGTTTAGTGCTAGGGTTTGAAGAAATCTTTGGGGGCAGCGATATCTCTTGAAATTTTAAACTTGTGCAGACCTTTTTGAAGGTGTTTCAAGCTTTGGTTGGTTGTGGGAAGGTTGGAGTATGGTTTTTCAATAAACCCCTTGCCTACACCTCACCCTCAATATTTGATTATCTGATGGTCAATAGGTTTTTGTGGGTATTTTGAGCATGCTTTTCCTTGAATAAGGTCAATTAAGACCATTAGGTATGTGTTTAGGATGAGTTTTGGGTCTAGTGATAAAAAATGTGAAAATTTCAATCTTGCACTAGAAGTTGTCTTTGTAGCCTTTGAAGGCAAATTTGTGTATTTGTATATGAGTGTGCAAGAATGGAGTTTTGTTGATGTAATAAGACTATTTACAAGCAATTTGTGTGGGTTTAGAGGTCATTAGTTGTAGTCATTATGTTGGAGGAGTATAAAGTTGCAAATTTGTAAGTTGCTTAAAGCAACAAATTTGAAATGCAATGGTTACTTGTTTTAAAAGTTGGTATTTAGTTAGTTGAGGGTGTGGATCAGTTATAGAAGGGTGTAAAGGACTATGTAAAGCCTTGAGATTTCATTAAATGAGGTTGTTGTTGAGATTTTGGAGAAGATCTAATAAGAATTATTCACACTCTTCTCTATTTTTTTTAATTTTCTGTGTAAATTTGTTGATCCCATGCTTGGTACGGCCTATAGCTTGTCTGTACAGCTGCAAGGATGACATGGTTCACTAGAGGAGTGAGATAGATTCCTTTTGGAAATGGTTTGGTCCAATTCCATAAAGAATATAAGGAGTTATCATCGTTCTTCTAGAACTGGTCAAAAACCCTCAAAACCAGGGTTTGATCACAAGAATGCACACAAATCGCCATTCCCTTTTGGCCAAGGCTTAATTCTTGGTGGAATGGCAGAGTTCATCATGTTCTTTATGTTTGAAGAGATTTTGGAGAACGACATGGAGTTTGGAGTGATTTCTTGGTTACCTTAGGCTTGGCATCCTCATGTGACAAGCCTAATTATGTGTAAGAAAGTTTGAGTTTGATGAGTTGTGAGTGGAATCTATTGAGAGGGGTCATTTAAGGGTGTTGAATTGTGTGTATTGATGTTGTAAGAACCATGTTCATGGCTTAGGGGAGTTGGGGTGGTTCAAGGGCACCTTGGGGTCCAAATGCCTCCATGAAGCTTGAATGAATCTTATTTTTGTTTTTGAAGTTGATTTCAATGTAATAAGGTCCAAAGGACCATCTTCAATGTTTGTAATAAGCTTTTAAGCTTAGTGTTGAGTTTTGATGTTTGTAGTAGGTCTCCTTCTCACCATGTAGCATTGGTGCATCTAGGCCAACTAATGAATCATGGTGCCATGATGCGACCAGGCATTTGAGGGGTGTCACCTTGGTCATTTGCTGTGTTTTGAAGAGCCTTTAACACCTTTGGAGTGTTCTACCTATTCGGGTTCTTGGTGTAGTGTTAATTGCCTTAACTAGGCAATTAGAGGTCTAAATAAGAGTTAGTTCATTTCCAAAGTCCCTCCAATTCAAAATGAAGTTAAGGTACATTGGAGGGAGGTTGTTAGAGTTTAAATATGCCTCTCTTGGTCGAGGCAAGGTTGTTGATGAAGAAAGAAAGAAGATTCAATAAAAAGTTTGCTTTGTTTTTTTATTTCCTGTGCAAGAATTGTTGATCCCGTACTTGGTACGGTCTGTAGGTTTGTTTTGAGACTCCAAGGTTATAATGGTTTGAAAGGGGGTTGAGTTGTCTCTCTTTGGAGTTGGTGTGGAGTAATTTCATTGAGGGACAAGGGAGATATTCATATTTCTCTGTCGAGTGGTCTAAAACCCTCCAAAATCAGGGTGTTGACTGAATTTTGCTTGTATCTTCCATTCCCACCATGCATTAAGGCTAGGACTGGGTGGAATGGGAGAGTACCATATGTACTTTGATCTTATAATTGTTTCATAGAGTGGAATGCAGTTTTGGGAAGGATCTTTGAAGATCTAGGCCTGGCATCATCATGTGACAAGCCTAGAATCAAGTGGAAAAGTCTGATTTTTGGTCTTTGTGAGAATGTTTTGTTAATACAGTCCTGTAGGGACTTGTGAAATGGATGTAAGAAGAGTATAGGAACTTAATTTTGGCTAAGGGGTGTTGGGGAGTGCCTAGGTACTAAGTTCCTTGAGTTGAGCAACCTATTAGGCCTACCTTGTAGCGTTACCTTTTGGCTTGTTGTGACTTTACCTTTGATTGTCAAGAAGGGAGGCTTTGAGACTTTGTAGGGGCATCCATTTTTTGTCCAAATTTAGTGGTTTGGGCCTGGTATAGGCTTGTATGTGGTTTTTCTCTTGACTGTCTTACCGAGCAGTGCTACAAGGGTTAAGGGTAAAAGAGGCCTAAAGGCTAGAATAAAGCTTGGAAATTACTTTGTTTTCTCATAGTTTTGCTGATTTTTCTGAGTTCCCTACCTATGTACAAGCTCAACAGGTCTTATATGTATTGAATTACCTTGAGAAACAATATATTAATGTTCTAACTTGTGTTTGGTGCCTTGGTAGGGTTTGGTTTAATCTTTTAGTGCCTTAATTCATCAAATTGCTCCTACCAGGTTCCTGAATAGCCTTAAGGTTTTGGGGTTATTCTAATGGCATAACCATCATCCCACCTAATTTCATCAAATTTAACTCAGTGGGATGATGTAGTTGAGTTTAGGGAATGTTACTTTAGGAGTAGGAGATGTGGAAGGATGATCCCTTGGCTTGAAGAATGAAAGGAAGGGTTGGAGGTGTGTGTTTTCCCTTGGAAATTGGTGGGTCAAACCTATGGAATGAATAAGACGTATTGTTAATGGTCAAGTGAGTGTTCCTTAAGCATGGGTGGACCTATTGAAATATTTCTACGTAGTTAGATTGGGTAGGAATGGCTGGGAAGGTGAATATTCAATAATGGTACTCTAAAACCCTAAATATTTAGGCTACAAGGAGGGTTCTTGCATTGGAGGCTTGTTTGAGAATTTGGGGTCAGGAGACTTGGAAAATCCTTGGTTTGGGAACTTGATTCAAGAATTTTTTTGGGTTAGAAGGTCTGGTGTGGATATCTAAAGGTAGTCTCTTAGTAAAAATGGCCTAATTTGAGGCTTAGTACTGTGAAAGTCCAATTTTGAAGCGCTTGGTTCTAAGAAGGTGTATCTGATTTTCCTATATGTTGTGTATCTCTGAGAAGGGTATTTTAATCCATGATTATTTTCCTAAATGTTTTGGAAAATTTTGGCCAAAAGTCTAAAAAACCTGTTTCTAACTGTTGCAAGGGAAACATATGTCAATAGGTGAGTTTTGAGGAATTCAATGAATCTGCCTTAGGGATTGTGCAAAGTTGATTTAATTATCATTCCTTGGATGTTGACAACCTCTTTAGGGTGCTTGTTGAGTTTTATGCTATTTTACAAGGTTGAGTTAATTGAAAGTTGATGTCTTGCTTGGCATATTTGAGAGAAGTTGTGTCAATTTGTGTCTTGGGTTACCACCACCTCTGCATTAGTAGGGGCAATAAAATATGCCTTTCTACAATTATATTAGACACTATTTCATTCTTACTCATAAATCCACATGTTTTTCCTTGAAGACAACTTTAAATGTAAACCATGAAGCATTACAACTAATTTTAAATGTAATATACACATTTAATTGAGGCATATATTAAGGAATATACACATTTGCATGTATTAATTTCTCATAATTTTTGTATATAAGAAAATACACTAATTCAATGCCAAATATTACAATAGTGATGGAAGAACATCTTGAAAATCTTCCCATTTGTCAATACTTGTAGCAATACATGCAGGGAAATAATCCTCCCATTTGTAGCACAAATCATGAAATATATTGTACTTGAGAAGAAACAAAAGGAGTTGCTGCCCAGTTTCGTTTCTCCATTCCACCTCAACTGGCCCAGTTATTTACATTCCAAAATGGTTCAAAACATGTACATCCCCTGCTCCCTACGAAACACATGGGTAGTAGCCTCTATGTGGTTGTGTAGTATCATAGGAATTTGGTCCACAAAAAACCTGCAAAAGCCTACCAATCTTAGACATGGACTCACATAAAAATCATTGAAAGAGCAATAACTAAATAATGTCAGTCATATAGCTGACGAGACCTTTTATCACCTTCATGTATGCTAGATAAGGACGTCGATTGAAGGTCCTACAATGGTGATGTGCCCCTTCGCTACTTTATCATCTCTTGATGATCCTACGTATAAATTTCAAATATATCACTGACATAATTAACATAAAACATGTAGCATATAATAATCCGATAAATCTACGAGATGGAAAAGAAAGAGAAGATTGACAACTAGAAAATGCACCAACAACCGATGTTTCTCATACCACTGAACACTTGCACCACCAACCGATGTTGTTATTTTCTTATATACTTTGACAAACTTCAGTATTACCTACAATCACAATCAAAAAAGGATCAATGACAATCGTAAATGTATATGACATCAAACAGTAATGGTGAAAAAGCCTGATTGCGGGGTGTTGGTCCAAAAGAGTGATCAATAACATGACTTTACAAATTCAATGTGCATACTTACAAATCAATCCAGGGAACCATCTGGGTCTTCTCTACTCTTTATTGTGTCAAGTATTGCCTCCTGGTCAGAATCGTGCACTTTCCACAAGTTCTTGTTCGCAGGCCTGCCCTTATATTTGATCAAATGAACATTGGTGGCAATGATAAGGTTTGAGTAGTGAAGAATTTTTTGATGCATGTCGAAGTTCTCAAACAACCAAACTGCAACATTCTTAACTGGATACCTTCGAAGCCATGTTCCAGTAACAACCACCGAACCTATAGGATATTCTATGTTTTCTCCATCTATAACTGGGGCCTCCAATTTATTTTTGGCCTTGATACAATGGCACAAGTAATAATCTGTACCCTCTTCATTTTCTTCATCTGCAATCACCGCATAAACATTCCCTGCATTGATATGTTCATCTTGTTATATGTATTTACTGAGAAACATAATAAAACCTATAAGTAAGAAATATTACCTGGTTCTAGTAGGTTTGATACATGATCAAAGTCAATGGATGATTGCATCTCCATGATTTGTAGAGCCATCGGGAGCTGATAAGTGTCAAGTGGGGTTAGACTTCTTATAGACCATTCATCAACCCACTCTATTGACTCACAATCATTCCATGCTTGAAGTGTACATGCATAACAAAAGCATGCCATCTTTCGCGTATGGATATTCCATGTACTTGCATTGGAGCTTCTAAAAGAGTGTAGCTCGATCGATCCTGTTAGTGTACAACAATCCTCATATTTTGCAATGTTAGCATCATCTACTAAATGAAAAAATCTACGAACTAAAGAATTACCTTCACTATCTGGACCCATTGCACCATTGCACCATTGGACAATTGATCTTGCATCTATCAACTTTACACTGTTTGTGTACTTTAACTCTTCTCATGCTAGGGCTATTTTGATACATGCACCTGCTCCATCATGCTCCCCCTTTCCATGCCCAACCTCAGAGAAGTTCCACATATGCTGAACACCACTAATCCTATGCATCCTTCTCAACCAGTAAAACACTATGGCATTCTTGAATTGTGATGTAAAATTATCTGACCATATGATATGCCCCTACTAGCCAGATCAACATAGAGCATATGAAAGCAACCTTACACAAACTCTGTAGAATGTGTGCGATCATCACTGATGTAAAAGTGATACTCCCTCAATACTTTCCTATTTTCCTTTATACTATCATTTGCATGACTGAATGCTATATGCATAAATATAGAAACTTGCATGGAGTTGTAGTACTGTGAGTGCACCTCGTTCTGTGGCTATAGTGTGTAGTTCTCAGCAAAGTCGACAACTGAAATGATATGACAAAGTGGAAATGTGTCCTTGCATAACTTGAAATGTGAGTCCAACCATTGTGCTCTGTGTGTATTCCTTGCATACTCATAGACCACCTGATCATGAAAAATGCCCATAAATTGATACACTGGAATCTTATCACTAACCAATTCACACTTCTTTGCTTCTTTCCCATCTTTTAGACTGTATGCCACTATCTTATATTTGCCAAATTCCACAATTTTGTCTCCAATTGTGTGTGTACTAGCCATGTGTTGGAAAATTGGAAAATGTTGCATGCCACCACAATGATCACATGTGCCATCCAAACATGTTTTTTTGTAAAAATTTTGACCATCCTCTCTTTCACATAAAATGGAAGACAAAAATTTCCTTGATGATTTAGGTGGAGGCATTATGTTACATTCCTGCAAAACATTGTCAGTATGCATATCTACACATATACATCGATAAACATCATAATGGTTAGAAAAATCAATATGAACCCTACAACAACAAGTAGTGCGTGTGTGATTTACTTTGACATAAAAAGGCTTTAGCATTTCAAAATACCTTTGACATTTTAATTTCAGGAAACTTTTGTACAAAATCAGCACAAAATTGGGTTTGAGTGGTATCCAAAAAATGCATTTGATGTGGCTCACAGTTTTTACTACCAATTCTCCTTCTTACAACATCTCTTTGATTAAGAGAGGTCCTTGTGTTATCCTTCCAATAATTCACAATTAAAGATCTCAAGCGAGCAATTCTTGTATCTTTCTGTGGCACTCTACCTGAGAATGCCCATAACTCATTGCTATTTGGATCCTCCACTCTTTCACGCCTTCCTTTGGCTCTCATTAGAGATGATCTACTTATTTTCAAAGACTTACTTGCCTTTGTAAGGTTCACCTTGCTCCTTGTTTGACTGCTTAACAGTGTTGTTGTCATCACATGTTGTGTGGCACAACTATCCTTCGTGCGTGAGGTGGAACCCATTCTCTCATATGCACTCATCAAGTTCTTTACAATGGAATTTTCTCTTGAGTCATTTGAAACTCTTATCCCAAGAGCCTTCATGGTGGGCCTAACTTTGAGTTGCCTCATCATTTCAACAAATAGTTGGCATCTTCCACCCTCACTTAGCTTCTCAAAAAATAAACTCCATATCCTCTGTGCATATCTTTGACATGTACATTTTGGAATCTTATTAGGCACCCATTTCAAAACATTGGAATCAATATCAATAAAAAGTGTAGGTTTTCTAAGCAAAACTGTAGGAGGAGTTCTCAAATGTAAATTTGTGTCAACATTGGGAAGGTCAACAACATCGGGGATAGATCGCGTACCTTCAATCGGAGGTGCAATTGATGACATACCTTGAGATTGACATGTAAATGATGTTGTACCTCCAACTTGAGATGTCGTTTGTGGAGTGCCTTCAAATAGAGATGTGTTTGTTGATGTACTTTCAAAATGCAATGTTGTTGATGGTGTGTCTTCAATTGGAGATGTGATTTCCAATGTACTTGGAAAACCACGTGTTGTTGTTGATGTGTCTTCAAGTGGAGGTGTGCATTGAGCTTCACCTATGGTTGATGATGTGCCCCCAACTTCGGTATCCATTCCACTCCTTCCACAAACTTTCCTCATTCGTGCCCTTTGTTTTTCCAATTCGACATCTCTCTTAGATTGCATGAGAATTTTTGGTTGTATGGGCAACAATTCCTTTGCTTCACGAGCTACATTTTTTTATTCTCTTCTCCTTGCATTTTTAACTGCACGTTCTTCTAGTGTTAGAGGCTTCGATCATTTCCTCGACATGACGTTCAATGGTACATGTTCACAAACACACCTAGAACCACAAACACACATAGAACAAAAGTAAGTAATGCATTTTATGAAAATATTGATATCACTGATTACATTGCATTAAATATGAAACACACCAAAGCATTTTATGAAAGAAGGCATCAAGCTGTTTGGAATTATCAAACATGTCTATGCTAGACAACATTTTTCATACATGATGGAGTTAGATGTCTATAGGGTTAGATATTAGAGTAGGGATTTTGAGCGTGTTTGATGCAGAGAGGGGTGGAAACCATTCAATTCACCAAATCAATGAGAATTAATCAGATTCTAAAGCAAAATTAGATGTTCAACTAAAAATCCCAACTTCTACCAAGCTTTCCCTTGTAACATAGGTAACCCGGTTCAAGCGCCTTTTCACCAAGATTTTCCAAAACACTTAACAAAATCAGGGATGATTAAGATACCCATTTGCAAGTTATAAAACATAGGTAAACCCCAACATCAACTCCTTTGGGCCAACATTTACTTCCAATAGACCCACCTTGGAAAAGGCTATTCAATTGGCCTAATTTACAAAGAGAGTACCTTTTAAACACTAGATATTCACTCAAAATTCTCAAAAACAAGTTTTTTATATGTCAAAACCTCCAATTTCCTGATTTGTTTCTAGGTCCAAGACCTCTAGACCCCTAATACAAGTCAAACACTCAATTTCAAGCAAAATACTTGGGGTTTTAATGAAACTCCTATCTCCCAGACCTGCCAGACCCATCCAAAGCACCAAACACACTTACCAAACCCTACACATGGTGAATAACACATTACATGGAAATTCGTTCCCACATTTTGTCAAAACACCACTTGAAGCCCTCATTTTCACCATGAAAATACCCTGCTACAGTCGTAGAGCATCATCCAAAACACCCAACCTTGACCCCACAACATTATAAATAGGTTATCCATGTATTTTAAAAGTTAGAGGACCCATTCCACAAGTTACAATAGGCACAAAAAGTGGAATGGGTCAAATTACATCATGAAACCCTTCAATTGAAGAACACTGTGAAAGTAGGTAGCAACAGTAAAAACAAGATAACTTTCGCTATACAAAGAGTTAGAACCTCTAAATAGGTGCAAATGAAAGATAATTAATTAATCTACAACATCCAACTAGTTTCAAATCATCTTAGAGTCTGTACAGGCCATACAACAACAAGAAAAGTGAGAGAAACCAGTAAGTGAATTTGAATTGGTCAGTTGAGCATTGAATTGAGGTTTTTGAGATTGAAGATTGTTTAAAACTAATCTAATTATGATTTTTGAAGGTTTTTTCTCCCTGCTCTACATCAAAAACGTAGGGTATAAGTTGTTGCCACCTAAAGGAAAACTAGAGAATCTTGTGTTTATTGTTCTCAAAACCAAATTTGTGATTGTCAACGAAGTCATGAAGAATATGAATTCAAAGAAGGCTTTTTGATGCTATATCTTATAATTATTCACTATTTCTTTGCCAATGAGGTAACTTAGAAAGACAATAAGCATTCTCAGTTGCACAAAATTTTCCTTTTTATTTATTTATTAGAAAGGTAAATGGTATGAATGAATGGAAACTTGCATTAACAACTATGTCAACTCACTTGAATTTATCTAAGCACATGTTCAATGAAGGTGAATTTTTTATGGAACAAAAAAAATAATGGAAAATTGCATTAACATTCATGAAAGCTATTAGGTTTTCCAAATTATTTGAAAATAAAAGTTTTCCAAATTAGTTGAAAATAAAATGAAATAGAGTGAATTCCACTAACCATGCTGGAAATGGACTACTATAAGCAATGCAAATAGAATTCATAAGTAAATTTGTGTTAAGTAAATGTCATGTTTTTCATTTTTTTGTTCTTCAAACTCATAAAAATTAAAATTTTTATGCAAATCCCATCTAATTCAATGTTGAATTCTATGTCCAATTGTTATGATTAATAAAATCATTAAAGAAATTTAGTTTATATTGTCAAAAACAAACAAATATACTAAATATAAACATTTCAATATTACCAAAATGAATATATTACCTCACATAATGTAAAATGATGTAGAAACTTCAAAATGTCTTCTTCTAAATTGTCTACCATGCAGATTGGTGGTAAAAAGGTGATGGATCAAGCATAGATTGGTACAATATGAAGTCAACTGCATAAAAAAAGGCATTTCTAAATCGGATAAAGTGTTGAACCAGACAAATACAAAAGCATGTGGTCCTGAATCATGGGGTCAACCCCTATTTTTCCATTTCAAGGTAAAACATATTTGGTGAGCACCAAATGTGTTGTTTTGAAAGGGAGAGATTCCATAGAGACAAAGAGAGTGACACTCGAGATAGATAGAGAGGTGATAGGAGTGAGAGAGATTAGTCTAGTTAGTGTTGTAGCGATTGAGACCTGAGAGTGATAGAGACTTGAGAGGGATAGAGAGTTATCCAGTTACAATGGGGGAAAACACCTAACAACAGGAGAGGGGTTGGGAGGGATGAGACCTGAGAGATACAAAAAGACCAAAGGGGGAGAGAGAGAGAGGGGGAGGGAGTGTGGGAGAGGGGATTAGAGTGAAATATATTTGTCTAGATAGGGTGGGAGGTTAGTGAGGCCTGACAAAGAGGGACTGTAAGAGAGGGCATTGGAGTGACACAAATTAGTCTAAGTAGCATGGGAGGGAGTAAGACCCGAGAGAGACAGACTTGAGAGGGAGAGATTTATTTAGTTAGGGTGGGGGGGAAGACCTAAGAGAGGGAGTGGGACCCTTAAACCATAAACCTTAATCCCTCAACCCCTATACCCTATTAATCCCTCAACCCTCAATCCTCAACCCTTAAACCCTAATCCCTCAACCCCTATACCCTCTTAATCCCTCAACCCTCAACCCTCAACCCTTAAACCCTAATCCCTCAACCCCATAAATTCTCTTAAATCCTCTTTCAACTCCCCAAATCAACTATTAAAACCCAATCCTCTCAACTCCTATACACTTTTAATCCTCAAATCCTCAAATCCCTCTACTCCTAACTCCTTAAACCTAATCCTCAAATAATTCTATACCTCTTAATCCCTCAAATCCCTCAACTCTTAAACTAATACCTCAACCCTATACTCCCTCTTAATCCTCAACCCTCAACCCTTAAACCCTAATCCCTCAACCCC
>CM021101.1:585462919-585526680 GCA_007115665.2 Sequoiadendron giganteum
GAGAGAGAGAGGGACTTGAGAGAGAGGGAGAGGTGGTGGGAGGGAGATACTTGAGAGAGATGGAGAGGTAGAAGGAGTGAGATAGGCAGGGAGTGGAAGAGAGATAGAGGGGGTGACTATGAGAGGGAGAGGGGGTAGGAGGGGGAGAGGGGGTAGGACATAGATACTTGAGAGAGAGAGAGAGGGAGAGGGGGTGGGAGGGAGAGACCTAAGAGAGAGGGAGAGATACACAATGGGAGAGAGTGGGAGAGAGATAGAGGGAGTGAGAGAGAGGGAGTGGGAGAGAGAGAGGGAGTGTGTGTGTGTGTGAGAGAGAGAGAGAGAGGGGGGATGGAGATACCCAAGAGAGAGTGAGAGAGAGAGGGGGAGAGATAGAGTGAGTGAGAGAGAGGGAATGAGAGAGAGATAGAGGGAGTGAGTGACAAACCTAAGAGAGTGAGAGGGGGTAGGAGGGAGAGACTTGAGAGAGAGAGACAAAGAGAGAAATATAACAACCTAAGAGAGGGAGAGAGAGAGAGGGAGAGTGAGAAATGGGGTTGGAGTGAGATAAATTTATTTAGGTACCTATATGGGAGGGAAAGAGACTTGAGAGAGGGACTTCAGAGGGATAAAGAGTTATCCAATTAGGGTAATGAGTTAGAGAGTGTATGAAAGGTAAAACCTCAACTATCCATCTACGATCATAAACTATGCACTCTAAGCATTATCAAAGTTGTCGACCAAAGAGAGGGGGAATTCAAGTTTTGTGCAAAGCAGGTAATTTGGCGAGTGCCAAATTTGCCACTCACCAAATGATCTACTTTGGACGTGTTAATTGGCAAGATTTTCCAAATTTCCTCATATTTTCGTCTGTGTGCCCCGTCTCATTTGCATGTCTTTTAATGCAACTATATAAAGAAAAACATGATAGCATTAACCTCTCTCTTAGGTATCTAAATATATAATTCTTTTTTCATTTTGATTTAGTTAAGGTTTTGATCCATGACTCCTTTTGTAAATGCCTTCATTTTTTGTCAAAAACCGACATGTGCTAGTTTTAGGATAGATTTTTACTCGTTCATCGAAATGTGAAACAAATTACATTTTTTGAAACTAGACTCCATTCTACACATGCTGAAAAAAATTCAATTTTCAATTAGTTTTCAAAAAATTTAGGGGGGAGCACGCTCAAATTTCAGATTTTCAGGATGTGTCCACTTTGAAAATTCATTAAATATTATATATTCATTAAAAAAATTCTCTGAAAGAATGAGGATAAACTACATGGTGTTAGCTAATTTCTCACTATTGGGATTTTTGAAATTATAAAAACAAGTTAATCAAAAAGGGGGAGCCCTCAAGTGCTATGCTATTTTTTTTGATAAAAATAGGACCTGTTTTGCCCCCCCCCTTTTTGATATCCTTAATCTTCATTAATTTAAAAAAAAAATAGTAGCTTAGAAACTAGACTCGGAGCACTTCAACTTTTGTTCTTGTTGCACCTTGAAATTTTGAGCGTAACTATCTTCATTTTCTCGTGCAAATCAGATTTTACTGATTTAAAAAAAAAGGTGGCATCTTAAGAGCCAAAATTGTGTCACCGATTGGTGCACTTACCCATATATATATGTATCTATACCTGTCATTTAAAAATTAAATCATATTATTGTGTTGGTGCAACTGAAGCATGTCTCAAAACACAAATTTAATAAATCATTGACTCCATACAAAATTGACACATATATATATATATATTTTAATATAAACAAAAAGAAACTAAAACTAAATATTCATAGAAAATATCTCTGAGTTCAAAAATAATAGAGAATTAATGTAAACGCAATATATATATATATATATAAGTCAGCCACGGTAAGCATGAAAATAAGGGCACGACCCTCCTTGGCTGCGCACAATAGCTACCATGTTATTGTGCAACATGCCAAGGGAGAAAGGAGGGAGGGGGAAGGGGATGCCAATGGCGTCGAAAGTAAGCACAACCCCCACATAGATATTGAAACACTCGAAAGCAATTCGATCACGCCAACTAGAGTCATTGTAGACCTCACAAATACATATATATATAAACGCATAAGCAATAGGAAAGTGGTACAACCCAACGCACAATATCACTCCAGAACACAAGATTCAGAATGGCGAAATGCAACAACAAAATAAAATAAGGAAGTCTTCTGGTAAAATAAATTTCAATGAAACTGGCTGAGAAATAACACTGGACAAAATGAACTCAAAATAGAGACAATTTATACAAGAATGAAAAGAGTTTCCAGGTTCGCTTTTCCAGCCAAATTCATAAAACTAAATTAATTAATGAAATGATGATGGACTGGACAAAGAGGTAGATGCAATGAAAATATTGTAGATGACATTTAAATAACATATCAAACAAACGGATTCACAATAACAACAATTCGAGTCAGACCAAAGTTCATAGAGATATCTAATACTTTGCACAACAATTTCAATAGGCACACAATACGATTTCAAAATTTATAATTCTCTTTTAACAGAGAAGAACAAAGATAATAGAGTTTTTTGTTGCTACCTAGAGTCCTCCTGATAATTAATTGGAGACGATTTGTTGCGCCGAACACTTCTAGCGAGCTACGTTCTTCCTCAGATTTCTGAGATCCACAGCCGCCGAATCCAATTTCGAAGAACGAAATTTCCAGAACAAACTAATATTCTTAATTTTATTATTTTCAAAAATACCGAGTTACAATTTTTCCAAAAAACTCAGAAAATGCGAATTATAGAGAAAATTGCTTTCCTTCTGTCTCCTCTTTCGAAAAGCCACCAAATTGGATATTAAATCCAAAAAAAGTAAAAAGCAGAAAGTTGCCATTAATTTCCGAAATTTACTCCACATGAAAAATAGCCACTTGCAATTAATTTCATTTCTTCCAATTTCAAAATAGGCAATTTCACCCAAATTTCCTTTTTCTAACTATTTCTTCAAAAATTTAAACAATTTAATTTCATGTTAAAATACAATTAACATTATGACAATAAATATTATCCAAAATAAGTAACTAAACAATATAAACTATGCAACATTTAAATTTACCATTTAATATTGAATTAAATAACTCAATGTTATAATTAATCATAATAATACTAATTTCAAAGGTCATAATTAAATATCTAATAAAACAATTTATTAATTTACATATATTTAAATTAGATGGTATTCCCATCAATAATTTAAAATATGTAATATTAATAAGGCAATTAACGTCTACTTAAAATATATAATCATTGATTATATTATCTAGTAAATTTTAATTTCTAAAGAATAAATGACATTTACGACAAATGCAATTTAATTATTTAACTATCCTCGTCAAAGAATATCATTTAACTAAAGCAAGCTATTTAATGATATCAAAATAACCATAATGAAAACCTTTAACAAACATTACAAAAACCATGGAAATAAATAACTCGAGATAAAACAATACCCACAAAAATGAACGAGCTACTGATAGATGACATCGACAAACAATGACAAAAAAACAGACAAAGACGAGGGTACTTTCTTATCAACTCCCTAACCACATCAAAACCATTGGGTATGTAGGGCGTGCTCAGACCCGACAATGCAGGTGGAGTCGACACCCGGTACCTGCAGTCTTGCATAACACCAAATGTCGAACAACATATACATATACATATAAACTCATAATCAATCTCACCGTGAAAGAGAATTGCAGTGAGGCAAGGCGCTCACGGATGAGCGATGCAACACGTCCCTCTCACCTGAATCATAAATAGTAATCAAAATCTAAACATCATCATCATCATAAAGCAATCAATAACAACATCATAAGCATAAATATCCAACACATGTGTCTCCATACCATAAGAAAAGAAGCAAAACTATCCATCAACCAAACCACATGACAAAATGAATATCTATCAAAGTATCAAGTATTCATCAAAACGTAACCAAAAACCAAACAGTATCAAAACACTCACAAAATAGTATCATAAAGTATCAGTAACATGAGAGGCACTACACTCAACATACAAGTAGCCAATGTTTGATTCGCCAACTGGATCTACTTCCTCTTCCTGGAATAGATCAACATTTTCCTTTGTAGGATATTCTGGTTGCACATAGTCATCTTGCTCCACTTCATAATACCCCAGACCTACATTGGTAGGTGAAGCTTCTAGGGCAAGCCTTCCTTGCGGTGCAGGAAGATGGTTCTGATTTCTGTTACCAGAATAGTTGGAAGAATTCAAAAAAGTCCTCCTAGGAACATCCTTGTAGGAAGAATTAGATGATCCTTGGGAGACTTGCTTCTTCAATGCTAACAACTCATTTTCTAGCCTTTACACTATGGGATCCGTAGTGTTGGAGTTGGTATGAGAAGATAAAGTCGTAGACGCTTGCCCTTTATTTCTATTTGTATGTGTCCTTATTTTACCAACAAGTATCAAATCATATTCAAAGCTAGTAGCTTGTTGTTAAGCCACATCAAGATCAAGTAAGACTGCCCTACACAACAAGAAGCTTACCTCTGGAAGTTGCATTTTGATGAAAAAGCACTTTAGATTATAGGTTGTTGGTTTAGCCTCAACAGGAATCCTTGTTACCAACTTATTGAATTTTGCTACAAACTCACACATGGGTTCGTGTGCTTCTTTTCTCATAGTTGTAAGTTTTCCTAACAAGTTATGTGCATCTTTTGTTGGCTTGAACCTCTCTTCAAACTTAGTACGAAGATTAGCCCAATCGGTAACATTATTGGGAGAAAGATTATAAAACCATTCCGCAGCTACTCCTTGTAAGGTCTCAAAAAACAAGCTTACAAAAATATTCTCTTGTTCAACACCAAGAACACCACATACAATGTAAAAGGCAGAAATATGTTCATCAAGATGTTGCTTACCATCACCATAGAACTTGGGGATGTTCTAGCATGAAACACAAGGAAGTTCGTACAAAGGGGATGCCAAATTTAAAGGACCAAAAGCATTACCACAAGGTCCAGTAGGTGGTTGAGGTTGAGCCATAGTGCCTTGAAAAACAATCACTTGTACTGATGTGATAGGTAAAATTCTCATGAAATTAGAAGATTCACTTGGAAGCGGTGATCTGATTCTTTGAGGTGGATAACTCCTATACACTATAATGGTGACAAGAGAAGGGATAATATTATGGCGTTGCAACAACTCAAAAAATGGATCAACTTGACCTTGTGCCCTTTGACTATGAGTATATCTTTTGTATGCCAGAATGTAATCCTTGAAATAAAATGAAAATAAAAAAGAAAATATATTCACAAACTTTGCAATAAGACACTAGAATACTTGTCTACTTCAATCAAAATGGTGAGGCTTTGGTTGCATATTTGTATCCCCAACAAAGTCACCAAAAATTTGTTGAGTGAATATATTGTAATCCATTTATAGATTATGAAATAGGGATTTCAACCACAGTTATTATGAGATAAATCTCTCCTCTCAAAAAGGGGAGGCTCCCTTGTTATTGCTCACTACAATTAACTAGAAACTAAACTAAAATATATACATTGTGACTATCCATGGGGGGTGTCTCCATTAACATATCCTCTTGTTTTAGGATAAGAGAAACAAAATAACAATGACATTCTCAAATACAACTAGTTAGAGCAATAATAGTCGATACCCACAAGTACCAGCGAACAAAAGTAACTTAGAAACCCCGTTGAAACACAAAGTCTTCAACTGATTTCCCATGATGATTCCAAGATAATTCCAAAAGTAACTTTATCACCAGTTGTGGCACAAAGTCTATAAACTACCAATACCAATAATTCATGAAATGAATAATTACAAGCTCAAAGTCTTGAATTTTTTTTACTAACAAATGGTTTCAGCACAAACAATTCCAAGAGATCAATATAACACAAAGTTTATAAAGCTTATCTTGAAGTCCCTTCCAATCATAATAGAGAAACACCACTTTTTCCACTAACAATATTTTAAGAAAGATCAAGCAAAAAGACATAAAAACACTCCTGCTCTAACAATCTTGATTCAACACAAAGTCTGATATCAAAATCAACCTTCTTTTCATTTATAGATTTGTATTTTCAATTTGAACTCAAAGTCTCAAAGTTGAGAAACAATTTCAGCAACACTTCATTGCCAAAGATTAAAGGTGAAAAATACAAATGATCTCTCTCATATTTATAGGTGAGAGCCAAGAGCTAATCTAGAAAAAAATATAACTACTTTGACTTATTCAACGATGGAGTCCAAAATTATTGGAGGACTTCAAAGTTTTTACTTGTATTTACAATTTTGAAAATGACAAATTACATGTAAATTGTCTTCATCTAACTACAAAACTTGTAAATGACTAAAAACTAAATACAAGACAGATTTAGTCTTCTTCAACATCCTTCTCCATGAAATCTTCATGATGATGTGCACTTCATTACTGTCTGACTTTGGAGTGTAATTGAAGATGGCGAAGATTCTTGAGATTGACTCCTTCAATGGTGTTGAATTCTTTCCAGTGCCTTTTAGGAACAATTTTCAAATTATCTAGAGTAAACTAAAAATCCATCATTTTTCCCTTTGAAGCTATTGAGAAAGCTTCATCTTCAAATTCCTTTCAAACCATAGATGTATACTCTTGAATAACTAAAATATTGGGAAGAACTTTTTGGTTGTGTTTCAAATCTTTCTTGCTCGGTGATAGGCAAGAATTCAATCAAAATTGCTCAGGAACCTGAACACAAAATCTTGGAACAACATGTAAGAGTAGCTAATTTTTTTTTGTATTTTTGAGTGTTAGAGAAAAATAGGGTTTTATGCATTGGAGGAAAAATTCCGAGCGACTACATATGCTTTAGCAATTTAGATGCAAAGGTGGAGAAAAACCGAGCTCTTGCATGGGGTATTACATTTCAGATGTAATGGCCTAAGATTTTTGAGATACTGCATGTTGGATGTAAATATGAGCAATTACATGGGTTTGAAGAGTTTGGATGTGATGATGGCAAAAAATGGAGCGATTGCGCAAAAAATGGGGTTTGAGTGCAATGTTTGCAAAAAATAGAGCGCGAAGGGTTATCTTGTTAAAGTGGGAAAATTTTCCAATGTCAGGAAAATTTTAGCAAAAGTGTGTATGCATTGAAATTTAGTGATGTTGCAAGTGGAATAGAGAAAAATTTGTAGTAGCATTGAAAAATGGTGAAATTGCAAGTGAATGTGGATGCTTTGCAAAAAGTTGCAAAGTCGTTAAAAATTAACGACATTGCAAGTGAGTAGGACTTTGCATTTTACAAAGGTAAAAATTACCGATTTTACAAGTGGGTAGAATCTTACTTTGTTTGCAAATTTGTTATAAAATTCTGACTTTGCAATTTTGAAACTTTAGTTTTTTGCTAAATTGTTAAATTTAACAACTCTACAGGTAACTTTTCTTATGTTCAGGTCAGGGAAAAATCTCAACCCTACAAGGGGTAGAATCACATTTTATTCACTTATAGGTTCGAAAAATTGTAGACTTTACAAGTGATGAATTTTTTAATCTTGTACAGGTGGGTTATTTTCATGCTCATGCAAACAATACAAAAGTCTTTGTAAGGTCGAGAAATTGCCACGACCATGCAAGGTAAATGGTGAATAATCTATTGTAGGGTCGGGGAATTTCCTCGACCATGCAATAGAAAGCATATTGATCGATTGTATCATCGACAAAAAATGTCAATTCAACATGTGTTGAAGCAAACTAGTCCAACTTATTTTGTTGAATATTTTCACCTAATCTCCATGGAGAATGAAGATTGAAATGACCCTTTGCTCGGATGGTTTACATATCTTAACTGGTGAAAGTCATTGATCAATGCATATGATATTTTAAACCAATACATAATTTTTGTTAAATGCCAACAATGTGGAAAGGATCGCAAAGGGTTTCACATATTTCTTCATACCTCATCGGGGAAAATATTCCATCTTGCACAAAGATCCCGTGTGGGAAAACACATAAAACCTACAAATGATCCTCTTAAAAAGCGTCATGTTTAAGATGGTTATGAGTTTAAGCAAACATAAAACACAAAATAAAAAAATGAGAGGAAAGAACCTTAAAGATTTACAAAATGAAATGAAAATTAAAATAAAAACCCTAAAAGGAGAAGAAAGCGGCAAAAAGAATTCATATGAACCTACTAGAAATTCGCAAAGGGCATGGGAGAAAGGAAATAGAAAAAAAAAATGAAGAAAATAGAAAAGAAAAATAGATTTAAAATAAATTTTGTAACTTAGTCATTAAAATGATATTTAATGCACTCATGTGTGAGAATTGAGATTGCAGGAGCAAGGAAATTTGGTGCACTTACAAATTGATTTGACATAGCTTGGAATTTTGAGAAAATTCAACGACCATGCAAGTAACTTGCAAGATCATGAAAAATCACCAATCTGACAAGACTTGTTCCTTTTGAAATGTTGACCTACAAGGTCGAGGAAAAACCCCGACCTTACAAGTATACAAAATCTTCTAACTCTTGACAATCTGATTTTCACAATTCGAACAAAAAGAAGAATTTTGACGAATTGTCGAAGGTTACCATTCAGAAGATGTTTTGAGACATAGGACCACACACGAGGGTAAATTGAGATTCACCTCATTTTCATGCTTAGAGTACATAAGACTATGAAACAAACAAGTTTCGTAGGGGTTATCCTGTGAATCAAGCACAAATGGATTCAAGGATAACACTCCCTAATCCAAAAAGCGATATCCTCAAGCTTCCTTTGAAAAGAAGATTCATCTTGAAAGATGTTTCCAAAAGAAGATTTGTACCACTTCTTGAACTAGTATTTAATGAATTGGAGCCTCTTAAAAAAGGAATACATAGGAGTCCTAAAGGCAAGCTTGCTTTATAGCCACCACGTCTCAATGAGCTTGAACAAATTCAGATCGTGAAGCCACATAAGTTGAAACTTGAAAGGGGGTTATTTTGGGTGGGAAAAAATAGAGGAAGATAATTTGATAAGCCAATTATCTGATCCCTTCCAACCCAGAATATTTGAGAAAGAGGCCCAACTATCACTGATATAATGATTAGAAACCAAAAATCTATTAATCCTTTAAAAAATTGAGCTTTCTCCACTTCTTCTATTGACCCAAGTAAATTTACCATTCCTTGGAATCACATCCACAAGTTCAAGGAAGGAATTTTTTTCCCTCAGTAACTAAGAAGATGGGTTCAAATGATCCACACCTCCTTTTTTCTCCTCCAAACTTAATATTGCATTAAAATCTCCTACTACAATCCAAGGGAAAGAAGGAGCTAAAGTCCACACATATTTGATATGGGCCAACAACAAAGCTTTGTTTGGGAGATCTGAGGGTGCATACACATTTGCGAGTAAAACAATTTATCCAATGTTGAAGCAAGAAGCCACCAACGATATTGAGTTTTTGCCTCCCAAAATCCAAGCAAGGGTACTATTCCAAGGATCACATAGAAAAGTCATGCCTCTAGCATTTCCTAGAGCCCCTATATTAAGACACTAACCGCCTTTCCAAATTCTAGACAAGATCTTTGTCATCTCCCAATAGATAATTTTTTTTCTTGAATGAAGACCATATCCAGTTAATGCTCACAAATAGGATCCTAAGTAGCCTTTTGTCGAGGGATGCTACCCATAACCCTTACATTCAAGGAGATAACAATCATTTTAGGGGATTAGAACAGTTAGATTCGATTGTCCTAATGATACCTGAATCGACCAAGGATTCCCCTATTACCTTGAATTTTTCATGATCCTTTTTCCTTCCTGGTTTGGATCCCTTATCCAAACTTCCCTTCTTAATATTCTTTTGTTGAAGGCCTAGTATGAGGGAAACTTTCCTTTTTCCATCGTCTTTAACCCCAACTTCTTGCAAATTATCTGATGTGATCCTTGCATCGATTGATTTTGATTGAACTAAATTTAGATTAGGATCCAAGTCAATTGCCTATGGTTCCAAAACATCTTGAATACCATCCAAATTTCCAATCTGACTAGAAGAAGGAATTGATTCCTCTAAAATAGGCATTTACATTTCAAGAGAAGGAATTGAAAAAGAGGGCATAGAATTTTTACCTGGCACAGACGCAAGAGGAGATATATCCTTGTTGGCCTTGACATTCTCCCCAAAATCTCCCTCATCAAAGCTATAAATTGCATCAAATTTGTTACTAGAAGATCCTTTGAGAAAACCTTGGATTTGGAAAATGATTGACTTTATCTTTGATCAGGATTTTATAGGTATGAACCCCTCAGAATCAGGCACCTTTGATTGAATTGGGGCCTTCCCTTTAGTCTTTAAAATATTTGCATGCACCTCAAAAATGGTGTTGGAAGTTTTGAGCCCATTTTTGTGCAATCTCTTTGTAAATGACCATACTCATGTGGCAAAATTGACAACGAAAGGGGAGAGCCTCATAGTCAATTTTTTGGATCCAATTCATGTTGCCTAAATTTTTCTCCAAGGAATCAAGAAGAGGATTATTCAAATTAATCTCCATACAAAGATGAGAAAATGTGGAAATTTTCCTATCAAGGGTTTGATGAGAAGGACCTAATGTATTCTCAATAATTGCCCCCATAGATTATAAAATATCAAAATGCCAAAACTGTATTGGAAGCCTTAGTAGCTAGGTCTAGACATGGATTCTTGAATGTAACTCCTCCACATGGTCAAAACCTACATGTTAAGGTTTAATGAATAAAGCCACTTGATTGTGGAAGTAGGGGTCACCTTCAAAAATCATATTTCAATCTTCCATGCAAGAAAACATAACAAATAAATAGCCATTCATCGCTAGGATGATATCCATGTCCCCTTCAAGATTCCAATTCTTTTTAACCGACTTCTCCAAAAAAGGCATAGAGATTATAAGGCCCATAGAATTGCAAATAATTGTATGCTATGATAAATACTAGACATTGTCAACGATGGTCTCCAGATTTATAGCCAACACAGGCCGGTCCACGCTCTTCTCCAAACAACCATTAGGTTTTGGATAGAGTCTCAAAGATTGGATAGATTTATATTCTTGCATCATATGCATTAAAAATCTCACAACATTAGCATGATCTAAAGAGAAAGTCTCCAATCCATTTAGTGCCTCTTTAAAAGGCAGATTTGGGGGTTCCCTGAACGGTCCCCTGAACACCTAAAAGGCTCCATATTAGCAATCCCCTTGAATAAACCACTACGCCACACCCCAAAACCCAAAAGAAAGAATCACCAAAAGGAAGCTTTGAAAAACACATAATTAGGGCTATAGGTAGATAATAGTTGCAAGGAACACCCAAAGGGAGCAAGAAAAAAGGAAAAGCAATGACAAGCCACCCAAACCCTAGACTCCCACATGCACAAGCATGTAAAGGTCGATTGGCTCTCCCTATGCATGCAAAGGCATTCTCACAAAGCCTCTGCCCTTCACAGGTGTTCCATCGCTTGCACATTCAATGGTCCACAATCACCTTCATTTTGGAAAATCATTTCTTCCTCTATTAATAGTATTAAAAACAAGCAGTTTTTTTTTTAAAAAGAGAAAAAAATTGTAAAGCCATGTGGCATTTTTGGTAATATGTAGTTGCTTCTTGTTTCTAGCCCCTCCTTTTTTTACCTTATTTTCAATTCCTAAGCAATAGTTGCTCCATTAAAATAAAAAATTATTCCAAATTATCCTTTTCCCATATTTAAAAGTTTGCATGGGAACACTCCAACTGCTCAAATTTAAGCAAAAAACACACTTAAACAACTGCATGGGGACATGGGGTGATAGTAGGATAGTTGAAAAAATATAAAGGTAAATAAAATATTTATTCAATTAATAATATTTTGATGGTAAAAAATAATTAAAAGGAAAATTATTTATAGCTGATATTTATTTTTAAATATAAAGCATTTAATTATAAAGTAAATAAAATAGTTTTATAATAAAATAAAGTGAAGACATCAAAATTTTAAATATGTAGTAAATAAAATAGTTCTATAGTAGTAAATAAAATAGTTCTATAGTAAAATAAAGTAAAGATAATTTTTTTTTAATGAATGTATATTTAACTTTTTAAATTAACTAAAAAGATAATTATACAAAATTTTAAAAAAAGTGGGTGGTAAAAAGGTATAATTGTAGAGTCTGAATAGGACCAATTTCAAATGAACGAAAACATTTGAAAGGGCCAAGCCCAAACATAACATAAAAATTTAAGCAACTAATGCAATTCTAAAAGGAGGTGGATATTTATTACCAAGTTTCCCTAAAACATCATCAAGAGTAATATTATCATCAACCAACCCCCAACCAATGAGCACACCCTCTTCCTTAGGAGTATCCTCTTAAGGTTATTGAGTACACACCAAAGAAATGGTTAGCTCCAACCAAAAATCCTTACTATTGTTTGGCCAACTAAGAGAACCACACCCATGAGAAGAGGTGAAAGATGGTCATGAGGGTTGGGACTAACTACTAGCTACATTATCTATGTTTCTTGAGGGTTAAGAATTGTAAGCTAGGAACCATGACCTCTTTTAGCATACTAGCTTAGACCTTGATGGAATCCTCAACGAGGAGAAGAGGAGGGAGGTGTAACTTTAGCAATAATGCAAGTGAAATTGCCTTTGTGGTCCAAAAGCTCTTGCAAATAAGTCATCTCAAGTGAAACTTTGATAGCTTGCACCTAAATTTATATAAAAACAATCAATAAAATAATTTTTGGTGTATAGAGAAAAATGAACATCAATAAAACATTCTAAAAAATAAACATTTCTATTTTTCAAATGTTGAAAAGAATCTCCACCCTAAAAACATGTCAAATTTGGGTATGTTTGAAAGGGAGATAAGGCCAATCCCCTAACAAAACCATATGCCAAGAGAAAAGAGTGAGTCTAAAAGCTTTAAAATATCATGAATCTAGTTACAAAATCCAATTCCAAGCTTCTTAACCTTTGGTGCACAACAAGAAAAAAATCGAGAGTTTCCAATTGTCCACAAAATGGACAAAAGGGATTAAGAACTCCCAAATGTGTTAATGTAATGAACAACTCACATATAGAAGAATATAATATGGAATATGAAATAAATACTTTATAATAATATGTCACCTTGACAGGGACAACCTCTTTATCGACTTCAAGGGGGATATCTCCAATAGTATTCAATAAGAACACAATACTCAACATAATGATAATAACTAGTCATTAGCTCCTATATATACCTAATTATCCCTTGGCTACCACCTAGTATGACTTAGACACTTAATTATAACCCCTAGGATGACCTCACTACCTATATATAATTATAATAATAATTAAATTAAACTCATTTAAGAGTTAAGGCAGCCGCAAGACAATTACTTATAACCCAATACACAATATAGGATTAGGGATGTAGCACTCCTCCATGCTTTACAAAAATATTGTATTCAACATCAATCAATTGTCAATGATTATACATAAAATATTTTTCTTCTCATGTAGTAACTTTGATTTGCAAATCATGAATTGGCATCTCTATTTGTGTCCAACCTCATTGACATCTTGTGGTGTAATGAGACTATGGAATTTATTGCGGGCAACTTCCTTCTCCCTCATGTCTATCTGATGTATTTGTTGAAACTTGCTCTGTTGAATTATGATCTTCGAGCGGGGTCAAATTTGGTTGGGGGTCTTGTTTGCAAAGAGGTGCTTCTATCTTCTTCAATGTCACAACCCTCCTTTGTGATAAATAATTATTTTGAAAAAATTAATAATTATCAAATAAATTGATATTATTATAGTAATACTATTTTGTTATTCAAGAATAATTAAAAATCCATTAGAAATGATTAATTATTTTATTATATTAGCAAATAATAAATAATACATATAAAACAAAGAAGTTTTGATTGAAAATAATATAAATGAATTAATAACGATTATTTATTACTTGTTATTAGTTTGATTTTATTGGAAAACCGTTTCAAAAACGGGCATTTCATTCTTGCATGTTCACATGTTAGGGTGGTCTCTTAATAGCACGATTTCAATAAACGGAGGGGGAGATCAATATAGAAAGGAAACGATATAGTAGGTGTACACCATTTTTAGGAGGCAAGACATTATATTCCAAGAAAAAAGAAAGAAAATGACATCTCTCTGAAAAAGGAAGGAAATCGGGCTTTTTGATCCATATCCAAAAGAAAAAGGCCTTATTTGCAGGTAAGCCATTCATATTAATGGGGTCGCATTCTAAATTCAAAGGCATGCTACTATATTGTTATCGCATATGTTTCTTGAAGCTTGGCTTTTCTGTCGATGGTTGCCTTATAGAGAGTCTTGACTTGTTCGGACCAAAAAAAATGAAGTCTCTTTCTAGTGGCTATTATAATGAGAGACCGCTGGTATTCTTTCCATGGCTTTCCCATTTCCATCTCGACCACCCTGGTATGTTAGACCAGTGGCATGAACAACCCATCATTCTTCATAACCTTCATCCTCACCCTGATTTTCAATATCTATATTTTTAGCTCTGGCAAAGCTTTTTCCCTTCGTTTCTTGAAACACACATAGGACTCAGATGGAGATCACATTTCCACTAAAGTGCACAGATTTACTGTATGGTCCCATGGGGGCTTGGGCTTCTATTTTCATGGATCAAGCGGTCTCATGAAGAAAAATAAATTGTGCTACGGAATCAATTAGAATCTTTTCCAGAAAAATAGGAGCCCCTACCTTTTAGAAATGAATCTTTCAACGGTGAAATTGAGGTGGGGCTAGAAATTGCCCCTACAGCTTAGAAATTTTTTAGAAAGTTTTTTGCCACTTGTCTATCACTTAAAATATTAAATTCCTAAAAAAAATTAAAAAATGAGAGAATTTTTATTTATTTATTAATTTTTACCAAAAATACTCTAGTTCGATCCTTAAATTTTGGAGCTCAAACTTTTAAGCTGAATTGCAAAATTGAACTCATGGAACCAGTAGCCTTAAAATATTTCTAAAAAATCTAAGTAGTACCCACTGAACCTTGCTAAATTGTCTTTACTGCGAATGGTGTTCCATATGCGAGGAAGTCCTTCCGCACAATGGTAGATTTAGTTCCAGTGCTACGCTTTCATGTAGCAAGAATACTAGTTATTCATCGAAATGTCTTGGTTTGGGATCATGCAATAGGCCATTTTGGTTGGAATCAAATCAATTTGCAAGGTAGGAAGGATTGTTGGAATTTAATGCTTCCTGAGCCTCTGCTCATCCGCCAGTGCCCCTGCAGCCTTCACCTACCTGTCAGGAGCAGTTTGCCAATTTTGGGGATCCTCCTTGCAGCTCTTGACAACTCCAGAATTGATTAAGGTAGTTGTTTTTGAATTCAACATTTACTAAGGTAGGTGATTTTGAAATTTAGGAGGGAATGTTTGTTTTAGACAAAATGGATTGAAGGCACATTTGTCAGTCAATCAGTTGGAAAAGAGTTGGGGAAAAGTTGAGAGAAAAATCTAGAGGAAAAGATTGCAGTAGCCGACTGTGAGAAGAACATTCTCTCTGTGCTCCCAGAAGCTCCTAAATAGCAGTAGCTGTTTGTTATTTTGTAAGAGCAGTAATTGCTCCTAATCTTTACCAGTCTGGTTGAGCAACTTCTGTTTGCTCCCAGAAAGTTGTAATAGTTTATAGTTCTTAGTTTGTTTTCTGTTTTGTCATTTCCAGTTTGATTAATAGAGAATCAAAGTTGCACGTCTCCTTGTTGTTTTCCGTATTTGAGATTTTTGGGCATTTCCAGCTTGACTGGAAAACAGAGCAACAACTCTGTGTTTTGCATTTGTCTTTTGTTTTCGAATCTTGACATGGTATCAGAGCCATAGGCCCCATTTCCTTGTGAGTTTGGGCATTTGTATTTTCTGGGTGTTGAGTTTTTTGTTGTAGGAGACATGGCTGGAGATGAAGCAAGGAGTTGGTAGCAACCACCATCGTTTAATGGACATAACTATGATATTTGGGCCAAGAAGATGAAGACCATCATAGTGGCCAATGATTTGTAGGATTTTATCATAAATGGGTTCATGGATATCACTGACCCAGCTGCATTTGCAGCTCTCACAAACAACCCGAAGACCCAACTAAAGGAGCAGAGGAAGAAGGATGCAAAATCTTTGAGCCCGATCGAAGCAACCTTGATAGAGGCCATTTTTCCTGGAATAGCAGCAGCTGAGTATGCAAAAGAAGCTTGGGAGATCCTTCAATCCGGATACCAAGGGACTGATAAAGTCAGATCCGTGAAGCTCCAGCTACTTCAAAGAGAGTTCAAAGTTATTGAGATGAAAGAAAGTGAGTCTATTGTAGAATTTCAAACAAGGTTCTCCGGTTTGTTGAACCAACTGAGAGCAAATGGAGATGTGATAGAGGAGCTGAAGATTGTTGAAAAAATTCTTTGATGTCTACCCACAAGGTATGATCCTCTTGTCATTGCTATTGAAGCATCGACAAACCTTTCTACTTTGATAGTGGATGAGTTAATGGGTTCTCTCCATACCCATGAACAACATTTAAAAAGGTCTGCTACTACCTCCCATGAGCAAGCTTTCAAAGCTCAGTCGAATGCAAGAGGCAGAGGGAGAGGTAGGAATGGCTCCTGAAGAGGTAGAGCTAGATCCCATCAAGGAAATGCTGGTGGAGAAAGATCAGGATGAGCAAGTAGCCAAGAGGGAGCAAGCATCTCTCAAAACAACTCTTGAAGAGGCACAAAAAACAACAGTTCGAGTGGGAGAAGTGACAAGAGCAACATTGAGTGCTACTACTGTCACAAGTTTGGACACTATGCTAGTGAGTGCTGGAAGAAGCACGGTAATCAACAAAGACAAAATGCTAATGTTGCTGATTCAAATGTGGCTGAAGGAAATCAGTCCACAACCTTCATCATATGCAATGTTGGTGAAGAAGGCAGCCCTGAGGTCTAGTATTTGGACAGTGGTTGCAGCAACCACATGAGTGGTAATGAAAGTCTTTTTTCTTTCATTGATAAAAATGTTACATCATAAATTAGAATGGGGAACAATGGAGTAGTTCCTGTCAAAGGAAAATGATCTATTATGATCCGCACCAAGTAAGGTGAAGAGAAGGAGGTTCAAAATGTGTTTTTTGCACCGAGGTTAAAGCATAACCTCATGAGTGTAGGACAACTGATCCAGAATGGATACAAAGTGCTGGTGGAGAAGGGAAAATGTGTCATTTATGACAAGAATGAGAGGACAAAGGTGTTTGCAGCAATACAAATGACAAAGAACCGGATGTTTCCATTGAAGATTGAGACATGCTTCTCATATCAATTTGTTTTCACACCTCTCATGGATGGAAAATGTACAGCAGTACAACTTGCAGCCCTCAAGAGTACCATTGAAGACCCCTCCAAGCTATGGCATCTCAGGTATGGACATCTAGGCTATGCTGGTTTAAGTCTTTTGTTCAAAAGCAAGATGGTTGATGGTTTGCTAAGGATAGTAAAGCCTAATGTTAGATGCGAGGCTTGCATTTTGGGCAAGCAACATAGGCAGCCCTTTCAATCAGGCAACTCTACAAGGGCAAGATCACCATTGGAGTTGGTGCACATGGATTTGGTAGGCCCTATGCAAATCACTTCCATTGGTAATAACAAATTTTTTATGACCTTTATTGATGATTTCAGCCGTAAGACATGGGTTTATTTTTTGAAGCACAAGTCTGATGCATTTAATAAGTTTTTATTGTTTAAAGCCCAAGTTGAAAAAGAGAGTGGACATTTTAATAAAGTCCTAAGGTCAGATAGAGGAGGAGAGTATACTTTCAATTGTTTTGTGAATTTTTGCAAGCAAAATGGCATAAAAAAGGAGCTTACAGCCAGTTATACTCCACAACAAAATGGAGTGGCTGAAAGGAAAAATAGGACCATCGTGGAGATGGTAAGAAGTATGCTGAAAGCAAAAGGACTCCCTACAGAATATTGGGGAGAGGTTGTTGCAACAGTCGTGCATTTGATTAATAGAAGTTCAACTAAGATAGTCTGTGACAAGATACCTCAAGAGGCACGGACAAAACGAAGATGGACGGTTGAACACTTGAGAGTGTTTGGATGTGTGGCTTATGCACACGTGCCTAAAGAAAAAAGACAAAAATTGGATGACAAGGGTGAAAAGTGTATTTTCACGGGCTACAGTGAAGAGTCCAAAGCCTATAGGCTGTACAATCCGGTCACCAAAAAAATTATCATTAGTAGAGATCTGGAGTTTTTAGAAGATCAGTCATGGGATGGCACGACAGATCCGGACAGCTCCCGACAGTGCAGAGTGATGAAGAAAGTGAAGATGAAGATCTGGAAAATCCTGCAGCAGTAGAAAATGATGGCTCCCGACAGCTCCTGATCAGAACAGACAGAAAGGGAAGCAACCATAGACAACCAAAAATTCAGCTCCTGATAGCTCCTGACGAGCTCCCGACAGCTCCTGACAGCTCCCGATCACTCTAGATTCAACCTGTTCAACAGAACAACAGCATTACTAAAATTTTAGACCCCACTCTCGCGTCCCTATTGCCAAGAAAGACCAAGAGTCTAAGGGAGATCTACCAAAATAAAAGGTATGATGATGAATTTGATGAGAGTGTGAATTTTGCACTATTTTCTCACAATGATCCAATTTATTTTGAAGAAGCCGTGAAAGAGGAAAAATGGTGTGAAGCCATGGATGAGGAAATAGATGCATTAGAAAGAAACAATACATAGGAGCTAATTGACTTGCCTCCAAGCAAGCAAGCTATTGGAGTAAAATGGGGCTATAAGACCAAAAGCAATGCCGAAGGAAGAATAGACCGACACAAGGCAAGATTAGTTGTCAAGGGGTACAAACAACAGTTTGGAAGAGACTATGATAAAACATTTGCCCCTGTTGCTAGGATGGAGACTGTGAGGATAGTCATAGCTATTGCTGCCCAACACAAATGGAAGGTATTTCAAATGGATGTGAAGTCTGCCTTTCTTAATAGAGTATTGAAAGAAGAGGTTTATGTGGAGCAGCCTTTTGGATATGAAGTTCCAGGTCAAGAACACAAGGTGTATAGGCTGAAGAAGGCTCTTTATGGGCTGAAGCAAGCTCCACGGGCATGGTACAGTAGGATTGACTCATATTTGATGAGCAATGACTTTTGCAAAAGCGATGGTGAGCCCACTCTCTACATCAAGGCAACAAATGGTAAAATTTTAATTGTTGTCTTGTAAGTAGATGATTTAATTTTTACTGGGGATGATGATTTCTTCATTGTTGATTTTAAAGAGGTCATGAAAAAAAAATTTGAAATGACAAATTTAGGTCTCTTGAGTTATTTTCTAGGCATAGAAGTAAAACAAATGCATGATTGTATTTTTATTTCTCAAGAGAAGTATGCAAATGAAATATTTAAGAGGTTTAGAATGCTTGAGAGTAAGCCTGCCCCAACACCAACAATCGTAGGTCTTAAGTTGAGCAAAGAAGATTGCAACAACAATGTGGATCCGACCATGTACAAAAGCTTGGTTGGAAGATTGATGTATTTGACAGCAACTAGGCCAGATACAATACATGGAGTGAGTCTGATTTTCAGATTCATGGGGACTCCAAGAGACACCTGTTAGAAACCCTAGATCATACATGCAAACCTAAACACCTTCCACAGAAGAGAAAACATAAAAAAGCAGAGCTTTGCATGTCAATGTGCAAAATGATATATTCAGGAATTCCAATATTACAATGAGATGATTTGCTTTATAAAAGCAAAGTATGCAACCCTAATGTTGACCTAAAATTAGTTCAACCTAAGTAAAGTTATGCAAGTGTAATTAAATATTAATTACACTAACACCCCCCCATAAGTGCAACTTAGGGAGACTAGATAAGCATGCACCTAAAACTAAGATGAATGCAAGAAAGTCATGAATGGGTCCCGGCAACAAGGCCTGATTAGGTACCCATGTACAAATGCAATAATGAGGTAGAGAAGGAAAACCTAGTGGGACAACCCCCCCTACAATGAGATGACTGCTGCAAAGAAGCACTGGAAGAACACTGTGGAGTAACACTGGAACCGCAATCCGACAAGCAAGGAAAGATACTTCTGTCTACAAGAAACCATATCGGAATTATAATAATGTGACAGCAGACCCGATGCCACGGAACACTTGAACACTCCAAACTGGAACAACCTTGGAATCCATAAAGCAACAGTAGATGGTATGATGATGACAGAATCTGGAAGCCGTGAATCTTGATGCCGATGCCAAAACTGAGACTGAAACTCTTCCATGGGAAAAAGTACCATACAGACTCGGGAACAATAACCACAAATTTAGTGGTCCTCAAACTGAGATAGATCCGATGCGGATCACTAACCATAGGCTCTCAATCTAAAGTGTGAACCAAAAGGAATCTGATATGTGTCAAGATAAGACAAAAATGGTGGCCAAAAGAAACTAAGAAACCAGATTACAACCCATGCGAGTTGCCATCAAAACATGATGAAGATTATTATGCAAGAAACCCCCTTGATGGAACTTTATATTAGTTTGTTTATTACAATCCCCAATGACTGCAAAAGGAGAGAATTCCTAACATGCATAAACAAAAAATGAAAATAGACCTCAGATCTATGTAGAGGACTGAACCAGATTTCCAATGCCGTAAGAATGGCGAAAAAAGGATCACTGAGTCAAAAGATATGCCCTCTAGAGTGAAAAACAGAAGTTCTGAGTTTAAGGACCTGCAAAATAAATCTGGAGAAAAATCTAGAAAAACTAAAACATTGAATAGATTGGTGCCAGAATCAACTTTCCAACGGTATCTCGTTTGCAAAAAATAGACATAGTACGCAAAAGTTATACCCGATTTCGTGAAAGTGCTCCAGAAAGGCCAATAAGGCCTGCAGGCAAGCCCAGGGGGCTAAAAAATTTCGGCCCCTGGTCCTGCATACGACCGGGGACTCGGGGATAGGGGGCTAGGGCGGAGCCACTGGTGCCCATATGACCTGCAGGTGGGCTGGAAGGCTGGCCGGGGGTTGGGCACATAGCGCCTGGTCCCCTAGAGGACCGGCGGCCTGGTTGCAGAAGCCCGGTGGGCCACCTCGGCGGTGGAGGGGTGGCCGCCCGGTGGCGCCGGCGGCAGCTTTTGAACTGGTGGCGTGAACTTCGACGCATTTTTAATTTTTTTTCTCGATTTTCGTGAGAAAAAGTGCCTCAGAATGCGTGCTGGGGAGGCCGTACGGCTTCCCTGGGAAATTTTTTTTGCCTTCCAGATCAACTTCACCAAAATTGATGAAACGAAAGGCGATCTTAGGGTTTTGGGCCGTTGCGAACGCAATGGTGACCTCCGTTTCTGCTCAAAATGCTCCAAAAAAATGGTGACCTCCAGAGCTTCCAAAAAATCACCAAAACTGAAACCCTCACAGATTTGGCAAATCATGACCAAAATCTGCAAAATGAAAGCCAAACCTGACTTTTTCTAGCGCTCTGAATCCAATGGTGAAGCTCGATCTGATCCAAGATGCTGCATAAATGAACTCAAGGTATAAAATCCTTGAGGAACCCCGAACGAAATCTGCAATGGTTTTCTCTAGATTTTGAGAAGGGGTTGCATGTCAAGGCTCTGATACCATGTTAGAAACCCTAGATCAGACATGCAAACCTAAACACTTTCCACAAAAGAGAAAACATAAAAAAGCAGAGCTTTGCATGCGAATGTGCAAAATGATATTATTCAGGAATTCAATATTACAATGAGATGATTTGCCTTATAAAGGCAAAGTATGCAACCCTAATGTTGACCTAAAATTAGCTCAACCTAAGTAAAGTTATGCAAGTGTAATTAAATATTAATTACACTAACAACACCCATTGGCAAGCGGGTAAGAGAATCCTGAGGTATGTGAATGGTACCAAAGGATATGGTGTGTTGTACACAACAACAAAAGATTATGGATTGGTTGGTTACATTGATAGTGATTGGGCAGGAAGTTTGGATGATAGGAAGAGCACTTCAGACTATGTATTTCATTTGGGTTTGGGTGCTATCTCTTGGACTTCTAGGAAGCAACCTGTTGTTTCCCTATCAACAGTTGAAGCTGAGTATATAGCAGCAAATGCAACATGTCAGACTATTTGGCTGAGAAGAATCTTGGCAGATTGAAAGAAGAACAAGAGGATGGAACAGTGATCTATTGTGAAAATGTTTCATCAATAACCTTGATGAAAAATCCAGTGTTTCATGGAAGAAGCAAGCACATTGAAATCATGTATCATTTCATTTGTGAATTGGTTGAAAATGGTGAAATTAAAATGAAGTTTTGTAGGACTAAGCAGCAGCTAGCAGACATATTCACCAAGCCTTTGAGCATTGACAGTTTTGTGCACCTAAGGAGCAGATTGGGCATTGTTGATCTAGATCAGATTTGATTTTGTTGTTTTGTCAGCTCAGGACAAAGGGGGAGTGTTGGAATTTAATGTTTCCTGAGCCTCTGCTCATCTGCTAGTGCCCCTGCAGCCTTCACCTACCTGTCAGGAGCAGTTTGCTAGTTTTGGGGATCCTCCTTGCAGCTCTTGACAGCTCCAGAATTGATTAAGGTAGTTGTTTTTGAATTCAACATTTATTGAGGTAGGTGATTTCAAAATTTAGGAGGGAATGTTTGTTTTAGACAAAATGGATTGAAGGCACATTTGTTAGTCAGTCAGTTGGAAAAGAGTTGGGGAAAAGTTGAGAGAAAAAGTTTGAGGAAAAGATTGCAGTAGCAGACTGTGAGAAGAACATTCTCTCTGTGCTCCCAAAAGCTCCTGAACAACAACAGTTGTTTGTTATTTTGTAAGAGTAGTGATTGCTCCTGATCTTTACCAGTCTGGTTGAGCAACTTCTGTTTGCTCCCAGAAAGTTGTAATAGTTTCTAGTTCTTAGTTTGTTTTCTGTTTTGTCATTTCCAGTTTGATTAATAGAGAATCAAAGTTGCATGTCTCCTTGTTGTTTTCCACATTTGAGATTTTTGGGCATTTCCAGCTTGACTGGAAAATAGAGCAACAGCTTTGTTTTTTGCATTTGTCTTTTGTTTTCAAATCTTGACAAGGATGCAAGAAATAACAGGTATGAAGGTCATTTTGTTTAAATAAGTTTTAATTCTTCCTTTTAGAATATAGTAATTAATCCCATCAATGTTTTATGAAGCATTATCATCTGAAAATAGGATATATTCAAAGATTAGGAATTTCTATTGATTTGTGTTGTTACATGTCATGAAATGTTTTGATTATGCATTCTTGGCATTATCTTTTACCCTTTTCATGTACTCTGAGATTTGAATTTCTTTCTTAGATTGTAATAAATATTGTCTTAAAGATTGAGTTGTCTAGTATTTTTCCCCTGATTGTTTTCTAGCACCGATTTTAGATGCATATTCATTACCATTGTGTTCTATCAGTAAAGTGGCAGTCAAGCTCAATAGTTTTAGAATATGAGTAAATCATTTCTTAGAGCATCAAAAGTTATTCTGAGAATTAGTCAATTTGTTCTATAAAAATATATAGAAGGGGTATATAACGCCTCTGTATACTAACTTCGTTTCTTAAGTTCTAATGAGATTAGTAAAAGGAGTGGCTATTCATGCTACTCCTTTTAGACGTTGAATATAAATCTACCTATGTCACTGTTTTGCTCTTCCATTATGGTTGTAATAACTCTCTCATATAGTCTGCATATATTTATGATCCTAACTAATATAGGCAACTCTCATCATGAGTATTCTTGAGTTAATCTTCGTATTCCAACGTTCATATAGCTATACGTGCTTAGCTTAAATCCAAACAGTTAGGAAAATTAAATTTAACATTGTCCCAAAAGTTAATCATCTGATTCATAAACACTTTCCCTAAAAAGATCAAACGATGATCATATTAAGATGGAATTATCTTTATTGAATCCTAGACTGCTTTTAACTCCCTTTTGTATTTGAAATGGTGAAGGAGACGTGTTAGAAAAATGCACTTATGCTTCATCTTATTAATTGGATCATTTTGGAATCATTGAGTATTATCATTCAATGTGTAGGGATCAATTTAACCTTGGATTATATTTCATTATTTATTTATTTATTGTTCTGAAATTTTAATTTCCTTCGATTTAGTATGGATTAAAAGGATTTTCTGATTTAAAAAAAACATACTGAATTTTAGAAATTAGATTTATGATATGTCATGATAGTAGTATTATTTATGGTGATAAGATGAGTATTCTATTTTTACTACTTAACTTTAAACTAAACATTTTATTGGATACTATGAGAATAAATATGATTTATTTCTTATGGTTGCATGAGTAATATTCTAATCTAGTCCATCCCATTTTAGGAATATGGGAGCAGTTGTATATAAAGAATAAGAGAGAGCAACATTACTTAATCTTTAAAGTCATTTTTTATTTTATATTGTTATATGTTTCTCATAAAAGGAAACTGATCATAGTTAGCAATTAGATTTATGATACTATTGTTTTGGATAACTTTCATTGTTTGATTTATTTTCGATTATATGTTGATGCTTATTTCAAAATAATCAAGCTACTATCAAAAATGAATGCATGAAAATCTATAATTAATTAAACAATGTGATTTTTCCTTAGAAAGAAATCTAAGTATCATAAGATCTCGTAATTTAAGTAAAAATGCATGTATTTCCATGAATGAATTCAAGTCTAGCCTTGGTTATACATTTAAGGATAGTTAACCCTTTCTATCAAAATACTTTTGATAGTTTAAGGTTTACTTATTAATTAAATTGGCATAAGGTACTTACATAGTAATATTCATGTAATTTAAACTTCATACTTCTCTTCTCATTTGAAGGAGGAATTTCACTCACCTCTAAATAAGGGGAAGATTAAGAGATAATTATTAATTATTTCTAACCTCGTTGAATAAGAGAAAGTGGATTGTTCTTTTAAGAATGAAACTTCTCTATTGGATGGCTTTCCACCAATAGTTCACCTATTTACTTTCATCCTTACTATACAATTGAATTCCCTTCACCGTATGCTCTCACCTTGCCTCAACAAGGATCTTGGTGATCAAAAAGAGGAAGGAATATATTCCTAGATTATTCCCTCATATATCATGCTAGAAAAGTTACCAAGTTTAAAGTCCTTGCTACCCTCGTGGGTGGCAGTCGTTGGGAAACTGTTTGAGAGCAGGGGCCCTAGAAAGGGTTGCATACCCACAAACAAGTTGATTATAAAAGAAATTAAGGTATTCGTATACTCCAAGAAGAGCTTAATGAGTTGGTAGCCCTCTTTTTTTCTTGCTTGAGGGTTTGGCTAGAGTCCACACGGCTTCATGATGCCAATATGGGAGGGTGGTGAGCAAGCCTTAATGATGTAGGCTTCATTATGAATGTTTGTACAAAGATGTTGAAGTTATAATTTATTGATGGTCGTAGAGATGTTATTTATATAATTATAATGACATAATGGTTTTTATATAATATGATAATTGAAAAAAATTATTAGTTGAAATTTTAAGATTTTTTGACTTTGGTTGTTACATTTAGCTCTTCGTGCTCTTCTGGGTGTTATGGTCCAAGATATTATGACATTACATTTTGGTACGGTTTGGTCTCACCTCTATTCTTTGAGGCCATCGTTGGGTTGTTGTTTTTTGGCTAAACTAAAAAATATTTTCAAGGTAGTTCAACTTCTATTCAGGCACACTTTGGAAGACCCTATGTATGCCTCATACTTCACTCCACCCACCGATTTGGCCTCTTTTGAATAAAGTAGAATCTACTAGGGTTTTGTTTTTTTGGGTCTTTGTCCTGTATTCCTCCTCATTCTACTATCGCCTCTTTTTATAGGTCCTCTTTAGCTCTTCTTGGTTATCTCTTAAGGGTTCTCTCCTTCCTTCTTGTAATTAGTCTATATCTAGCTCTGGGATGCAACTATTTTTCTTCGAGGGTTTTTGGGCATTTTTCACTTGCAGTCTTTACTACTCCTATATATGTATGTAATCAATTTTCTTGGTTTTCAATAAAATTATCTTACAGTGGCTTGTCCACTTTTTCTTTTAAAAAAAACTTGGATTTGCAAATACCATCTACTAAGGTACTTTGGGATTTTCCTTGTTCTCAACTTCTTCATGTGTGTTTGGAAAATTAACTTTAAGTCCAAGATGCGTCTTCTCTCTACATCTAGCTTTGAAATTACTATTTGTGTTGGTATTTTTCTTTGACCCACTTGTTTCTTCATTATGTTTTATCCATTTAACTTTTTGTCCTTGAGACTAGAGGGTAACTCATGCTAGAGTTAAATTTTTTCTTCTATTTATCTAATCTTTTTATGTACCTTTGATGAAGAATTGAAAGGTGGTAGATGGTACCCTAAAATTGATTGAGTGCCCTGACTATAATCCCTTTTAGGAGGAAATTATTTTCAAATTTATCCAAGTAGTAACAATGCATGTAAAGATGTTATTAGTTCAAATTTTCCTTATTTTTCCTTTGCTTATTCTCTTTCTCTTTCTCCTCCTCCTCCCCCTCCTTTTTCTTCTCCTTCTCCTTTTTCTTCTCCTTCTCCTTCTCCTTCTCCTTTTTCTACTTATTTTTGTTTTTGATCTTGTTCTTGTTCTTCTTCATATTCATCATCTTCTTCATTTTATTCTTCTTCTTCATCATCATCTTCTTCTTATTCATCTTCTTCATCATCATCATCATCTCCTCCTCTTCCTCTTCCTCTTCCTCTTCCTCTTCCTCTTCCTCTTCCTCCTTCTCCTCCTCCTCCTCCTCCTCATCATCATCATCATTATGTGAGTCCATTTTCTTAGAGTTCATAAAAATCTCAAGAGAATAAACTATTTTTATTATCACTTGTATCTCATCACTCTTCATAATTTTCATATTTTCATTTGCTCAACCATTTCTAACTTGAGTTCATTTTTGAACTTTTTGGTTTCTTTTGACACCTAAAATGCACTCTTATTGAACTTGGTTCAATATTTACAAACACAATAGGAATGGTATCTCAAGTGTGAGACCTTGCTAACTTGAGATCAGGCCTCTAGAGAAGGGTAGTTCAGGTTTCTAAAGCTAAGTGTAGGTGTTGATCTAAGTTTATATAAATTAAAACTAATACCTAATCCTACTCTAATAATTCACAAAGAAAAGGGAGAAGGAAAACAACCGGAAGGAAAGGATGGTGATGCGCGAAGACTTAATGGAGTTCTCTCCTCACTCATAATAACACATGAAACCTATGAAAGGTTGTAAGCACACATAAACCTCTATTTTTACCAACTCCTATAAGCATATACGAAGGTAAGGGGCTGGAAAAACACTAAGAGGGAAATATATAGCCACAATAGACCTGGTAACAAGATTAAAATCCAAAAATAGCTCTTGCAACTAAGCATACACAACACACATCTCGTAAAAGAGGTAAAATACCATTCATACATGAGGGTAAGAACATTTAATTAGAATAGAAAGGGAAGCAAAAGGATCCACAACCTATGTTGATAAATGAAACACAACATACAAGAATAATGAGAAATTTTGAAAAAAAAAACTTTTCATTGATTCCAAGGTATTGAACATTTTTTTTCAATTTCAATAAAGAAAAATATATAACAAAGAAAAATTATCTTCTATCAAAATTTCATTGGAATTGAGAACTCTCTTAAAATTGAGGATTGTTGGGCCCTTAATACCCCTAAAGGGAAGTACTGAAACTACAACAAATTATATGATCTATCATGCACACACTATAAAGAACACCCATGACCTAGCTATCATTATCATCAACATTTTGCAGAAGAATGTCTTTTTGAAATCTAATATGATCATTTGGAAATGTAGAAAAAACATCCTGTATACCCATTTCCTACCTCAGAGCATTGATGGCTCATGGAGTTGAGTGTAAGGACAAGAAAATCGCCCAAGAAATCCCCTCAAACCATGACCTAGGGATGGTATATCAATAGTCAAGCTTTGTAGTAATAACTATGGAATGGGTTGAGTATCATTTTCCTCCTTTGAATCGATGCCAATCTGCATAAAGGTTGATTTTTGGGAATCATCAAATTTGATCTAGTAGCTAGGGAGTATTACATATGCATTAATAACATTATTAGGTCATCCTATGGATAGGTAGGGCTTTCTTTCTTGAGCAATAGAGATCTAGGATTTGACATACTAGGTAGGGAAAGTTTGACAAGCATGTTGATAAGATCAAGATTGAAATTCAAAAAGGGAACAAGGCAAAATGATGTTGGAATTAGAGTTTTGGGTGGGGTGTAACATGGTATTAAAATAAGAAATTATCAAAATTTTGACTCTGAATGACTTTATAGTGTTATCGATGGATTTTAGGAATTTTGGTGTTAGAGGGAAACATGTACCCAGATAGGGGATCTCTGAAAGTCTGACTCCAAAAGACTTGGTAACTTTTTAGGGGATAAACAAATTTTAAAGAATCAAAGGAATCAAAGATGAAGAGGAATGGATAGTGAAGGATGAAATGGATGAGGAACTTCAAAAGTCTAATAGATTGATGACATCAACATCATGTCATCATGATGGATAACATCATTAGGATAAAGTTTATTAAATGAAGGTATTAGTGTTCGAGGAATTGCAAAACTTCAACAAAAGGGATAGTGGAAAAAGTAGGATGTCAAAATTTCAAGAAGGGTATACTAGGGGTACTAAGTCCGATAGGGATGAAGGGATCCAAAATTCTAGAACTCTGATAAAACATTTTAGTGAATTTTGATAATGAATAAAGTGGGGTGTTGGGATCAATAGGGAAGGCATGAAGGTATGAACAACCCCAAAACTCTAAAACTCTGACAACACATAAAAATTTAAGGACAACACTAGAAATAGCCCTAAACTTACAATTTTATGGTTTTTTGCACTTGGACACTTAGGGGACCCATTCATGGTGTCTTAGATCAGTTATAAATAATGGGTCAAATGAGGCATGCAATAATAAAAAAATTAAAACCTTTGTGGGATGATTGTCTACTAATCATGGATCTAGTAGCCTTATCAATTAATTAGGCATGGAGTCATTGCAATCCTTATAAATAGCTGAAGAGAAAATTATTATTGCATCATTGCATGACTAGCTGCGTAGCAAAATGGAAAAAAATCCTCATAGCAAAAGAAAAATAGAAGGCAACATGTGTATAGTGTACTTTGTGGAAAGCGAGATAACAAGAGTCATACATTCTCCTAATGAGAGTGTAGAGTGTGCAACAAGACTTATTTGAAAAAACAAACTACTTTAATTTGTACATGGATTGTAAATCTTGAGTGCCAAACTACCAAAACAACTTGCCTCTATTAAAGAAAAATAATCTAAAGGAGATGATCTCCCTCAGGCCATAGTTACATTCACTACTCAACTATACCAAATGAAGGCTTTTGCCTTTATACATCAAATAACAAATATTTCCCATGTAGTGAATATTCGCTTAACTATCAACTTTGTCATTGTAGGGAATCCATCAAAAGTAGGTTCTAGACCTATCCAATAATGCATTAAGTGTTTATATAGCAACATAGGTAAAAAAAAATGGAATTAGGTCAACATAAAAAGAACTAAGACTTGTAGAGGGACAAAAAAATTCCTCACATAAAGGCTCATTGTTGTTGCATCTTCTGACCTCCTTGCATGAATTAAATAATAAATAAATGCTTTCAATTCACATTGCAATGAAACATATGTCACACTAAACCTATTGATCTATATAAGGAAGCTTTTCCTCACACACATAAAATAGAAATCTTTAAATTTTAGGCATATTGTAGAGCTAAGGAACAATTTGTTATCCTCCTAGCCCATGTGTTGCTACTCATTCTCTTCAATACCTGTCTATTGGACCCAATTTAAACACTAAAACTTAGGCATATCATCATCCCCAATATAAGAGGTCACATCATCATGAGTAAAAACCTCATATCCAAGCTTACTAATCTTAAGGATAATAGACAACCAAAATGCCTCACCATTACATGTGCTAATGCATATTTTATTAGCACGAATTTTAGAACCGCACACCACTTCAAGAAAAGAACTAAATTCTTCAAGTTGTCTCGCTATTTTAATTTCTTCTTGACAACTAACTATGCCATTTTCTACCAAAAATATACTTGTGGGACAATTCTTCTTCTTCACTCACTGTTACAACAATATTTTCACACTACCCTATTGAAATGCACTTTGAATGAGGAAGACAACTTGTCTTCCACCAAAGAAATAGGTTTTAATATGCATTGAAATGATCACTATCTTCACATTCTTCAAGGGTAAGTTCTTCACTCTAAAAATTGACAATTACAACAATACTTTTTTTGCAATTTTATATTCATGTATAGTTGTGCCTATGTTATATTTTTGCACACAAACATCATTAGTAGCCTCAAAAATAGAAAATAAGATAAAGGAAGGTACGATACCAAACAAGAAAATACTTTCTTGTTCACCACTTTCATCACAAACTTGTGTATGTTGTATAATTAATCTTATGAGATGATTCATCTAAAATTTTCATATTACATATACCTTCTTCTTGACCCTATATAGGCATGAATTTTCACCCCCTTTGCTACTTGCTATACTATCAACTCTACCACTCCAACATCATAGCATTCTTCACATCTACCATAGAAGCTGCAACTTGGTGTCTTGTGAGACTTCCTTTGACGTCGTTGCGACCATGTCGACTTTACCATGGTTGTAATATTGCATTCCTCACTCATTGGCCTTGAGTGCCTCTGGTGGAGGGTGGTATTATTTATTTACTATTGTATTGTTATTGGATTTGAGTAGCATAGTGCTCTTTGTAGTGTTCAAAATTTTCATACTTTCTTTATTGTATTTCTATTTCTCTATCTATTTGGTTGTCCGTGGAGGTGGGAACACCAAAATGAGGGTTTGACTATGGCAAGCCCTGAAAAAAATCCAACATTTTTCCTTGCTCTATTGTGTGTAGGTACTTGTTTGTGTGGAGCTTGCAGGAGAACTAGACCGTTCATGAGTTGTACTCTCACCTTTCTCATTCTTGTCATTTCTTATAGCATATCTCTTAATATTTCTGTTATTTTATTATTTCTCGCTTTCATCGTCATCTCAAACTTTAGTAGCTAAGTTGTTAGTAGGTTTTTAGTACCTCTGACTATATTTTTTCACTCTTTGTTCGTATGGACTACAATGCACATATGAGACGTCAGTGCACCGGTGTCATCCTTGTTGCGTGTTGTTTTCCTTTGGTAGAGAGTTGACAGAGTTGCAGTCTGGGTTTCTGAAACTTGCTCGCTTAGTCTGAATATAACCTTTGGTTCAGTAGATTGACAGAAGCACTAAGAGTGCTCTTCATTCTCTACCCTTAGCATAAAGCACTATCCTAAACACTCAAACAACTTGAGGTAGATTAGGGCATCTTTCTACTCTTGGCTCTCCATGACTTGGAGCCTTGGAGTGGTTGGTCCCCCTCCTCTACATTTTGGTGAACCCGACATGAACCATTCAAGTTCTATTTGGTGGTGTTGAGAGAGCCTTCCCTCGTATTCTAGGTGTGTTGTAGGGCGCCTAGCCTTGCAACCCAACCTACAATCCCTAGTGGAATAGCTGGGAGGTTTCCTAAGCATTATGAAGTGAAACCGTGAGTGGCCACCATCCAAACCCTTGGAGACTTATGTGAAAGTTTTGTTTAGTGTATGTAAAGATGGCTTCCTTCTTACATTTACCCATCTCATATGTGTAACCTGCGAGCGAATCTCCTACTATAACATTTACCTCATAGGATTTTTCAATGAAATCTAATAGAGAGCCATCCCCTTTATACATCCCCACATGTATCAATGGGAATACCATAACTGGTGTTCTCATTAACCCTACATGTCGAGCGAATGTCATTACAGAGGAAATAATGTTGATAAAATTATTACATAAGGATGGATATGATGAGTCTAGGAGCACTATACGTACATACGATGGGATTTTAGTCCCTCCCATCAATTGTATCACCTTGTCAATCCCGGTTGGGCCCAGGGTTGTGAATGCACTCTTTGACATCATCTTGGGGTCTGAATTGTTCAAAGTGAAACTAGGCATTCCCTGGCTGGTTTCCATGAATGTAGTTCCCTCGGTTATTCATAAGTGCTTGAATTTTTCCCATGAGTGTTATGTACATGTATTCCATCACACCCATTACAAAATGATGATTATGCATGGGGGCTACTCACTTGATCACTTTTGGCTTGCCCCTATTGGTCCACTCCCTCCTAGGATGGACTTGTTGTATCGAACTTATGTGAAATACAAGAGTGGGGGAACAATGCCAAAGGTGAGATACCCTCCTTCTCCCTATGCCATCTCACATAGAGCCTCCATGAAGGCATAGTGTGAGGTTTCCTTAGCCACTCAGAAAAGAGAAGAGGAGAATTTTTCTCAGGGCTCTTCCTCTTCTACTATCTCGTCGACTGCTTCCTCTCGCCCTATTGTGGCGCCATCGATATCCCCTCCTATAAATTTTTTTGGGGAGTCTAATGGTACCCGCTTGGCGAAAGCTCAAGTGTTTGATGTTTGAACTTCTTATCTTATCCATGATGCCTCGACTTGTGTTATATGGTAAGGGGAAGAGTCCCTGAGGAACGTCTTCTATGTCCCAGCCTCTACGGCCTCCTACTGCTTCTACCTCTAAGGTAGTGAATGGGAAGAGGCTTGCTAGTGAGGCACTTGATTCTACTCCCCTTCTATTGTTCCATTATCTTCTCCATCTCTCCCTCCTATTCTCATCTAGGAGTCTCTCCCTCCATCAGAAACAGTTGTGATGGATACTCTAATGGTTGAACATGAGTCATTTGTCCCTTCTCATATCATGAACTCTAGCTCTCAGAGTCATAGAAACCACTTTGTGCATGAGCGCAAGCATTAGAGGAAGGCTCTAGTTGCTGAGTAGACCACCTTACAGAAAAAGGAAGAGGAGTTGGCAGCTCCTGGTTTGGCACCTTCTGCTATGTCCTCCACTTCCATTCTTCCTGCCTCAGTTCCCTCCACCTTATTCTTGCTTTCAGTTTCCCCTATGAGGGTGAATGATCCACACCCAAAGAGGGTGTAGGTATTCATTGCTCCTTCAGTTGAGCCTCTCTTTTTGATGCCCTTTTCATACATCCCACCCTTTTCCAAACTCGTAGACATGTTGAACACCTCAATGGTGTTTATCGTGGTTTTCTCCTCCTCCTCCACGCCCTTTGCTTCATCTGTGTAGATTTCAAATCCCCCAAAAAAGTGAAAGATGGAGGACAACCCCGCTTACAATGGGGTTTGAAAGGAGGGTTCTACTTCTTTGCAGGGTGGTTCTGCATTGGCTTGTGTCATCCTAATGATAGAGAAAGCCTCAACATCCTTGGAGTTCATCACAACTCCTGAATCATTCAGTGAGGCTAGTAGTGGATCTCAAGTGCCACCTCCATCACCCACTGAGTTGACACATGGCACTCCTATAAAGTGCATGTTCAACTCTATAGACAATGTACTGGCCTTATTGATGATTTTTGTGAGATCATTGAAGTTCACCTCACAAGAAATGAGTGGAGAAGACATCGAGGGGTATTCTTCCTTGGCTTTTATTGTAGGAGGGTTAGAGGGTTCCCTCTTTGATATTTTTCCCTTGTAGGCTTGTCCACCCTCCCCTTATGATGATCTATACTAGGGGAACGATGACCTCTTGGTTGATGAGGACTAGGGGGAACCTCTTCTTTATATGTAGATTAGATTGTGTGTGTATGTTTTGTGCTCCCCCATGCTTGTTTTATATGTTCTTGGCTAACCCTTGTCACCCTTGTGGGTGCTTGGATAGTGTTTTTATGTCGTAAAACTTCCTCTACTTTTCACATCATTCTTCTCTTTGTCGTGCATTGATTTTCAACAATTGGGGATGATGCAAAGTGTTGGAGGAATTTAGGCCTTAGTTCCATGTTGACTCAATTTTTTATTTTCATGTACCTTCTTCATATGGTTTGATATAGTAGTTTGGGGTTGATGTCAATTCATTTATATATCATTATATTTATTTATCTATATTTATGAGCAGCTCTGACTATCAGATACCCTATCTCTTGTTCATTATGTCCAAGATTGTTTTTTTAATCTTTGTCTCTTGTATGCTTCGTGATGTTGTGGTGCTCATGTGTTGTCCCTCACGTGTGCGACAACATTACCACAGTTACATCTCGTCATGTTCCGCGGGCCACAACATCACTTTCATTCTTGCCTTTCTCTCCTTAGGATGTCGTGTGCCTTTCTGTTCAACACACACCATCCTAAGGGGGGATCTCATACTACTTCATTTCTCGAAAGGTGCATTCAGTGGCCAAAAAATATCTTCTTAAAATATTTATTTTTGGTTTCAAAATATTTCTCAAAAATCGCATTGCTCAACAAGGACCCCTAGCGAAATACTTTTCCTTCATCATGGGTTCGTAAAGAAAGAATTTGAGAAAATTTCCTCCAAGGAGGGAGCACCTTTTCTTGCAAGTGAAGTTCTGGCTTTCCCCTTGTGAGGGGGAATTCTTCCTTTAAAATTCCTTGATGAAGTGAAATATTTTAAAAGGATTCCTTGATGTTCAATTTATTTGTGAAAAATATTTTGGTACTTTCAAATAGAGTGTCCCTTGAGTGGACCCCTTTTCTTTTGAAGGGTTCCCAAGTGACCCCTTTGAAAGCTCGTCTTTCAATTTTGACTGTCAACATGATTGTCTGCTTGTTTGCCCGTGTGGCTTCTTTTTGATATCTAACATGTTTTGTCTACAGATTAACATGTTGCTTTGCAGGTGTGCTTATGAAGTTGCCTTTCAATCAGACTCTATGGAGTCTCTTACATCTAGCCTCCTTCAGGACCGAGAACCTAGGGGGTTCCTTCTTTGCAAGTCTAACTTGACCTATAAAGCGCTTTCATCCTACATGATTTGTTCACCATTGGTCTACAGGCCTTCGATGCACTTTTTTCAACTCTCTTCAGGATCGAGTACCTGTGGATCCATTTGCATGCCTTGTGCTTTTGAGCATGCCAGATTACAGTCTGCTTCCTTGATGGTTCAGGTATATTTTCATGGAACTCTTTCAACCTAATTTACCAAACACTCATTGGCACTCATGTTTTCTAAAGTGGGGGAAAAATGTATAGGTGTGAGTTTGCACCCCCCTTGCAATTTCCCCTTTTACACCCTTCACCTTAAAAAAATCAAACCTGGAAATCTAATTGCACATCCTTTGTCCATACTCCATCCACTTGGTGCCTATCTATAGTGTTAGTGGGGAAATTTTCGTCGAGGACGCGCTTGCGACACGCAGACGTTTGTGCAACGTGTTGTCATCTTGACAAGATTCCCGCCTCTAGAATCTATAGAGGTGTTACGTTCACCATTGGGGTCGAAGTGTAATGTATCTACGCCTCTTGACAAACCTTTGAAAGACTCTTTCCCTCCCAAATTCACCTAAAAAAATGAGTATTCTCCATTCTCATCATTCTTCTTCACGTTCTGGATAATTCTCATGCTTCTACACCACTCTTGAGAAAAGTTCTACAACTACTTGTCTACTTAATACAATATCAAATCCACCACTCTAACATCATGACATTATTCACATATACCATCGAAGCTCCAACTTGGTATCTTGTGAGACTTCCTTTGGTGTCGCTGCGGCCACATCAACTTTGCCACGGTTGTAAGCTTGCATTCATCCCTCATTGGCCTTGAGTGGCTATAGTGGAGGGTGGTATTATTTGTTTACTATTGTATTTTTTTTGGATTTGAGTAGCATATTTCTCTTTGTAGTGTTCAAAATTTTTGTACTTGATTTATCGCATTTCTATTTTTCTATCTATCTGGCTGTCCGTGGAGGTGGGAACACCAAAACGGGTGTTTGACTGGGGCAAGCACCAAAATAGCCCCAATATTTTTCCTTCTCTACTATGTGTAGGTACTTGTTCATGTGGAGCTTGTGGGAGAACTAGACCTTTAATGAGTTGGACTCTTACCTTTCTCATTCTTGTAATTTATTATAGCATCTCTCCTGATATTTTTGTTATTATGTCATTTCTCACTTTCATCATCGTCTCAATAGCTAAGTTGTTAGTACCTTTGGCTATCTTTTTTCACTGTTTGTTTGTACATACTACAATGCACCTGTGAGATGCTAGTGCACCACACTGTCATCCCTATTGCATGTTGTTGTCCTCTAGTAGAGATTTGACGGAGTCAAAGTCCGGGTTCTTGAAACCTGCTCACTTAGTTTGAATATAACCTTTGGGTCAATAGATTGATAGAAGTATTGAGAGTTCTCTTCATTCTCTATCCTTAGCATCAAGCACTATTCTAAACACTTTTCCAACTTGAGGTATATTGGAGCATCCTTTTTCTCTTGGCTCTCTGTGACTTGGAGCCTTGGGGTGGTTGGTCCCCCTCCTCTACATTTTGGTGAACCCGATGTGAATCATTCTAGTTTTGTTTGGTGGTGCTAAGAGACCCTTCCCTCATATTCTAGGAGTATTGTGGGTGTGTGTGTTGCAAGGTTCCTAGCCTTGCAACCCGACCTATGATGCCTAGTGGTGTAGTTGGGAGGTTTCCCAAGAATTATGAAGCAAAAACTTGAGTTGGTCACCGTCTAGACCCTTGGAGGCTTCTAAAAAATTTCTATCTAGTGTACATAAAGATGGCTTCCTTCTTACGTTTACCCATCCCATATGTATAACCTAAAAGCAGATCTCTTGCTATAACATTTACCTTGCAGGATTTGTCGATGAACTCTAATAGAGAACCATCCCCTTTGTACATCCTCGCACGTATCAATGGGAATACCGTAAATGATGTTCTCATTGACTCTACATGTTGGATGAATGGCTTATAGAGGGAATCATGTTGATAAACTTATTGCATAAGAATTAATATGATGAGTCTAGGAGAACTGTACATACACACGATGGTATTTCCATCCCTCCCATCGGTTGTATCACCTTGTCAATCGTAGTTGGGCCCAAGGTTGTGAATGCACTCTTTGACATCATCTCAAGGTTTGAATTGTTAAGAGTGAAACTATGCATTCCCTAAATGGTTTCCATGAATGCAATTCCCTCATTTATTCATAAGTGCTTGAAGTTTTCCCATGGGGGTTCTGTGCATGTATTCCACGACACCGGTTATAAACTAATGATTGCGTGTGGGGGACTACTCACTTGATCACTTATGGCAAGCCCTTGTTGGTTTTCTCCCTCCTAGGATGGATCTGTTGTATCGAACTTATGTGAAATACAAGAGTGGCGACATAATGCCAAAGGTGAGATACCCTCCTTCTCCCTATGCCATTTCACATAGAGCCTCCATGAAGGTGCAGAGTGAGGTTGCCTTAGTTGCTCGAGAAAGGGAAGAGAAGTATGCTCAGGGATCTTCCTCTTCTTCTTCTACTATCTTGCTAGCTGCTTCCTCTCACCCTACTATGGTACCATTGAATTTCGCTCCTATGCACTTGTTGGGGATTCTAATTTTTCCCTCTTGGTGAAAGCCCAAGAGTTTGGTGTTTGAGCTTCCTGTATTACCCATAGTGCCTCCACCTGTGTTATATGTTAGGGGGAATAGTCCTCGTGGAGTGTCTTCTATGTATCGACCTCCATGACCTCCTACTAATCCTACCTTTAAGGTAGTGAATGGGAAGAGGCCCACTGATGAGGTGCTTGAGTCTGCTCTCCCCATTGTTGTTTCATCATCTTCTCCATCTCTCCCTCTTGTTCCCTTCCAAGAGTCTCTCCCTCCATTGAAAATGGTTGTGATGGATACTCTAATGGTTGAACAAGAGTCTTCCATCCCTTCTTAGACCATGACTTCTAGCTCTTGGAGTCATAGAAATCGCTTTGCGCATGACTGCAAGCGTCAGAGGAAGGCTCTGGTTGCTAAGTAGGTCGCCTTGCAGAAAAAGGAAGAGGAGTCGATAGCTCTTGCTTCGACACCTTCTATTGTGTCCTCTTCCATTCTTCCTACCTTAGTTCCCTCTACCTCATTCTTTCTTCTGACTCCCCTTGCGAGCATGAACAATCCTCACTCGAAGAGGGTACAAGTATTCATTGCTCCTTCACTTAAGCCTCCCCTTCTAATGTCCCTTCCAAACATCTCACACTTTTCTAAACTCGTAGACATGCCAAACACCTCGATGGTGTTTTTCACAGTTTTCTCCTCCTCCTCCTCCTCCTTTCCCTCTACTTCATTTGTGGGGATTTCACATCCCCCGATGAAAAAAAAGATGGAGGACAACCCCACTTGCAATGGGTGTCAAAAGAAGGGTTCAACTTCTTTGGAGGGTGGTTTTGCATTGGATTGCGTTGTCCTAGTGATAGAGGAAGCCCCAATATCCCCATAGTTCGTCACTACTCTCAAATCATTCAGTGAGGCTAGCAGTGGATCTCGAGCACCGCCTCCATTGCCCATTGAGTTGATGCATGGAACTCCTGTAAAGTGTATGTTCAACTCTATAAACGATGTCTCAGCCCTATCGATGATTTTTTGATATCATTGGTGTTCACCTCACAAGAATTGAGTTGAGAATACCTCGAGGGGCCTTCTTCCTTGGCTCATGTTGTAGGAGGGTCAAAGGGTTCCCCCCTTGATATCTCACCCTTGCAGAATCATCTACCCTCCCCTTATGATGATTTAGGCTAGGAGAATGATGACCTCTTGGTTGATGAGGACAAGGGGGTGCCTCTTCTTTATCTATAGATTAGATTGTGTGTGTGTGTGTTGTGCTCCCTCGTGCTTGTTTTATATGTTCCTAGATGACCCTTGTCACCCTCGTAGGTGCTTGGATACAAGAGTGTTTTTATGTTGTAAAACTTCCTCTATTTTTCACATCATTCTTCTCTTTGTTGTGCATTGATTTTTGACAATTGGGGATGATGAAAAGTGTTGGGGGCATTTAGGCATCCCTTTCATGTTGACCAATTTTTTTATTTTCATGTGCCTTCTTAACATGGTCTAATATAATAGGGGGTTGATGACAGTTCATTTATATATTATTATATCTATTTATCTATATTTATGACGAGCTCTAACCCTGAATATCAGATCCCCTCATCTCTCATTTGTTATGTCATGTCTTATCTTTCTTTTTATCTTTCTCTCTTACTTGCTTCATGATGTTGTGGTGCTCATGTGTTGTCCCTCACGTGTGTGACAAAATTACCATGCTTATATCTCGTCATGTTCCATGGGCCACAAAATCACTTTCATTCTTACTTTTCTCACCTTAGGATGTCACTTGCCTTTGTGTTCAACATGCACCATCCTAAGGGGGTCTCTCATACTACTTCGATTTTCAAAGGGTGCATTCGGTGGCCAACAAATATCTTCTTGAAAATATCTATTTTTTGTTTCAAAATAGTTTTCAAAAATCGCATTCCTCAAAAAGGACCCCTAGCGAAATAATTTTCCTTCATCATGGGTTCGTAAAGAAAGAATTTGAGAAAATTTCCTCCAAGGAGAAAGTACCTTTTCCCGTACGCAAAGTTCTGGCTTTCCCCTTGTGAGGGGGATTTCTTCCTTTCAAAATCCTCGATGAAGTGAGATCTTTCAAAAGGATTCCTTGGCGTTGAATTGATTTGAGAAAACTATTGTGGCACTTTCAAATAGAGTGTCCCTTGAGTGGACCCCTTTGAAAGCTCTTCTTTCATTTTTGATTGTCTGTGTGACTGTCTACTTGTCTTTTTGTGTGGATTATTTTTGATATCTAAAATTTTTTGTCTATGGATTGACATGTTTCTTTGCAGGTGAGCCTACAAAATTGCTTTTGAATTAGACTCTATGGAGTGTCTTACATCCAGCCTCCTTCAAGATTGAGCACCTAGGAGGCACCTTCTTTGCAATTCCAAGAACCTGTAAAGCACTTTCATCCTACGAGATCTATTCACCATTGGTCTACGGGCCTTTGGTACACATTGTTCAACTCTCTTTAGGACCAAGTACCTATGGAGCCATTTTCTTGCCCTATGCTTTCAAGCATGCTAGATTGTGGTCTGCTTCCTTGACGGTTCAGGTATATTTTCTTGGAACTCTTTCAGTCTACTTTACCAAACACTCATTGACACTCATGTTCACTAAAGTGGGGGAAAAATGTATCGGCGTGAATTTGCACCCCCTTGCAAGTTCCCCTTTTACACCCTTCACCATAGAAAAATCAAACACGACAATGTAATTCCACATCCTTCTTTTGTACTCCATCCACTTGGTGCCTGTTTGTAGTGTCAATGGGGGAATTTATGTCAAGGACACATGCGCGACATGCAGATGTCTACACGACGCCCTACTATATTGACATGATTCCTGCCTTTAGAATTTGTAGAGGTGTTACATTCACCATTGGGGTTGAATTGTAACGTATCTGCGCTCTTTCCCTCCCAAATTCACCTAAAAAAATGACTATTCTTCATTCTCATTCACTCTTTTTCACGTTTTGGACAACTCGCATGCTTCTACACCACTCTTGAGCAAATTTATGCAATTGATTGGCTACTTGCTGCACTATCAAATCTACTACTCCAACATCATAACATACTTCACATCTACCATAGAAGGTGCAACTTGGTGTCTTGCGAGACTTCCTCTGTAAAGCTCAAAAAACTCACATTCCAAACAATTTATATCCATGATCAATGAACATTCCAAATAAGGAAAAAGTGATACATGATTAACATTAAACATCCTTAAATGCTTAAAGGAAAATTCATTAATGAATTACAAAGTTCATACACCAAAAGGGTGTTACAATTCATCTGTTTCAATGATACATAAACAAGTTTACATCAATAATTACATCCATGAAGTAGAGTTACAATTTGCAAATTGGTTATACAAGCCATACATAAATAATACATGAAGTACACCCATAAAATAAAGAACCTTTGATCCTCATCTGCCATGACACCACTGGTCTTCTTGTGTTGAGGCCAAGAGTGCGGTTAAGGCGCCTTTTCCGCCCAACCACAAAGCACATGACTTCCCTAGGTTTCTTCCTAACTCAAAGAAATCCCTGACCTTGCATGAGGAGCCTAGCAACCTAGAAAAATAAAGCAAGAGGGAACTCTCGATGCCTATATGAATTCCTATACTATAACAACATATTTCTTGCATGCAAGATGTGGCGGAGACATATATAACATAAAAATTCTAGGTTTTTTATCCGTCTATTTCAATGGTTCATTAGCTTGGACAAACATTCAAAAATAAATGGTAGTTTTAGACAAGGTTAACTACCATCTCTAGGAGCCCACATTCAACATCCTGTCCCGAAAGTTTCTCATAAAAGTGTAAATAATGCATAGTTTCACATAAGTTGCATCAATGTTCAATCATTCAGTGATTCAAGCATTCTTGTAGAAATCACGTTACAATTCCAAAGTTCACTATTTGATTTGCAAAGAATAAAATTCTCAAGAAATAAACTCTACATTTGGTTTTACATTTCACAAGAAATTCATTAAATTCAAACCGCTACACTCCAACAGATAAAATCAACTAAATGCACTTGTGCTCTTTTCTACTTCCTTACAAAGCATCTAATATTTTGTTTCCAATTAAAATGATTTTAAACAAAAATAACAGATTTGTATAAATTTGAAAGAAATACTCTCCAATCATCAATATATACATTTAAGGAAGTAAAGCTCGCCCATTTTCGTATTCACAAATATATATGTATATATATCCATATGTTCATATATATATACATATTTATATATATTCAAAATAAATCAATAAAATACATAAATATATCACTTTAAAATAGAATTATTTATCATCGCAAGTCGGATTTTAACATCTATTATTTTTTCATGTTTTAAATCTTTCTCTCATACATGTTGTATTTGTATTCGTGTTTAAATATATGTATATATATACACACATATATATGTTTACATATTTATATATATGTATATTCAATATTAAATCATTTTCAGCAGCAATATTACAACATTTACATAGAAGTATTCATGCATTATATTATATTATATATATATATATATATATTTATATATATTCGCAGTTTAAAGAAAATAATATCATGCAAGAATTCACAGTAGATATAATTGCAAGTTTAGGTTTTGTTTAAACAAAAGTTTATAAACTTACTTATACATACATACACATATATATATATATATATATGCAACCAAAGTTAACCTAAAACAAATGGAAGGCCGACGGATTTTTCAAACTTAAATTACAGCCATCAAAGCATTCTCCCCATGTATAATAGGGTTGTGGAGAGGCTACAACCGCTCCCCAAAGGGGGGCACGCTACCTGTCGAGGGAAGCGTCCTCTCCACAAGACACGACCTATGGGGAGGTCATTGCCTTCCTCAGGTAGGCCATCCCAATTCTATTACTAAGATTTCAAACTAAACTCTCATCGCTGGTATTTAGACAAAGATTCGATATGACAAATCAAAATCTTTTCAATATATATTTTATATGGGTATTATATATGTCTATATATATTATACAGTGCTTTATATTATATTCACATATATATATTATTACTATTTTAGTTTCTGGTATCAAATCATTTGAATGATGAAACAAAAATAAAGTTTGTATTACTATATAGAATGCAATATACAACAATTAGGAAAAACAAAATATTATACACATCTGTATAAATATATATAAAGATGTATATCTATAAATATGTACAGGTTTATACCACCAAGAGAATATGAAAATACAATCTTGATACATAATTTCACATATAAACTTTTACATTTAAACACTAAATGCATGAATTCAACAGATATAGACAATTAGGGGCTTCAGAAGAAGAAATTCAATCTTTCTACAGGAATTCATTTATCTACACCTTTTTAAATTGAAAGCATTGGAGAAGAATTTTGAAACCCAGAATACACTTTCTGTTGATTTCCCTCTCCTTCTTGTCTTTCCTCTTTTTCTCCCCATGTTCTTGATTTGTTGTGTTTTCCAGAAAAACTACTTCCCGGAGCCCATTTTTAGTTATATTTTGCAAAGAAGAAAAGAAGATTATAAAACAATTCTCCCTTATGTTAATGATTTTCCCTCTTTTAAAGATTTCTCCACCAATTTCCAAATACCTAATCTTGAAATTAATAATAATAAAGTTTATTTCCATGTACAATATTTATCCTCGATAAATAATAATAAAGAAATCCTATTTTAATTGTAAACGAAGTACTTATCCTCAGTAATTATTTAGGAAATACCATTTAATTGCAAATTAACTATTTATTCTAAATAAATAATAAAGACATATCATTTAATTGAAAATTAAATAATTATTCTAAATAACACATCATTATCCTTTATTTGCAAAATAAAATCTATAATTAAATTATAATTAATTTCTTTTGTTTCATTGCACTTTTATTTCACTACGAATTAATTTAATTAAACATTTTAAAATATGAATAATAAAAACAGTCAACTAAATTCATCTACATGATTCTAAGTGCTTGTGTGTGTGAGAGAGAACTGTTCCTCCTTTACCCTACCAGGAAGCTAACCTCCTCTACCTTAGCCACACCCTTGGTCTTCGACAACCTACAATTCAAATAACCTTAGGCACCCATTAATAGATTAGTATCTAGGTAAAGTATAAATTAAAGCATTATAATTCATTAATCTAAATAAAATTATTCTATTTTGCATCACTTTCAAAATAAAAATAAATTCAATACATTTCAGCTTTTCCAAAATTAAAACAAACATTTTCTTATTTCATATCACAAAACTCTATATTATTTACCATTTACTCTACCACACACATTCAGTCATATATCTAATCCACATAAAGCAAAACAAGTAGCATCAAAGTTTGAGACATGACATCCTTCCCCACTTGGAAGAGACATCATCTCGATGTATTATTACAAAAAATCCACACAACAGAGTCTTAAACATTCAGTGTATCATAATTCATAATATGCAGGAAATAAAAAGTATACTAGAATCTCAAATATGGAAAAGATCTATCAATATCCACTGCATTCTCCCAGGTGGCACTTTCCACTGAATACTGGTCCCACTGGACCCTATACTACATAATAGTGTGGTTCTGCAACTTAATGATGAGCCTCTCCAAAACCCTAGTGGGTTCCACTAGCACCACCCTTGGTTCCTAAAATTGCAAAGTATGTCAATCATGCACACCACATTCACAGTACATCTTATATTTATGCATATAACAACACATGGTGTAACTATAATCCAATTACATCCAAGTGACATATGGATCAGTTGCCAAAGCATAAGAGAATGACATCACAACATTCAATCATAAGGAATTTACCACACTTTTGGTGCCCACAAGACGAGGCCTAAATCATAGTCCATCATAGACACATACAAGCATAAATCAAGTATCACAGTTTTTGCAAAACACAACATATTCTCAAAATATCAGTCCTCCTAACCAACACTAGGTTGAGATCTCAAAATAATAAATAGATCTCCAACAGTGCACCAACTAGGTCAAAACCAACCATCATGCACATAACTCCTCTGAGACTAGGTCACTCGCTAACCATTTTTCCTTTGATAAATCTGGTTTGAACATTTCATGCATATACAATTGTACCTTTTGTGTACTCCTATTCCTATCATTATCCACATCTATTTCTTCATCTATCACACTATCTATATTCATGTTCCATTGCCTCAATTCAAACTTGAATTACAGTCTATACATTCTTATTTAGAATCATAATATCTTTTAGTCATCTCTTTCAAGTATCATCCCATCCTTTCTTCCATCTCACTATAATATATTTTCCTCAATCAATATATACTCATCCTTCACTATCCCTCTAATTTTACTTCCATTACCAATAATTGATTTGTTCTAACTTAAATTACCATCCAATATATTCCCTTATTCCTTTGTAGTTCTGCTACCCTTTTCTTCTATTACTAGCAATACACTCTACATGTTAACTCCAATCAACTCCTTCAACCTCATATCTTCCTTCCATTTCCTCACAAATCTTCTTCTTATCTCAAAGATTTCTTATCACCTTCAACTTCTAGCATTATTATCTCAACCATTTTAGTCTTTTCATTCCCCCTTTTCAACTTCGTGCTACTACAACATTCCACATCCTATCCTTTGTACAGACATGAGGAGTTTTTGTCCTATTCCCTTATCTATTCTAAGGTATCTACTTCTATTAGCAATTCATGTTCCCAATATTTTACCTTTTTCACAACTTGCAACATCCACCTTCTCATACATTCTTGACTATCATTCCAAGTACAACCCAACAAGTCAATTTTTAACTATTGCTTCTCCCTTTGCAACATCATGTCTTACTACACACTACCATTTTATATTTTTACCAAAATTGAACTCTAATCCATTTCCTTCCGATTATAGTTCTTGCATTATTTGAATCTTGTTACCTTATCCTCCTATTAATACACTAGCACCTGACTCTTTTCCATCTCGCATATGACTTATATTCACACAAGTTCTTATTTATTTTGCTTTCTTATCTATATTTTCCTTGTCTTCTATCACTTATTCATTTTCTTATGTTTATCCTTCAGAATTTGTTATCCTTATTTCTCTTTTTATCCAACTTTAGCTAAAGTTTGCTACACAATTATTTTGTTTTCTCGACTAACATTCTTTCTACCATTACCTGCTATTTCCTCATATAGAAAGTGAGTTCTCACATATCACATGGACATATATGTAATTAGGAAACAACATTTAAGCATATTTTCAAATTCCATTTCTCATCCTTTTTACTATCAGGACATGACGACTACTCAAATAATAATAAGCAAGATACTCACATCAATTGATTCCTAGCAACACCAGCTATTCTAGAACTTTCTCAACATTTAACACAATAACCGCTTGCATCTATCAATGAATCAAAGAGTTTCAATATTCATAATTCCACAACATACACACTAAGAACTAGTACATTCTACATATTCTACTCCCTCATACAATCTATCAGAGGTCCATCATGGACATGATAGAGAACATAACATGAAACTTGACCAGCAGTAAAAACACTCAAGCATAGCCACCATTAAGAAAGTGAATCAGAACCAAGGGAAATAAAAAGTATATTTCAATAATAAGGCATAAAATGCGCGCAATTTCAATAGTAATACACACATGACCATGAAGGTCACAAGATCAATAAGTATCAAAAATTTGATGGCTATACTTACTCATAAACACAAAAAAAAATTCAATGTTGGCCTTGACAACATTAGTAAATAAATCAAAGTCAATAAACAAAATAGAATGAGATATAAAATTTCACAAGTTACATAACACATGTACTATGTGACTAACTAGTCACAAGAGAGGGAGTACAATACTAAGCTATACCTAGATTTCCAAAATCCGAGGTAAGCAAGAGAACACATTCAATCATGGAAAACAATGAGTCATCTAGGACTCTAGTCACAAAAAACATGAGACCCTTCTACTTAACCAAACCAACATCACCGGAGATGCCATACAACAAAATTTGCATCCCATTAAGGGAAATCACAATTACCATGTAATGACACACAGTCATATACTAGCGCACATCCTCAACCCAAGATATTTAAACACCTCTCTCTCACAACAAAGTGAGATTACAAATTCTCACTTACAGGGATACCCCACTCATATGGATAATGTATTATTGTCACTCACATAATAAGTACATAAAGTTCTCATTCGTACAAGGTATGAGTACAACCTCAAGGTGCATCACTCGCATGAAGACAATAATTTTACTTAAGCATACTACACCTGTACACGTGAGGTGAAAACAATAATTATTCAAGTGTGTTACTCACACAAGGTATGTATACAATCTCTAGCACAATAAGGAAACAAACTTGAGTGCATTACTCACACCAAATATAAAAAAATCATAAGTGCATTACTCATACAATATATACAAAGTGCATAGCTCGCACAATGCATTCCTCGCACAAAGTGCATAAAATAAATAACATTAATATAAATCTAGCATATATGACTCGTAAGGTCCCACAATCTCCAGAACTCCTACCTGGTCAATAAGGCCAAATATGATAACTTATCTAAACAACTTATGTCCTAGGTCCATATCAAAGACCCTTAAGGCAACTTAACTTACATTCTCCAAAGATCACATGGATTCATACACACATCCTAATTAGGAAAAGAAAAGGCATTGCTTGAAATCAGTCTATCTCACAATCTAATTCTGTTATCATTACAAACATCCTTGTCCTTAAAGAATCCATCTTGGATTCTCTTCTTCCTTAAAGGATCATCTAAAGTTAAACCATTATTGGTTGTAGGTACTTGTTCTTTTCTGCTTGCCATAACATTTTTATTTTTGCCTCAAGTAATCTTGTAACTTACCCATTTTGTAGTAAACTCATTCACCCTTTATGTCCTTAGGGAGATCTCTTTCTCATAATATTTCTCTATTCCTACATCACCACTTCACGAGTTTTCAACATTTCTTAGCCACCTTAGCTCTGGTATATACATCAAGTTATCTCAACATTCTATTTTTAAAGAACCAATCTCTACTCCATGTTTCAATCATGACATCATTCTTATCGGGGATTTTTATGAAAATACAATTAAAGCGAGGAGTACTCTCAACTAGTAAATTCATACAATGTCTACTCTTCTTGGTTCCTAACTGAACCATCCAAGAATCATCAATTTTCCATCCCATCAAAGGAATCTCCAACCCAGAGTAAGGTGCCAAATCACTCAATGCACCTAGAACTTTAGGTCCTCACACAGGTTCACATTGCCACCTATAGTGTAGAGGACTCAAGGCCTGGGTGTTGAACCTAGGGCTCTGATACCAAAATGTAAAGCTCAAAAAACTCACATTCCAAACAATTTATATCCATGATCAATGAACATTCCAAATAAGGAAAAAGTGATACATGATTAACATTAAATATCCTTAAATGCTCAAAGACAAATTCATTAATGAATTACAGAGTATATACACCAAAAGGGTGTTACAATTCATTTGTTTCAATGATACATAAATAAGTTTACATCAATAATTACATCCATGAGGTAGAGTTACAATTTACAAATTGGCTATACAAGCTATACAAAAATAATACATGAAGTACGTCCATACTATAAAGAACCTTTGATCCTCATCTGCCATGACACCACTGGTCTTCTTGCACTAAGGACAAGAGTGTGGTTAAGGCACCATTTTTTCCCAACCACATAGCACATGACTTCCCTAGGTTTCTTCCTAACTCAAAGAAATCCTTGACCCTCCACAAGGAGCCTAGCAACCTAGAACAATAAAGCATGAGGGAACTCTTGATGCATGTTTGATGCCTATATGCATTCCTATACTAGAACAACATATTTCTTGCATGTAGGATGTGGTAGAGACATATATAACATAAATTTTTTAGGCTTTTTATCCATCTATTTCAATGGTTCATTAGCTTGCCCAAGCATTCAAAAATAAATGATAGTTTAAGAAAATGTTAACTACCATCTCTGGGAGCCCACATTCGGCATCCTGCCCCAGAAGTTTCTCATAAAAGTGTAAATAATGCATAGTTTCACATAAGTTGCATCAAATTTCAATCATTCATCGATTCGAGCATTCTTGTAGAAATCACGTTACAATTCCAAAGTTCACTATTTGATTTGCAAAGAATATAATTCTCAAGAAATAAACTCTACATTTGGTTTTACATTTCACAAGAAATTCATTAAAATCAAACCGCTACACTCCAATAGATAAAAGCAATTAAATGCACTTGTGCTCTTTTCTACTTGCTTACACAACATCTAATATTCTATTTCCAATTAAAATGATTTTAAACAAAAATAACAGATTTGTAAAAATTTGAAAGAAATACTCTCCAATCAACAATATATATATATATTTAAGGAAGTAAAGCTGGCCCATTTTCATATTCACAAATATATATGTATATATATTCATATGTTCATATATATATAGATATATATTTATATATATTCAAAATAAATCAATAAAATACAGAAATATATCACTTTAAAACAAAATTATTTATCATTGCAAGTCGAATTTTAACATCTATTATTTTTGTGTTTTAGATCTTTCTCTCATACATGTATTTGTATTTGTGTTTAAATATATCTATATATACATATATAGATATTCATATATATATATATATGTTTACATATTTATATATATGTATATTCAACATTAAATCATTTTCAACAGTAGTAATTTACAAATATAGAAATAATTTATTAATATAGAAGTATTACAACATTTACACAAAAGTATTCATGCATTATATATTTACAGTAGATCTAACTGCAGGTTTAGGTTATGTTTAAACAAAATTTTAAAAAATTACTCATATATATATATATATATATATATATGCAACCAAATTTAAACCAAAGCAAATGAAAGGCCGACGGATTTTTCAAACTTAAATTACAACCACCAAAGCATTCTCCCTATGTATGTTAGGGTTGTGGAGAGGCTATAACTGCTCCCCAAAGGGGCGTGCGTTGCCCGTGGAGGGCACCGTCCTCTCCATAGGTTGCTGCTTGTGGGGAGGTCGTTGCCTTCCTCAGGCAGGCCATCCCAATTCTATTACTAAGATTTCAAACTAAACTCTCATCGTTGGTATTTAGACAACGATTCGATATGACGGATCAAAATATTTTCAATATATATTTTATATGGGTATTATATATGTGCATATATATTATATAGTGTTGTATATTATATTCACATATATATTATTACTATTTTAGTTGTTCGTATCAAATCGTCTAAATGATGAAACGAAAACAAAGTTTGTATTATTATACAAAATGCAATATACAACAATTAGGAAAAAAATACATTATACACATCTGTATAAATATATATATAAAGATGTATATCTATAAATAGTAAAGCTTTATACCACCAAGAGAATACGAAAAAATATAGTCTTGATAAATAATTTATCTTTCTACAGACATTCATTTATCTACACCTTTTTAAATTGAAAGCATTGGAGAAGAATTTGGAAACTTGGAATACACTTTCTATTGATTTCCCTCTCCTTCTTGCCTTTCCTCTTTTTCTCCCCATGTTCTTGTTTTGCTATGTTTTCCAAAAAAACTACTTCCGGGAGCCCATTTTCTGTTATATTTTGCAGAGAAGAAAAGAAGATTATGAAACAATTCTCCCTTTTCGTTAATGATTTTCCCTCTTTTAAATATTTCTCCACCAATTTCCAAATACCTAATCTTGAAATTAATAATATTAAAGTTTATTTCCATGTAAAATATTTATCCTCGATAAATAATAATAAATAAATCCTATTTTAATTGCAAACGAAGTACTTATCCTCAGTAATTATTTAGGAAATATCGTTTAATTGCAAATTAACTATTTATTCTAAATAAATAATAAAGACGTCATTTAATTACAAATTAAATAATTATTCTAAATAACACATCATTATCCTTTATTTGCAAAATGAAATCTATAATTAATTTATTTTATTTCATTGCACTTTTATTTCACTAAGAATTAATTTAATTAAACATTTTAAAATACGAATAATAAAAACAGTCAACTAAATTTAATACTAAATGCATCTACATGATTCTAAGTGCTTGTGTGTGTGCGAGAGAATTGTTCCTCCTTTACCTTGCCAGGAAGCTAACCTCCTCTACCTTAGCCACACCCTTGGTCTTCGACAACCTATAACTCAAATAACCTCAGGGACCCATTAATAGATTAGTATCCAAGTAAAGTATAAATTAAAGCATTATAATTCACTAATCCAAATAACACTATTCTATTTTGTATCACTTTCGAAATAAAACTAAATTCAATACATTTCAACTTTTCCAAAATTAAAATAAACATTTTCTTATTTCATATCACAAAAATCCATATTATTTACCATTTACTCTACCACACACATTCAGTCATATATCTAATCCACATAAAGCAAGAACAAGCAACATCAAAGTTTGAGACGTGACACCTTCGATGTCGCTGCAGCCACATTGACTTTTCCACGGTTGTAAGCTTGCATTCCTCCCTCATTGGCCTTGAGTGCCTCTGGTGGAGGGTGGTATTATTTGTTAACTATTATATTATTGTTGCATTTGAGTAGCATCGTGGTCTTTCTAGTGTTTGAAATTTTTGTACTTTCTTCATCATATTTCTATTTCTCTATCTATTTGGCTATTCGTGGAGGTGGGAACACCAAAATGGGGGTTTGACTGCGGCAAGCCCCAAAACAGGTCCAACATTTTTCCTTGCTTTGTTGTGTGTAGGTACTTGTTTGTGTGGAGCTTGCGGGAGAATTGGACCTTTCGTGAGTTAGAATCTTACCTTTCTTGTTCTTGTCATTTCTTATAGCATCTCTCTTGATATTTATGTTATTCTATCATTTCTTGCTTTCGTCGTCGTCTCAAACTTCAATAGCTAATTTGTTAGTAGGATTTTAGTACCTTTGGATGTATTCATTTACTATTTTTCCATACAGACTACAATGCACCTATGAGACGCTATTGTCCTTTGGCAGAGAGTTGGAGAATTCGTAGTCTTGGTTCCCGAAACCTGCTTGCTTAGTCTAAATATAACCTTTGGGTTAGTGGATTGATAGAAGCATTGAGAGCACTTTTCATTCTCTACCCTTAGCATCAAGCACTATCCTAAACACTCGTCCAAATTGAGGTAGATTAGGGTATCCTTCTGCTCTTGGCTCTCCGTGACTTGGAGCCTTGGAGTGGTTGGTCCTCATCCTCTACAAACCCATACTATTGTAATAAATAGTAGGGTCATACTCATCATCACCAAATCAAAAATCATCACTGGTTTCATCATTGTTATCATCCATGGATGATTGATCCAACTGAAGGTAGGTGAAAACATAACCATCTTCATTTATATTTTTGTCATATAGTGCACCAAATCCTCTTATACCTACCTACAAACATAATCATCACTATATATTATGCTCAAATCACATGATATATCCATTCCTTCATTGTCCATGATAACCTGTTTATTACTAGCAACCTCACTTTCATCGCAATTCATTTCGATGTAATTGTGTTGAACATATTCTTTCCTTAGTACCTCTTTTTGGTTTGATTTTATGTATTACTTTGGAAGCTTTTATGCAATTTGAACCATTAAATATTGGTTGAAAACCCCATTTTGGCATTGATTTTGGTTATGGGGTTGATTGCATGGGAAACACCATTCATGGTCCTTAACTAAATTGTTTTGCATTAGAACCGAAGCTTTAGAAGAGCTTGTAACATTAGGGTTTAAGGTTTTTAAAGGCCTAACATAGCTTAATTGACCTTTTCCTTGAGTATTTCCTTGAAAAGGTTGTCTATTGGGTTGATAATATTGATTAAAATGTTGATAAGGTTTATAACTCTAGAATTTTTTCCTCTTTAAAGCTATTAGCTCATTCCCAAAGCTCTATAATGAGGTTTTTACTTCATACAATTCATTGGAAGGAGTAGAAAAATGGGTCAATTGACTATTTTTTACAAGGAGAAGTGCCAAGCTTGGCTAAGTAGGTAGGTTCTCAAGAAACAAAGGCATCAAAGATCTTGGATTTATTTTCCTAGCTTGGACTAGGTAATTTTCAACTTATAGCTATTCCATAAGCATTAAGCAAGGATATACCCCCATTTATTGTATAATGACAACCATATCACTATTTAAATCCCTCAAGTAATACAAGAATGTGTGGTTGGGAGAAGGATTGACCAAGGTCAAAATCATATCCCAAATCTTCTAGAACCTGAACTTGAAGTCTCACATAAATTCATGAGGGGCTCTTTTTATAGTGGTTATTTGTTCTAATAGGGATAGATGGAAACTCTTGTCTTCAAATGATTCACAAATATTCTCACCTAACTGATCTCGATTATGTGCCAAATTAGATAGAAAACCCTTGTATCATTTTAATGCCTTGCCTTTTAAATAAGTGGCAAGGAGTCTAATAGCTACAATATCCTCTATAATATTATGGAGTGAGAAAATATTTACAATATCCTAGATGTGTTCTATAAGGGTAGTAGCACTTTCACCAGTGAAATAAGGTATACCTTGTAAGGCTACTACTAGAATGCCATCTTGATTATAAAACATTATCAAGAATATCCAAATTTTTATTCATTACCTTAGCATTCTCAACCATATCACAAATAAAATAGTGTACATTTATATGCTTATTAAAATCATGGTACATGGGATTCCTAGGCAAACAAATAGCAATTTGACTATCACAATTGATTCTCACAACCCTACAATCAAAACTAATACCTTGGCACTACCTCTTTACATGCATGTATAGTATTCATATACTCTACTTCTATCATAGATAAATTAGTCATGGGTTATCTCTTACTCAAACAACAAACAACTTCATCAAATAGAGAAAACACATAAGTACTAGTGGACCTCCCACTATCCAAGTCAGTTGTCCAATTTCAATCAATAAATCCATATATGCCCAACATCTTTTCCACATCATTAGTCCCAAGATAAAATAAATAGTAACAAAAATTATATGTAAATATCTAAATACCCTCTTCACATAGATGATATACATGAACCTAGTAAGAACTCCCACTACTTGGGTAATATATAGTCTAGTATGAACTATTGCATATATCAAGCTACCAATAGCACAAACAAAAGGAACATTATACATATCCTCCAAATCATCATCTAAATTGCGACAGTGTTCCAATAAAATCTTAGTACTTAAAGGTAAAGCAATACTCACTGTAGGATAGGGTAAAATCAAGATACAAAGCATGAATCAACAGTAGCAACCACCAACTATCTACAACTCAAGCCCTAAAGACCCTAATCCAACAATGAAGTACAAATGACAATAGAAACATAAATAATAAAGCAATAATTCCATAATTCCTATGTCATAGTTGAATCACCTTCATTGTTCTTATTCATTTTGCTTTACATGCTTGTTTTCCCTTAAATTTGTAGTATTCAAGAATAAGCCTAATGATAGTGATAGAAAAATATAAAAAATAGTGTTTGTAAGCTAGAAATGAAAAGGATGGGTCTCTTTTATAGAATACCAATTCAAAATGAAGGGCTATGATTAAATGATGAATAATGACGATGATCAATGGATGAGATTGCTTTGAGAAGCAAGGAAATAGGGTTAGGGAAAAGTAGGGTTTAGTTAAGGATGGACGGTGGGGATTAAAAGGTAATAAAACCTTATCAAGGGTGGAGGTTAATTGAGATTAAAAAGGAGGATGGCATAGAAAAAGAGGTTGCTGGAATAAATTAAATAATTATAAAATTATTTAATTTAGGAGGGAAAGTGAATAATTAAATAATTAAAGTAATTATTTAATCATAGAAGAAGAGAGAAATTTATACTTTTAATTAAAAATAATTGAAAAACAACTATTTAATTAAAAGTGGAGGAAAAAGACAAATTATTTAATAGTTGAGGGAAAAATGAGAAATAATTAAATAATTAAAATAATTATTTAACAATAGAAGGAAAATGAAATGAATAATTAAATAAATAAGAATTTATTTAATTATAGAGAGAAATGAACATTTGTGACGTAATTAAATAAATATTAATTTATTTAATTAATCAAAGGAAGAATAGAAAAAGGGGGAATGAATTAATTAAATAATTAAAATTATTTAATTAATAGAAGAATATGATTTTAGAAAATAATTAAATAATTAAAGTTATTCAATTATGTGGGGAAGAAGAGAAATCGATGTGAAAAAAGGTGTTCGCAGGCTTAGAACATTTTTCAGCGTCTACACTCACTAGTCTATAGTCTTGCGTAGTAAAGCACTACAAACTAGTGTTAACATCCTTACTTTGATTGAGCCAAATATTTATATGATCCCAATACCAAATAATTTATATGCCCAAAATAATTTTTATATCCCCTAAATATTTTATGTCAAATGCACCAAAAAGCCAAGTTTTACATTTTTAATTATTGGCTACTTATTTTTAATAAATATATCACCAACATACAAAACAATAATTAACAACTAATCATTAATAATTTTAAAATAAACACAATGATCTTCTTCATTTCTAATTAAAACCAACTTCAATGAAAAATAATCAAAGTTAGGATACAATATATATAGAGCTTCAAACCATACAATGATAATTTTAACCTACAAACCAAATGTTCCTTTGTCTTCAAGAAAAAATTGTTGGGTTCCCATATATAAATTTGTTCTTCAATATCCCTATGCAAAAAATTAGTCTATACATCCATTTTCTCTACTTCAAATTCATGAGAAACAATATAAAGTAGAAATATAATGGAGATTATCTTAGCCATGGCAAAAAATATCTCACCAAAATCATATCCCTTTTTGGGAGTATATTTTTTCCACCATTATTATCTTGCATCATTCTAACTTGCTATTTACTCTAAATGTATTTTTAAATACTCACTTGCAATAAATGGATTTCCTTCCCTCAAGAAAACTCAAGACATCCTAGTTGTCACATATGTCCAAGGCCATCATCTCCTCTTACATGTCCTACATCCAAGATTACCCAAAGAAAGAGATTCATGGATATATTTAGGTTCAACAAAAGCATAACTAGAGAAATAAAATGCACAACAAAGATCTGGTGAGATACTAGGTTACTTTGTGCTATAAATCTCCTCAAGAGTAGAGTAAGAGACCCTACCTATTCCTCTATATGTTCATCCACATGAGAAATTCCTCCTAAATTTTCTTCTTGATTTTCATCCTCAAATCCACCCAATGTTATTTTACATGTGCATCTTCTCACTTCCTAATTTGTCTCAAAGTGAATTGTATTGCATTCTTTTTCATAAATGATTTTTTAGCTCATCCTCAATAAAACAAATTTTAAGGTTAGAGGATTTGAAATAATATAAGCTATTCAATTTTGAGCCTTGGGATCCAACTTGGAGCATTTCAATTTCAATCCATGAACAAAAGGCTTGTAGTAAAAAATTCATCAATGTAAAATAGAGAGTTTCTTGCACGTCCACACCTCATATGATATCTTATCAAAAAATACCAAGAAAGGAGACCTATTGACAAATTAATAGGTAATGCCCATGGTCTTGGTCCAAAAACACCAATCCAACTATGCACTACTCAACATACTTATATCTTTTTCTACTAAAATCCACAACCCCATTTTGATGTGGTATATTTGGGGTAGTTTTTAAACATAATATCTACATATGTATAAAATTTACTAAATCCCATAAATAAATATTCTCTTCCACTATTAGATCTCAATTCCCTTATATTTGTATATAATTATTTCTCAGCTAAAGCTTTAAATTCCTTAAACTTGGAGAAATAGTTGAATTTATGTCTAAAAATAAATATAGATAAATCTTGAGTAATCATTTATGATTGTAACATAATATCAATAATTTTAATAGAGTAAACATCCATTGAACTAGAGTATTTGAATGAATAATCCCTCATTTCTACTGATTCCAAAAATAAATCTAACTATATTTTTTGTCAAACATACGATGCTCATAAAAAATTAAACTCAATAGAGTAATTAAAAACAATCTACCATATTTTTATTAATCATGGTGTGAAGACCCTTTTCACCAATGTAGCCCAATCTCTAGTGCCACAACACTTTAAAAAAAAATTAAAAAAATCAAATTGCATTGGCAAACTTATAAGTAGCAACTTCAAGCTTAAATATAGTTCCAAACTTAAATCCCTTAACTAGCATAAAATTCCCTCTCCTTCCTACAACTATTCTTATTAAAATTTGGATGTGCTATCATTTATTTTAGACACAAACTGAATTTATTACAAGACCTCAAATATTCAAAACATCAACAATATTTTTCACTCTTCCATCATGAAAACATGATTTTACCTACTCATTACCAAAAAATGATAAAAAATATTGTCACTAAGGAATACCTTACCACTATAATAAGATATATAATATGAGAACCACTCCTTATGAAGATTCATGTGGTAGGAGACACCTGAATCACTTAGCTAAGATTCATCACTAGCCAAGTTATTGGAAATAAATAATATATCACCAGCATCATTGTTATAGGATTTCTCTACAAATGAATCATTGAAGTTCTTACTTCTACATTCTTCATATGGTCTCATTTTTATCCACGAGATTCATCTCTAAAGTAATATCTTATAGCATGCATGTATATTGGGGATTTTTAAATAACCAAATGTGACCCAATATATCACTTCAATATTGGGGAAAAGGGGATAATTTAATTACTATGATATAGGTATGTATTGGGGGTTGGGAAGCATACACAGAAAAGAGTGGGGTGTTTATAAGTGGTGTTTTAAATCCTCTATAGATCACTTTGCATAGGCCAATTAGAGAAAATTCCATTCACTATGTTGGTGTTATCAAGAGTGTGAATCTCTCTTTTTTCTACATCACATAGTGTTGTATTGTGTCAAAGCCTCATAATCCCAAGGGTGTTTTCTTAATCCCAATTTTATTATAGTTAACAATGTTAGGAATAGGATCGCATGACAATATAAAATAAAATGAATATAGAAATGAGATATAAGATAATACAAAGACACAGATATACATGGTTCACCCAATATAGGCTACATCCATGGTGAAATAACTAGTCCTTCTTTATTTCATCTATTAAAATGAAGGGATACAAACTAAAAAACATTTGTTGTAACTTCATATTCATTATCTCATAGCCTCCACACACAATACAATATGATACTTAGCCATAATAAAACACCCTCATAAAATGGAGGTTGCCTTCTATGGCAAGAAAAACCCAATATAATCTCTACCATTAGATCTATGACCTAATGATGAACGATTCGGATTTATAATGAATAAGTATATATATCAAATTTGGATTTTTGGGGAACTTCCTCCAAAACCTCATTGGGGCATGCAACCCTTGGAACCCATAAGGGGTTACCCCCTACACCCCTCATGCTGAAATAGGTTCCAAAACCAATAAGATCGGGCTCCATAACCAAAAAACAAGGAAACAATGGTCACACCAAAGTTATGCAAGTTTAGTATAATCCTACCTAGATTTACTACAACCAATTATTAGACAAATTTTGTAATGCAATGAACCTAACCACAAGAATTTCTAAGAATCTCTAAACCCTTCCATTATAATTTAGATTAATATATATGTTATAATAAATATATATTTTAGTAGGGAGATTTTTTGTTATATTTCGTGTGGTAGGGGTTTAGGGATTGAGGTGTATAAGTGATTTAAAAAAAATATTTTTGCAAGGTGGAATAGTTATCATAGCTCATTTAGGTCTTTTGTGTCAAGGGTTAATATAGGGATGATGCTCAAAAATGATTTTGAGTTAGATGTAGTTGTGAACTATAAGGCCCAAATTTGCTTGTGGGCCTTATTAAACCTCTTCCTATTGGTGGTCACTACTATCTCTTAGTGGTCCAATAATTGTTAAAAATTGTGCTTGATTATCTTGATAGAAAATACGGTACTCCCTAACAGGTCTACAAATCACTACTCCACTTCTTAGAAAAAAATCTACTCACAAGGCCAAGGTTGTCAACAAGTAAGCAAAATTAATTCATCAAAAAACTATGGAGGATTTTGAGCTAACTCAACAAGAGTGGGTTTTACTTCTATACTTTGATCTCAACTTAAAATTGGGAGGGTATTCCCAAGGGTATACCTTAAAAAGTATTTAAATCACCTATTATAAGCAACAATGAACTCATTGATAGTTAAACCCAACTTGTCTACACAACCCCTAAGATTGTCATTAGACTAAGTAAACTAGCTACCTGTAATGTCCCCTTTTTAGCCCTCCACTTTTTAGTGGCGAATAGCCCATTTTCGGAGTCCCATGGGCTACTTGAAGGCATTATTAGGGTTTCCTATTTTCTAGGATGTATCTTTATGGTTTTCCAGTAGTTGCTTGCAAGAGTTTTCCAGTATGTTTTCTGGGTCTTTTTGGGTTTTCAGAGAACTTAAGTGAGCTATCACATGCATTTTCATTAACGACTATTTTAGACTTACTATTTTTAGTAAGTTACAATGGCTACCCGAAATGTGCTCAAATGGTGTTTCGAGTCACTTACTATTTTTAGCAGTATGTTATTTATAGTAAGTGTTATTTATGGAAGTGTGGTTTAGAAGCATTTCAGTACTCAGATATTATTTTTGGCAGTGTGGCAATGTAATCTTGGCAGAGGCTTCTCCAATTTTCTTGGAGTTCAAAAAATGAAAATTTAATAACTTAATGTTATTTTCTAATGTCACTTTTTGGCCCCCATGCCTAGGCTTTATAACCTAAGTTAGTTTTAAAATATGGGCCTCTCATGTGGATACCAATATTGGAGGATTATTACATTTTAAAAGGTTTATTATTGCCAAAACAAGTTGGACGCCTAAGTTGACAAGTCAAAAGGATTTTAAAAGATTATAATAATAACCCAAGAATATGGCATCCCTTTTTGGAGGGAATTTGGAGTTTAAACTTCTAGGTTTGGAGGTTATTTATATGCCTCTTCCTCCTTATTTGATTATCCATTTTTTTATCATAAAGAAGTGTTTCTGAAATCATTCCAGACTCTTTCTTTGAGGTTGATACAACTCCTAGTTCTTCTTCAGTTTCGAGTTTGCAAGATAGCTCCTAGTTGAACAATGGATGCTTCTTCATTCAGAGGTTGCAAATTGAGCTTCATTGGTGATGGATATTTCATATTTTTTGATCTTATGGATTTTGATGTATTCTAAAATTTTGGTGTGGGTGTGAGTTAGTTTTCTATTTGGTGATCATTTTGGAGTGATTTTATCAGTTTTCAAGTTGTTGGTTTATGAAGGGTTGATGTTTGTTTATTCTCATGCTATCCTGAAGAGTTGGTATTATTTTTTGGGTATTGGCTCATTATTCTTCTCACTCCTGGGCATCTCTTTGCTTGGAGTTCTATATTTTTAGTGGAGTTTTATTTTTCCTAGCTGGTCACCCTTCTTGGGAGGGTGTACAGTTTGTTGAAGGTGCCTCAGGTTGTGTGCCAATGGTTTCAAGGCTTGAATATGATGGCTTGATACTTGGACTTGGTTGCCTAGGTATGCTCTTTCATTTGCAAGTTTTTTGGGTTCATTCTGAGTTGATTTGACGGAGTTATGATGAGTTCATGAGGGTTGATTAAAGTTTCCAATTTTCTGCCATGTCATATCAAACTGTTGTTGCAACGTATCAGACTTGGTATTTTCATTGTATTCTCACATTTTCATGATGCATTATCATTGTAATGTCTTAGGGATGGTTATCTGATACTTGGGTTTTCATATAATTTGATAATCTCATGATATATTATATTAGACATCATATTGTAACGTTGATATAGTAGTACTAATCAACTTTCACCCTTCAATTATTTTGTATTACACTCTCATTGGATAAGTGGTTGAGTTTGCTTTACTTTCTTATTTCCTACTAAAAAGTGGAAGTGGTTGGCTATGTAGCCAAGTTCTTTACTTTACTTTACTTTTCTATAACCCATTGAAAAGTGGAAGTGGTTGACTTTGCCACCAAGTATTTTAGATTTCTCTATTGGTTGGCTTGTCATCAACAACTCAATATACTTCCAGCATTGATATTGTATTTTAGATCCCCTTACACTATACGCTCTCACCTTTCCCACTCTGAGATCTAGGTGATAAGAAAGTGAAGGGTTGCTTCCAGTTTGCTTATCTTTACATTGGGCTAACACTAACGGGTGCAAGTTGTGTGAAGTTTTGGAAAAAAATAAGGGTGGGATTTTACAATCTAACCCCTATATAGATGATAGAGCACCTTGGAAATGAATTAAAGGTGGGGTGAGTTCCATGATTCACAGAAAATAGTCTTCCTTACTCCTTGCACAATATGATATCATGAACAACACAAATTGAAACTAAAAATAAATGTTATGATTTTGTTCAAGTGAGAGTGAATAGAAAACATACAAGGACCAATGCCTATTCTAGGGTAACAAAGTCACAGTAAATAATGGGAAATAAATGGAGGAAAACTATAGTTGATCTACTTATCTAAGTATCAATAGATATCACTTGAGCTCTATTTACTTAGTAATACATCAATAAACTATCCAAGACCATATAAAAATACAAAAAATATTTGTTACAACACATTTATAATAGATTTAGAATTTATCACATTCCTCTAATGGTGATTACATTCACAACAACGAATGTGTTAAGAAAACATCTCAAAATGTTATTTTTTATGAGTTTAAATACATATCAATGGAGACATATGTCATTCCCTAAATCTACACATAGGGAAAAACACAACCATCAAATTTTTTTGAACAATTTTATAAAACACTATCAATTTTCAACCATGCATGAATATGGTAGCATCATATATGCATCGGGTGATGTAGTTAACCTTAGATATTAGGGTTTTTCTTAGCTAGAACTTTGTGCAACAATGCCAACTCAAGTAGAGCCATCTTACTTTTATTTTACCTTAGCATTAATGTAAATAATTTTTAATCCTATTGTCTCTAAATATATACTTATCCTCAAGAATATCGATAATGTTGGGTTGGAACTCTAGTTGATATTGAACTGATGGTTTTCACTATTGAAGGATAATGACAATTCTAATAGTGAAAACCACTTATGATGTTTCATTATTATTAATATTATAAGTTAATATTAATTCTAACTTATATCGTCCAATATATTAGTATTAATATCCTTCCTATAACTAATAAAATCACTTATGATGTTTCATTATTATAATGTTAATAATAATAATGCCACTCATACACCCTTACAGTAAATTTTGATATTTATCAACCATCTTAACATCCCTCTTAATATTAATGTCAATACTATGACAAACATTATTATTAAAATAGTTAAAATGACATTGCCTATACTTGATAATAGAATTAACAATACCCCGCCCATTGATAGTAATGTTGATTACTGATACCAGATTTCCACAATCCATATTGTATAGTGCAAAGACTTCTGGATTTGATTGTGTCCAGTTTTTTCATCAAATCCAAAAGTCTTTGCACTAAATAATGTTGATATTTGGAGTTATTAACAATATGATTTATATTTACTTTCCCTTGCGATTAATGTCAATTTTGAGAATACTAATACTATTTTAATATTAATAGTATTATTAATATTAATATTATGTTCAATATTATTATCAATATGGTATTCACCATTATTGTTATTAATACTAATCTTAATATTATTAAGAGGGTAAGTGCAGAAAGATGGGTCCCAAAAAGGGGGCTTAAGTGGCCACTTTTTTTTGAAATCAGGAAATATTGACCTTGGATGTAAAATTGAGGATAGTTACACTCAAAATTTTGAGATGGAATAAAAACAAGGATCAAAGTGCTCTGATTCTACTTTCTAAGCTACTAATTTATTTTGAAAATAGTTGAGATTAAGGGGTTCAAAAGAGGGATGTACACAAATTGGTGTGTTTTTTGTTAGAAAAACATAACATAGCAACTCTTGTATGAGCCTCGTACGGCGAATTTTTAGTATTTTTAAAGTCGTAACGATCACAAGTTAGCTAACAGTATGTAGTTGATGCACAATTTCTGTGATAATTGTTTAATGAATATTTTATTTTTAACTAATTTTTGAAGTAGACACTTCCTGAAAAACATAATTTTGGCCATGCTACCCCTACAAATTTTGGAAACTAATTCATTTTTTTATAAATTTTTTTCTTAGAATGGAATCTAGTTTTTAAAAATGTAATTTATTTGAAATTTTGATGAACGGTTAATTTATAATGAAAAAAACCAAACATTTCTTTTTGCCAAAAAAGAGTCATACAAACAAAAGAAATTATGGATGAAAGGCTTAACATTGTCAGAAAGTGAAAAAAATTACATCGTTTGATAGCTAAGAGAGAACCTAACATTACCCAGATGTTCAATTTGTTTGATATTGAACCACGTGCAATCCCGACGGTGAGCACTAACCCGATTATGTGGAATATTGTAGAATTTGCAAAAACATGTCTATGGTCGCTAGGAATTCCCTCCAAGCCTTTGGGTTGGTATTCCAAGCAAAAAACCAATCCCAAGGCTTGGGTATTCCCAAATCAAGATATAACGCACACGCGTTATAACACGCTTGTGTTATATCTTAGTTTTGAAATGATTTTTTTGCGCTTGTGAGGAACATGTCTAGCAAGACATAACGTGAGCGCATTATAACTTGCTCACGTTATGTTTTTCTTAATATTAAATGCTACTTTATTGAATGTATGTTTATATATTTTTATGTTTGTATGTACATGTATGCTTGTATGTCATGTGTGTATGTATGTATGCCTGTATGTATCAATGCATGTATATTGTATGTATGCCTATATGTATTTAAGAGTGTATCTACACATGTACATGTATGCTTGTATGTACATATGTATTATGCTTGCATGTATGTAAGTGTGTATGTATTTATGTATGTATTTAGAGGGAGGAAGAATTTTCAGAGAGAGAGAGAGAGAGAGAGAGAGAGAGAGAGAGAGAGAGAGAGAGAGAGATGGGAGGTGGGAGAGAGATAATTGAGAGAAAGGGAGAGAGACAAAGATAGAGAAAAAGAGAGATTTATGTAGGTAGGGTGCTAAAGAGAGA
>CM021101.1:585526780-585763413 GCA_007115665.2 Sequoiadendron giganteum
TTAAGGTTGAGGGTAGAGGATTGAGGGTATAGGGTTGGGGATTAGGGTTGAGGGTCCAATGTATAGGGTAGAGGGTGTAGGGGTTGAGGGATTAGGGTTTAATGGTTGAGGGTTGAGGTATTAAGGGTCAAGAGGGTTGAGGGATTAGGGTAGAGAGTTTACTAAGTGGGTTTAAGGGTTGAGGGTAGAGGGTATTGGGTTGAGGGAGTATAGGGTGAATATGGTTTGGAAAGGTTAAAGGGGTTGGGCGTTTAAGGTTGTGAGTAGAGGTTGAGGAGTTGAGGTCCAAATGTATAGGTAGAGGGTATAGAGGTTGAAGGATTAGAGAACAGAGAGTTTACTAAGTGGGAACTAATTAAAGGTTTAAGGGTTGAGGGCTTAGGGTTGAGGGTAGAGGGTAGAGGATTGAGAGTAGAGGGTAAAAGGTTCAAGGGTTTAGGATTTAAGGGTTGAGGGTTTAGGGTTTAGGGTTTAGGGTTGAGTGTTTAAGGGTTTATAGGGTAGAGGGTAGAGGATTTAAGAGTTGAGGGTAGAGGATTGAGAGTATAGAGTTGGAGGATTAGGGTTGAGGGTCCAATGTATATGGTAGAGGTTATAGGGGTTGAGGGATTAAGGTTTAAGGGTTGAGGGATTAAGGGTCAAGAGGGTTGAGGGATTAGGGTAGAGATTTTACTAAGCAGGGTTAAGGTTTTAAGGGTTGAGGAATTAGGGTAGAGGGTAGAGGATTGAGGGTAGAGGGTAGAGGGTTTACGGTTTAAGGGTTGAGGGTTTAAGGTTGAGGTTAGAGGATTGAGGGTATAGGGTTGAGGGTCCAATGCATAGGGTAGAGGGTATAGGGGTTGAGGGATGAAGGTTCAAGAGGGTTGATGGATTAGGGTAGAGAGTTTACTAAGTGGGTTTAAGGGTTGAGGGTTTAGGCTTTCGGGTTGAGTGTTTAAGGGTTTATAGGGTAGAGGGTTTAAGGGTTGCGGGTTTAAGGTTGAGGATAGAGGATTGAGGGATTAGGGTTGAGGGTTCAATGTATAGGGTAGAGGGATTAGGGTTTAAGGGTTGAGGGTTGAGGGATGAAGGGTCAAGAGGGTTGAGTGATTAGGGTAGATAGTTTACTAAGTGGGTTTAAGGGTTGTGGGTTGGGGGTTGGGGGTTTAAGGTTGAGGGTTGAGGGTATAGGGTATAGGGTTGGGGGATTAGGTTTGAGGGTCCAATGTATAGGGTAGAGGGTATAGGGGTTGAGGGATTAAGGGTAAAGAGGGTTGAGGGATTAAGGGTAAAGAGGGCTAAGGGATTAGGGTAGGGAGTTTACTAATTGGGTTAATTAAGGGTTTAAGGGTTGAGGGATTAGGGTTGAGGGTAGAGGGTAGATGATTTAGGGTAGAGGGTAGAGGGTTTAAGGGTTTAGGGTTTAGGGTTGAGTGTTTAAGGGTTTATAGGGTAGAGGGTAGAGGGTAGAGGGTTTAAGGGTTGAGGGTTTAAGGTTGAGTGTACAAGATTGAGAGTATAGAGTTGGGGGATTAGGGTTGAGGGTCCAATTTATATGGTAGAGAGTATAGGGATTGAGGGATTAAGGGTCAAGAGGGTTGAGGGATTAGGGTAGAGATTTTACTAAGTGGGGTTAAGGGTTTAAGGGTTGAGTAATTAGGGTTGAGGGTAGAGGGTAGAGGGTAGAGGGTTGAGGGTTGAGGGTACAAGGTTTAAGGGTTGAGGGTTTAAGGTTGAAGGTTGAGGTTAGAGGATTGAGGGTATAGGGTTGGGGGATTAGGGTTGAGGGACCAATGTATAGGGTAGAGGGTATAGGGGTTGAGGGATTAGGGTTTAAGGGTTGAGGGTTAAGGGATTAATGGTCAAGAGGGTTGAGGGATTAGGGTAGAGAGTTTACTAAGTGGTTTTAAGGGTTTAAGGGTTGAGGGATTAGGGTTGAGGGTAGAGGGTAGAGGGTATAGGTTTTAAGGGTTGAGGGTTTAGGGTTGAGTGTTTAATGGTTTATAAGGTAGAGGATAGAGGGTAGAGGGTTTAAGGGTTGAGGGCTTAAGGTTGAGGGTAGAGAATTGAGGGTATAGGGTTGGGGGATTAGGGTTGAGGGTCCAATGTATAGGGTAGAGGGTATAGGGGTTGAGGGATTAGGGTTTAAGGGTTGAGGGTAGAGGGTAGAGTTTAAGGGTTGAGGGTTGGGGGTTTAAGGTTGAGGGTATAGGGTTGCGGGATTAGGGTTGAGGGTCCAATGTATAGGGTAGAGGGTATAGGCGTTGAGGGATTAAGGGTCAAGAGGGTTTAGGGATTAGGGTAGAGAGTTTACTAAGTGGGTTAATTAAGGGTTTAAGGGTTGAGGGATTAGGGTTAAGAGTAGAGGGTAGAGGATTGAGAGTAGAGGGTAGAGGGTAGAGGGTAGAGGGTAGAGGGTTTAAGGGTTGAGGGTTGAGGGTTGAGGGTTTAGGGTTTAGTGTTTAGGGTTGAGTGTTTAAGGGTTTATAGGGTGGAGGTTAGAGGGTAGAGGGTTTAAGGTTGAGGGTAGATGATTGAGAGTATAGAGTTGGGGGATTAGGTTTGAGGGTCCAATGTATCTAGGGTAGAGGGTATAGGGGTTGAGGGATTAGGGTGTAAGGGTTGAGGGATTAAGGGTTTAGGGTTGAGGGATTAGAGTTAAGGGGTCAGGGTAGAGAGGGAGGGATGGATGGATAGAGAGATGGAGGGAGAATTGAAATAAAGAGGAGAGAAAAGGATGGAGGGACAAAGATATATGAGGGTTAAGGATCCAATGTATAGGGTAGAGGGTTGAGAATTGAGGGTATAGGGTTGACGACCTATAGGGTTGAGGGTTGAGGGTATAGAGGGTTAAGGGTAGATGGTTAAGGAGACCCCATTTCTTGGACCCATTTATTCAAACAGGCCAAGTTAGGATGCCAATTTTACCCACTAGCTTACCAATTCGGTGAAATTGGAAATATAGTGGCCTATTTGAAAAAATGGGTCCAAGAAATGGGGTCTCGATGATTTACATCACTAGGAGACCCCATTTCTTGGACCCATTTTTTCAAACAAGCTAAGTTAGGATGCCAATTTCACCCACTAGCTTGCCAATTTAGTGAAATTGGCAATGTAGTGACCTGTTTGAAAAAATGGGTCCAAGAAATGGGGTCTCTTGGTGATGTAAATCATCAGGAGACCCCATTTGTTGGACCCATTTTTTCAAACAGGCCAAGTTAGGATCTCAATTTCACCCATTAGCTTGCCAATTCAGTGAAACAGTTGGCTTGTTTGAAAAAATGGGTCCAAGAAATGGGGTCATAGAGTGTTCAATCCAATTGAATTATGGACTAATCAACATTTGGGTTGGTTTGGAAATTCCAATAAAAAATTTGAGAGTAAAATTTATAAGATTTTCTGGGAGATTATCAATCCGCTTGAAAATGAAAGAGAATCTAAATCAATTCCTAATCTTGAATCCTCTATTGATGAACAAACAATAGCACCATTAGGTTTGAATGAGAAACCGATAATTGAATCGATTATTGATGTATTCAATAATGGAAAAAGTTACATGGAATTATCTAATAACGCAGGTCTTATGACAATATTCAATGATCGAGATAATTGGTTAAATCCCTTAAAGCTATCTAATCAAAATTCATTAAGAGCTTCTTTTTGCAAAACAAATACATTTGAATTCTTAGATTATTTACACCATCCTCATTTAAATTATAAAAAAAGATTATCTTCTTACATAGAAAGGATTCATATAAAAAAAAGAATATAACATATGGACAATTATTAAATTTAGTTCTCAATTTAGTTCCCATTCATAACAATTTGCTTTCTTTATATATTGCTGAAATAAGAGTTGTGTACTCAGAGAAAGAAACTATCTCACTCATAAAGTCACAAGTCAATATATTATTGGATAAATATTTATGTGACCAAGCGTTAACCCATGATTCTCATCAATCGTCTAATTCACTTCATAAATTGAATTCATTGATTCATAGTAATATAGAAATTTTTTTGATTGAAGATATTTATAAAACTCCTTTAATAAGCCCACAAATTATCAATTTTGACAAAAACTATTGCTCTAATGAATCGAAACGGCCAGTTACTAATGGAACCTCTTGTTCAAATAAGAAAAAAAAATGATTTACCATAATAACCATTGAGTAAGGATTCCTCGGAAAGTTAAGGATTAATGATTCTTTCTATCAATTGAATAGATTCAATCTTATACATACACGAGGAAGGTAATAAAAAAGAGAGAATCAAACAATTATGCTAATATTTTTTATCACTTAGGAGCCATGCGAGAAGAAAGTCTCATGCACGGTTCTGAATGAGAGAAAAGAGGGAGAATTCCTCTTTTCGACTCTAACTCCCCCACTCTAGTCATTGCTTTTATTTATGTTATTTCAAAAGTAGTTGCTTCAGCTTTAGCCACTAGAATTTTTTATTTTATTTTGTATTTCTAATTGAATGAATGGCATCTTCTTTTGGAAATATTAGTTATTCTTAGCATGATATTAGGGAATTTAATTGTTATTACTCAAACAAGCATAAAACGTCATCGATAGGTCAAATTGGATATATTCTTATTGGAATAATTCATATAACTATAGAAGCATGGGGCCAAGATATTTGGTGGTTAGGTGCAATCACTGCACCAAGTGCTATGTTAACTCATGGTTTTGCTACTTTAGGTCTTCCGGATAAAATACAAAAATATGCAATGTTAGTGCCCGCTTTACAATCTCATTGGTTAATGATGCATGTAAGTATGATATTGCTCATTTATGCAACTCTTTTATGTGGATCCCTATCATCGATAGCTTTTTTGGTCATTATGTCCCAAATAAATCATAAGATTCTTCTTAATGTGAAGAATTCCTTTTTATTCAATAAAAATCGGTATTCACACGACCAAGAAAAAAATGAATTGAAAAATTATTTTTTCTTTCCATTTATAAATTATCGGAAATGGGTATTTACTCACCAATTAGACCAATTGAGTTATCGTGCCATTGGTCTAGGATTTTCTCTTTTAATTATAGGTATACTTTCCAGGGTAGTATGGGCCAATGAAGCATGGGGATCTTATTGGAGCTAGGATCCAAAAGAGACTTGGGCACTAATCACTTGGATTATATTTACAATTTATCTACATACCAGAATAAACAGGGGTTGGAAAGGAGAAAAATCAGAAATTGTTGATTCTCTAAGATTTATTCTAGTTTGGACCTGCTACTTAGGGGTTGATCTATTAGGAATAGGGTTACACAGCTATGGATGGTTTATTTAGTAGTTAAAAATTGCAAAACAATATGAATTTTTGACTTAATACAACAATTCTATGTGATTAAATCAACAGGGAGCTCATCCAATTTGTTTCAAAGGGTGTCATAGAAAATTCGGAATCCCGCGAACTTTCTTCGAATCATAGCTCATAGTTATGGGTCTTTACCCCTAGTTCAATTTCTATCTTTTAAATCTTTATATGGTACTTCTTCTATTTTTATTATAGAACTAAAGCCCAATTTTTCTATTCTATTTTTATTATAGAACTAAAGCCCAATTTTTCTATTCTATTTTTGTCTTTTTAGCTTCCAAATGAATTAGAAACTATCTAACTTTTCTTGGGGCCCACACAAGCAGTAGAGAATGTGGTTTCATTTGATGTAGGAGAACCTTGGGATTGACATGCCGTCAAAGTGAATAATTTTCATCCTAACTTGGCCTATTTGAAAAAATGGGTCCAAGAAATGGGGTCTCCTGGTGATTTACACCCACTAGTTTGCCAATTTGGTGAAATTGGCAACCTAACTTGAGAGGGATAGAAGGAGTGACTGAATGAGAGAGAGAAAGAGAGAGAGAGAGAGAGAGAGAGATAAAGGGTAGAGGATAGAGGGTATAAGGGTTAAGGGTAGAGGGTAGAGGGCAGAGGGACAAAAGGAGTGAGTGAGTGAGTGAGAGAGAGTTGGGAGAGGGATAGGGGGTAGGAGGGAGAGACTTGAGAGAGAGCAAGAGGGAGGGAATGGGAGAGAGATAGAGGGTAGAGGATAGATAGAAGGAGTGAGTGAATGAGAGAGAGAGAGAGTTGAGAGAGAGAGAGAGGGAGTGCGAGAGAGATAGAGGGTAGAGGATAGAGGGTATAATGTTTAAGGTTTAAGGGTTAAGGTTAGAGGGTAGAGGGGAGAGAGATAGAATTAGGGTTTAAGGGTTGGGGGTAGAGGATAAAGGGTATAAGGGTTAAGGGTAGAGGGGAGAGAGACAGTTTGAGTGAGTGAGTGAGAGAGAGTGAGTTGAGAGAGTGATAGGGGGTAGGAGGGAGAAACTTGAGAGAGAGAGGGAGGGAGTGGGAGAGAGATAGAGGGTAGAGGATAGACAAAAGGAGTGAGCGAATGAGAGAGAGAGTTGAGAGAGAGAGAGACAGAGGGAGTGGGAGAGAGATAGAGGGTAGAGGATAGAGGGTATAAGGGTTAAGGGTATAGGGTAGAGGGGAGAGATAGAATTAGGGTTTAAGGGTTGGGGGTAGAGGATAAAGGGTAGAGAGTAGAGGGGAGAGAGACAGGAGTAAGAGAGACTTGAGAGGGAGAGAGGGAGGGAGTGGGGGAGAGATAGAGGGTAGAGGATAGACATAAGGAGTGAGTGAATGAGAGAAATTTGAGAGAGGGAGAGGGGGTAGGAGAGAGAGAGAGGGGGAGGGTAGAGGAGAGAGGGGAGAGATATAGAATTAGGGTTTAAGGGTTGAGGGTAGAGGATAGAAGGTATAAGGGTTAAGGGTAGAGGGGAGAGAGATAAAATTAGGGTATAGGGGTTGAGGGTATAAGGGTATACGGGTTGAGGGTAGAGAATAGAGGGGAGAGAGATAGAATTAGGGTTTAAGGGTTGAGGGTAGAGGATAGAGGGTATAAGGGTTAAGGGTAGAGGGTAAAGGGGAGAGAGACAAAAGGAGTGAGTGAATGAGAGAGACTTGAGAGAGGGAGAGGGGGTAGGAGGGAGAGACTTGAGAGAGGAGACACAAAGGGAGTGGGAGAGAGAGAGGGTAGAGGATAGAGGGGAGAGAGATAGAATTAGGGTATAGAGGGTATAGACAAAGAGAGAGAAAATAAATCTATAAAAAACCAACTTTCTCATAACACGAGCATGTTTTGAAGAAGTAGAGATGTGACCATTTTAGCAAGAAATAATGCGCTCGCATTATAATGTGAGCGCTTTATAATACAAGCGCTTTATGATTCGAGCGCTTTATAATTTGAGCGCTTTATAATTCGAGCGCTTTATAATGCGAGCGCATTTTGGATTGCTCTAAAAATGGTAAGAAAACTCAATATACCTGTGATTTCAAGGCCCACATTCTGCATGTTCTCCTGGTTTTGTGCGTGCTCCGACAAAAAGTAGCTTTTTGATGATGTTGTGAAGTGTGTATGCATGTTTTTCACATTCCACCACCTTTTTCATGATATTTCCACCACCTTTACATGAAATAGTAGAATTTTCACATTGAAAGGCATATAATATCAATTTAAGTCTTAATTCCATTCAAAAGTGATATACAATTGAAGTTTGGAGGGGAACAAGCTTTTGAAAAAGTCAAATTGTTGAGGAGTTTGAAGAAAGAAGAAGCAAAAGCTACATAATTGGGTAACACTCCTCCATTTCAAACTCTGGTTTTTTAGGTATGTGAAGTCTTTACACATTTTCTTTCATTCTATTATGGCTTGGTTTCATTTTTTTTATTTTACATATTCCATTTTGATCATTGTTTATTTTTCATTATAACCTTAGGTTGTTAATGCACATTTTAAATTACACAATTCTATACACTTGCCAATTACATTTTTAAACCACATCTCTTTGAGGATTTTTGTTATTTAACAATTGACTTACCTTATGTATGCTTCCACATTTTGTATACACATATATATGACATAATTTTTAAGGAAGTAAAAAAAAATCATCTCTCAATCCTTTATTATGGATATGCATACCACTCTCCAAAGCTTTTTGATGCAGAGAATCTACACAATTCCACAAACTTCAAGGATAATTATGACCCTAATCCCAAATTGAGAAGATCAACTAAACTTTCAACCAAGATTCACTTAAACTTTCAACCAAAATCCACAACTTTGTAACTTGTTTCACTTTGTTAAAAGGCACCAAATTACCAAATCAGGTTACCAACTCACCACAGACCCTAAAAGCACCTTGAACATCATTATCTTAACTGGTTCAAAACAAAAAAACCATTGGAAAACTCTGAATCACTCAACTCATCAAACATTCTCACCAAGACACCAATTTGTACCTTGTTTCCACATTGCTATAAAGCACTAAAACAACAAATCTTGACTCCAAACCTTTACAAGGCCCAAATTCTTCTTAACCATCATCATCTTAACAGGAACAAAGCAACATCACCTTTTCATAACACAATATCATCAGTTTCAAAACTTATTGCACTTGGTTTGTATATGTCTACACATGGTAACTAAACCACGTCCAAGCCTTTACCACTGTCATTTCACCAAACCCTGACCTGTAGGCACCATTTCTTGCATGGGAATTGATGTAAAGGATCAATGGCTACACAACAAATTTGACAAGAATTAAAGAATAGGGATTGATTGACTCCCTAACACAATCACAAAGTCTCATCAAATGAATAGGCTTCCAAAGTCTCCAATCCACACCAAGGGTTTAAGGTCTTTGCATGAATCTTATAACTATGTGTCTTTGAATTTTTTTGTTGCAGACTATTAGACTTGGTCATATAGAAGTATTATGTCCTAAAATATTTTCCAATTGGTAGAGATAGGTGTTGATGCAGAGCTAGGTGGGCCACATGCACAATCAAATAGATTAGTACCAAGATTATAAACCTGACTTCTTGACTGACTCTTCAAAACACTCACAAAACTCAACAATGGTGTAAGTCACTGATGGCTCCAATACACACTAAGGTTCTCAGACCTTCACATGAATTCAAAGAGGCATCTAACAAGATTAAAATCCTCATAAAATCTCAACTAAACCACTCTCAAACCTCAAAGAACCATACTTAGCCACAAACCCACTCCAAACCTTCACAAGCTAGTAGCCCTCTCCCAAGGGACTGTCAAACATATCTATAGATCCAAATGAATTCTCTAGACTATACCAATAGATTTAGATGCCCTTTTTCATGATCATAAACATATCTCAAGATTACTATGGACTCCTTTGAAACGAACACCTCAAAATCTCACTTTACTGTAGGGGCAACTAGGCCAATTAGGCCTCTTTTGCAAAGAGACACCTTCCCAAACACTTGAAATTCATTAAAACTCAAAGGAAAGTATTTAGTTAGGTTACCAAACACAAGGTTCCACAATTTTTAGAGCTCCAAATGCTCACCAAGCTACCAATCCACTAAACCCTCACTTTCAAACCTCCAAGACTAAGTTTTCGAAGGAGACTTATTGAAAATCACTCTTCCCACACTTAAATCTCATGAACAACACCCCAAAAATACCATAGGATGTGTGTAAATTCTTAAAAGACTCTCACAAATGACTTCCCCAATGTATTTCATCCATTCACCCTAAAACCATTGAATTTCATTCAAAATCACTCATTTTCACTACCAAGGTTACATACCATGACTCCAAAATGATATCCCCTACTCCAAGAATCAACATATATCCTATTCCTAACCTAATGGACTCATAAAACCTTCTAATCATCTAATGACTATCAAAATAGGCTTATTACATCATGAAAATGGTCTATATGACCTTATTTAACTCAAAACAAGACTTCAACACCTAAATTTCAAAATTTTGCTCGGTGCCCCTACACCAGATGTTAGCTACATTTTGGCTTTGGAGTGAAGGGAATTCATTGAGTTTTAATAATTTTATTGCCAAATTACTAACTATGGGTCTGTACAACCAGCCATAAGGGTTTGAAGACCAAAAATGAATAAATGACTCATTATGTTAGAGTAACCGGGTATTTACTTTATTAATTAAACAATATTTGTTTAATTACGTAAAGTTCCCTTTTACCTCTTTTCACTTAAGCTAACATTAGGTACATAATAATTAATTACTTTATTAATTATTATTGTGCAAGCCTAGGGTTTTCATCTATATGTAGTTGAAAACTATCTTTTGTATCATAATTCATTTTTACATTTTGTGTGAATTCATGGCTCCACATTCTTGAGCATTTCCTTTGTTGATTCTCTTTGTTTCTCTTTGTAATAGGTTATTTGCTTGCAAAGATCTTTTGGGCTTCTGTGGTGTTATATCTTCTCAACTCCAACATGGTATCAGAACTTCAGATTTGCAGTTGCTTGTTCTTGTTTTGAGATTTTGCATTGGAAGCAAATCTAGGGCTCTAAGGTTTCTTTTGGGTGGATTCAGCATACTCCATTTTTTGGGTTCACTTTGGGCTCAAATGGACAGTGCCATTGGATTCGTAGCGCCCCAAAACCCCTAAAATGACTATCAAATCGTCAATTTTAGTTACAGTCAATTTGGAAGGCAAATTTTTTTTTGCCCTAGGGCCGTACAGAGCAAAAATCGCAAAAAAATCAAAATCAAAATCTATGGTTTTTTGATTAAAATTTTTGCGCGGCTAGTGCATTTGTTTTCACCGCCCGGTGGCCACCATAGCGCCACCAAGCAGCCACCTACCACTGTTCTGCTCGCCACTTGCCCATCTAGTGCCGCCCTCGGCATCTGCTGCTGCCAACCCTGCACCGCACGGTCGCCCCACTCCGGTTGCCACTCGGGGCGCTGAGCTCCACCACTCCCTTCCTAGCTGCGACACCTCCGGCTCCCCGTCACCCTCCACCACATGACGGCTCGCCACCCAACTCGAGTCGGTCATGCCCCCCCGCAGGCTTCTAACACCCGCCGCCTGGTCACATGGGTGACCGCGGGCTCCACCCCAGCCGCCAGCCCCTGGTCGTCCATATGGCCAGGGGCTGATTTTTTTAGCCCTTGAGGGCTGTGAGAGGATTTTTTTTTCCCCTTTGGAGCAGCTTGCGCTAAATCGGGCGTAGAATGGGCAATTTTTCTCAGTTTTTCACAAACAAGATATCGTCGGAAAACTGGTTCCGGTGCCATTCCAATGATACTAGTAAATTTTCCTGATTTTGTAGTTTTCTATATTTTTTTTCAGTCAAAGTCAAAACTTGGTTTTTTCACTCCAAGGGGCGTATCTTTTGCGTCCGAACTCCATTTTGCGCAAACGAATAGGCGTTGGAAAGGTGTTATAGTGCTCTTTCCAGATTTATAGTCTATTTTACCAGTACATTTACCAAGTATTTTTTATTCATTTGTGTGTGTTTCTACACTTTGCTCAATTACTTGGTCATTCTTGCTCCTACATGAGTTTTGTTTGCGTGGGATGGGCTATATTAATTTGATCTAAATGTTGTAAGGTCATATTTCTCAGTTTGTTTTTCATTTGAAGAGTTATCATGGGTTTCTCTACTCACCCTTCAGTTGTTCTTTTGGAACGGGGTAATTATGAGTCATGGGCAAAGGGTATAATTACACATTGTAGGTGGCTTAATATTTTGCCTTATTTGTATGATCTCATACCTAAACCAACAACTTTAAAGGGAAAATTAGCATGGGATATTATTAGAAATCACATTGCAAGAGTTATATTATCTAGTGTTGATCATGACACTGTGTTGGTTATATCGGATATTGATTGTCCTCACCCACTTTGGACGCGTCTTTGGGAGATCTATGGAGACCCTATTCTATCTCCATTCTCAAAGGATCCTGCTTCAGATTGTCTCATACCCATTGCTTGGTGAGAGAATACACCATTTGATCATGATACTTTAGAGGAGCTTGAGTATTTAGACACCCTTACTTATTCTGATGGATCAGAGGTTTGTCTCATAATTCCTACTCTTTAGACTGAGATTTCATCAGCATCTCTTGTTGTTCTTGATTCAGTGCAGCAAAGAATCATACTTCTTCCAGACATAGCTACTTTGGACTCTTATGTTGCAAACATATCTTTCTTGTTTGTTGAGTCCTATATTGCAGATTTGGAGGATTATTTTGAGGACATTCATCTCCTCTACCTTGACAGTCAGGTTATCACTTTTTGCCCACCATTATCTGTGCATTCAGAGGTTGCATTTCAGTATTCTCCACATCATTTTGGATTTGGCATTATTTGTTTCCATTCAGACAGTGAGACTCTTCAACATCCTATCATGGCACACATCTGGAGACAGATTGGTTCTTCCTTCTTCACAGGGTTTCTTCGGTACAGGTCCATGGATCCGTTTCTTCCCAAGGGGAGGAATATCATTTTCCGCTTCAGGATCTCCTTTTGGATTCTACATCAGGCATCTACCATTGTGACAGGAGTTTCTTCATTGTGGGGGGCCCTTCTTCTCTCTTTCTATATCTCCTATGGAGATCATTGTACATGTACTTATATAATAGAAGCTGTCTATGGGGGGTATCATGTTATCCACCTCCTATCCTTCTTTCATTAGTGCATTGCATTTCTTCCTTGCATTCTATTTTATGGAGGAGTTTTGTTCCCACTGGGTCTTCTCCTTTACCCCATTTCATTTAGTTTGCATTGATTTTGTACATGGGTACCTGATCTGGCCTTGTTGTTAGGACCCATTGCTTTTGCTTTCAGTAGCTTCTTCTAGGTTTTAGCTTCTCCCTATGTCTATCTTAAGGGGGGGTGTTAGAGTACTTGGGTATTTACTTTATTAATTAAACAATATTTGTTTAATTACGTAAAGTTCCTTTTTACCTCTTTTCACTTAAGCTAACATTAGGTACATAATAATTAATTACTTTATTAATTATTATTGTGCAAGCCTAGGGTTTTCCTTTTTAGGGTTTTCATCTATATGTAGTTGAAAACTATCTTTTGTATCATAATTCATTTTTACATTTTGTGTGAATTCATGGCTCCACATTCTTGAGCATTTCCTTTGTTGCTTCTCTTTGTTTCTCCTTGTAATAGGTTATTTGCTTGCAAAAATCTTTTGGGCTTCTATGGTGTTGTATCTTCTCAACTCCAACACATTCCACCTATTTTTTCTCTATGTGGTTCAATGGAATGAGTCCAAAATGGTAGGATTAGATGTAGGAATAAGATTTAGGAGCAGGGAAAATGTTTAGGAGTGTTTTTGGTTGTTGTCCCAAAGGAAATTGGGTGAATTTTGACTTAAAAATGGAGTTTCAATGTTGGGTTTTGGTGAACTTGTATTAGAAAACATTGGGAGATGATTGATTTGGAATGAGAAGGCATATATTGAAGTGTTTGAAGCTTTGGAAGGGCAGGGAAGGCGAGTTGAGTGCCTGGGAATGATGCCCTAATTGTCAAACTGTGTATTTTGAGTGAAATTTGATGGTTAGAGGAGGGAAGTCGTAGAAAATATTGGGGGTAGAAAATTTTAATGAACCTTCAATAATGTGCAGACATAACTAAAGGTGTTTGAGGCCTTGGTTGGCTATGTAGAATCCTAGAATAATGTTTTTCAATAAACCCCTTTAGAATGGCATAAAGTGAGGGTTTCATGTTTTAGTGTCATAGGAAATGATTCTTTGATCAAAAGTTGTGGATGTGGAGGTTTTGTAGACTATTAAGTGTCTTTCCATGAAGTTTTAGGGTTTGAAAGGCATTTGAGTGGGTGATGCTTTGTTAAAGTGACCTAATTGAGGTCTAGGACAACACAGTTGCATGATTTTGGAGAAGTTGGTCCAAAGTGACCTATGTTGCTTTTGAGATATGATTTGTAAGATGTTGAAGGGTGTTTGAAAATACAATTGGTTAGTGGGTTTGAGATTGAATCTGGGAGTTTTGGTCCAGAAACTAGGTCTACAGACCTATAAGGGAATTTGAGTGAATTTGCGAAGAGTTGGAGAGATATGTTTAAAAGGGTTGAAAAGTTGTTTCTAAAGGCTTGAATTGTGATTGTAGGTTGATTTCCTCCCTGATCTACATCAAAATTTATTGCTGCCCTCAAACATTTGTAATTCAAGCAACGTAATCCCTTAACAATCCAAATTATAAAAGGGCAACAATCTTCGATGACTTGTTACCTGGATATTGTCTTGGTTACAGGAATTTTGTCTAAGGCATCGGGATCACGTAGGGAACCTCTACAATAACCTCTCTTGATTTATGTTATCTCAAAGTCATTTTTCCGTGGTGTCCAATTTTGACTTGATAGAAAAAGTGTCAATTGCAAGCAATATAAAGTTGCAAAGTGGTGCAACTTTCGTTTTGCAACTTGTGTGACCAAACAGAGTGTTCCAATGCATCCAAATAGGTATTTTTACGTTAGGCATGGTCCTCTCTTGCACCCAAACACACGGAATCGCTTCGAGGTACGTTCAACCGGATTGATCCCTTAAGGGTCCAAAGTGCAAAATAGCTACAAACTTTAGCATGGTGTTACTTGAATATCGTGACACTTAGAAACTTCTCGTCTAATTCTATGAGATTGGGTTAGGCCCCTCTACAATAACCTCTCTCAGTTTTCTCTATCTCAAAATCGTTTTCCCATGGTGGCAAATTTTCACTTGGGGAAAAAGTTGTCATGCAAGTAGTTGAAAGTTTCAAAGTGGTGCAACTTTTGTTTTACAACTCGTGTGACCAAATGGAGTGTTCCAACGTGTTCGAATAAGTATTTTTACACTATGCATGGTCCTCTTTTGCACCCAAACACATGGGATCGCTTCGAGCTGCGTTCAATGGAATCGATCCCTTAAGGGTCCAAAATGCAAAATGGTTGCAAACTTCATCATGGTGTTACTCAGATACCGCGATGCTTATAAAATTATTGTCTGATATTATGGGATTGCATTGGGACCCTCTACAATATCCTCTCTCAATTTTTGCTATCTCGAAGGCATTTTCTCGTGGTGGCAAATTTTCACTTGGGGAAAAAGTTGTCAAATGCAAATAGTTGAAAGTTGCAAAGTGGTGCAAATTTTGTTCTACAACTCGTGTGACCAAACGGAGTGTTCCAATGCATCTGAATAGGTATTTATATGCTAGGCATGGTCATCTTTCATACCCAAACACGTAGAATCGCTCTGAGCTACATTCAACTGGATCGATCCTTTAAGGGTCCAAAGTGCAAAATAGCTGCAAACTTCAGCATGGTTTTACTCGGATACTGTGATGCTTAGAAAATTCTCATCTAATCCTATGGGATCATGTTGGGCCCCTCTACAATAACCTCTCTCATTTTTTTCTATCTTGGAGGTAGTTTCCCGTGGTGGCGAGTTTTCACTTGGGGAAAAAGTTGTCAAATGCAAGTAGTTGAATGTTGCAAAGTGGTGCAACTTTCGTTATGCAACTCGTGTGACCAAACAGAGTGTTCCAACACGTCCAAATAGGTATATTTACGCTAGGCATGGTCCTCTTTCGCATCCAAACACACGGAATCACTCCGTGCTACGTTCAACCGAATCGATTCCTTAAGGGTCCAAAGTGCAAAATGGTTGCAAACTTCAACATGGTGTTACTCGGATACCATGACACTTATAAATTTCTCGTCTAATCCTATGGGACCATGTTGGGCCCCTCTATAATAACCTCTCTCGATTTTCGCTATCTTGGAGGCATTTTCCCATGGTGGTGAATTTTCACTTGGGGAAAAAGTTGTCAAATCCAAGTAGTTGAAAGTTGCAAAGTGGTGCAACTTTCGTTCTGCAGCTCGTGTGACCAAATGGAGTGTTCCAATGCATCTGAATAGGTATGTTTATGCTAGGAATGGTCCTCTTTTGCACCCAAACACGCGGAATCACTCCGAGCTACGTTCAACTGGATCGATCCTTTAAGGGTCCAAAGTGCAAAATGGCTGCAAACTTCAATATGGTGTTACTCGGATATCATGAAACTTATAAAATTCTCATATAATCCTATGGGATCACATTGGACCCCTTTACAATTACCTCTCTCAGTTTTTGTTATCTCGGAAGCATTTTCTCGTGGTAGCAAATTTTCACTTAGAGAAAAAGTTGTCAAATACTAGTTGAAAGTTGCAAAGTGGTACAAATTTCGTTCTGCAACTCGTGTGACCAAACAGAGTGTTCCAATGCGTCCGAATAGGTATTTTTATGCTATGAATGTTTCTCTTTCACACCCAAACACGTAGAATCGCTCTGAGCTACATTCAACCGGATCGATCCCTCAAGATTCCAAAGTGCAAAATGGTTGCAAACTTCAACATGGTATTACTCGAATACCCTGATGATTAGAAAATTATCGTTTGATCCTATGGGATCACGTTGGGCCCTTTTACAATAACCTCTCTTTGTTTTCACTATCTCGAAGACATTTTCTCGTGGTGGCGAATTTTCACTTGGGGAAAAATTTATCAAATGCAAGTAGTTGAAAGTTGCAAAGTGGTGCAACTTTCGTTCTACAACTCGTGTGACCAAATGGAGTGTTCCAATGCATATGAATAGGTATTTTTACATTAGGCATGGTCCTATTTCACACCCAAACATGCGAAATCACTCTGAGCTACATTCAACCGAATCGATCCCTTAAGGGTCCAAAGTGCAAAAGGGAAGCAATATTTGATAGTCTATTACTCAAAAACTATGATGCTTACAAACTCTTTGTCTAAGCCTTCAAGATTGCGTTGGGCCCCTCTACAATAACCTCTCTCGGTTTTCGTTATCACGGAGTCATTTTCCCGTGGTGTCCAATTTTCGCTTGATGGAAAAAGTGTCAAATGCAAGCAGTGTAAAGTTACAAAGTGGTGCAACTTTCGTTTTGTAATTCGTTGCATGGCCTGTACGGCCTGATGGTGACTCCAAATTGATTTGAATTGTTGTTTCAGTGTCCTATCTATCATTTTCACTGAGTTTGAGGTGTTCCCATTGGGGTTGTATAATCTTATTGAGTTTTCCCTATAGGTAGGTCTAAAACTCCAATTTTAAGGTTTTGAAGACATAAAAATATGATTATGGCCCATTCCACTGACTGTAACTCTTGTAGCTGAGTGGAATGGGCCCAATATGGTAGTATTTAGTTGATTGAATGGTTTTGGAAGCAGGATAGGTCATTTGGGGGTTCGGGCATGATGCCCTAGTTGTCAAATTTAAATGTTTTGAGTGAAATTTGATGGTTAAAGGTGGGTAGGTGAGGGAAAATCTTAGGCCAAAAATTTTTGGTGATAGATTAAGCATGTGTAGGCCATTTGAAGCATGTTTGATGCATTGGTGAAGTGTAAAGAAGTTGAGAAGTGGGATTTTTAGTAAACCCCTTTGTAACTTGCTAAAAATGAGGGTTTTGTATAAAGAGGACTTAGTGAGCGGTTCAGTGGATAAAAATTGTAGATTTGGTGGTTTTATAGACTAGTAAATGACTGTCCATAGGTATTTGGGGTTGGCAGATTGTTTAGATGAGAGTTTCTTTGTAAATTAGGCCTATTTGGCTTAAGGGGAGAACATAGAAGTACCAGTTTGAGGGATTTGTTCCACAAGATTTATATGAGCTTTTGAGATATGTTTTGGTATGCCTTAAAAGGGTGTCTTAGTATATAATTGGTTAATGGTTTTGAGAGTGGAGTTGTGAGATAGGTCCTTGAAACTAGGTCTGCAGACGTATAAGGCAAATATTGAAGTTGTGAAGGGAATCATCCTAGTTAGGGTTTTGGAGATTGAAGGCTTGTTGAAATCAGTTAAATTTTTGATTGGTAATTGAAGGCCTCCTTTCTCTGCATCACTTCTCTCCCATTGCAATTTTGGGTGGATTATTGCTTTCAAAGTATTGGGAATGCTTTCCCTATTTTCTAGTTGGTAGTTGCCATTCTAGAAGGCTCATCTCTTGATATATTTTATACTCATTCTTAATCAATTATCAAGTTAATAATCCGTGAATTTATTTATAGTTAATCTTTTCTTTTCAATTAATATTCAATCAATTAATATTCAAGACAAATCATGAAGGACAACAATGATCAATACAAGGGCTAACCAATTAATAAGTATACATGTGAATAATTCAAGCATGTACATGTGAATAAGGGAAACACAAGTACTCAAAAACACGTAAGCCTTGAAGCATACACACGAATACATAGTATATGGAAATTAATACAAAGTATATGCATGAATACAAGGTATACACATGGAAACACATAAGTTGCAAAGTATACATTGGAATACACGTAAGTCACAAAGTATACACTTGAATACACGTAACTCATATCTATTGAACCATGGATTTATAATGCAAATATGGACACCATCGATAAAAAATATTTGTATTAACCAAATATCGATGTAGGCATACATCAATATATGTCGATATAAGTATAAAATATAGGTACAAAATAGCCATATAGGCTTACGAGAATTCCATATATGCATATAATGTCAAATATATCCAATACAAAATATGTACAAAAATGCCATATAGGCATACAACAAAGGGCTCTAGAATCATAAGTCATCGCTCTCCATCCCCTCGAAATAAACTCTTTCCCTTTGCTTTTCGATCGGATGGTGATACGTCTGTCATTCTTTTATGTTGTGATCGAGGAGTGCTCCTGGTGCTCATCCTAGGGTTTAGTTATTGGTCAAGTCTCATATGTTACAATAAGAAGTAAAGACATTAATATATAGAAATTACATTAAAAAAATGATATATTTAACAAAATAATCACTTACCGCCATCTAATGATCACTCTCCACGAGGGAAATATTCAAATGCCCATGTTGAGGCATGTTGAAGCCTTGTATAAACCATCCAAATACAAAATTAAACTACGAATCAATAATGGTTTGATTTTTCACTAACTAACATCTATAACAACAAATGTAAATTGAAATTTAGTAATTTGCATCATACCTCCCCTGTTAGAGCCATCAAGGATTCTATAGCAGATGAAACACCGATCTCCATTGCCCTCTGAATATTCAGAGGTTTTTTCGCTTGTAACAACTGAAAATTAAACAACAACTTATTCAATCACGAAAACTACAATAGTGAACCATGTCATGACTTATAATGTATGAGATAATGAACTAAATTTTGAGTACTTATTAAACTATATATCTTATACTATCATGCTTACTATTTTCCCTATCCATATCTTGTTCAAAAGCACACATTTTTAGGATTTTACCTATAGCAACAAGCCGGTGAACCATTTGATAAAATACTTTCATAGACATGTACTATAACTGTGGTGGCATAGAGAAGGTAGTGAACTATTTGAAAAAATGCCTCAAAGAAATGGAGTCTCATGGTGATGGAATGCCATTACAAACAAATGCACGTCATGGCATTCCATCATCATAAGATCGCATTTATTTCAGCCATTTTTTCAAACAGTTCATTGCCTTCTTTATGGTATTATTGCTTACCATTATGCTTTGATAGAAATTTTCCAACCATCCATAGTTTGTTGGAAAGCACCTATTTTAGGCTTTTAGTCATAGCAGCAAGGAAGTGAGTAGTTTGATAAAATGCTTTGCTACACATGTATGGAAAATGTGGTATCATAGAAAAGGTGGTGAGCTCTTTGAAGAAATGCCTCAAAGAAATGTGGTCTCATGGTGATGGAATGGCATTCCATCACTATGAGACTGCATTTCTTCGAGGCATTTTTTCAAAATACTTACTGCCTTGTCTATGCTATTGCTTACTATTATGCTTTGATAGATTTTTTCCAAGCATCCATAGTTTTTTGGAAAGCACCATTTTTAAGCTTTTAGCCTTACTAGCGAGGAAATGAACTGTTTGATAAAATTCTTTGGTAGACATGTATGGAACATGTGGTAGCATAGAAAAGGCGGTGAGCTGTTTGAAAAAGTGCCTCAAAGAAATTGGGTCTCATGGTGATGGACATCACCATGAGACTGCATTCTGCATTTCTTTGAGGCATTTTTTTAAACAACTCGTTGCCTTGTCTATGCTATTGCTTACTATTATTCTTTCATATATTCCTTCCAAGCATCCATAGCATAGCCAAGGTAGTGAACTATTTGAAAAGATGCCTCAATAAAAAGTGGTCTCATGGAATGCCATGACAAGCAAATGCAATTGGAAGCTGCTCCTACTTAATACTTATGCTATGTGAAGTAATTGCATCATTGCTTATGTTGAATTTCTAAACAACTATATTGTAGTTGAAATTTTTTCATCTATCGACATCTAGTTATTAGTTATGGAATGTGAAGTAATGTTTTGAGTTTGAAATATGTTCAATGCAACGTGATCAACGATATGAATATAAACTATGTACACAAATCTATTAAGTAAAATTCATTAGTTAAACTCTTTATTCTATTACCTGCGTGAAGGTTTGACTAAATCCAATGGCACTAGGAGGTGTTCCCATGAAACCTCCAATATTAGCCTATTCAACATCCAAAATCACATTTTAAAATACCATTCATAAAATAATGTTATTAACATGTAATAAATTTATAATTGTTTACTAGTTACATACCTCAACGATAGGTGCAATGGAGAAATAAGTAGGTGTAGGGCCGATGTATCCAGTATCAACACTGTGACCTTGCAATTTTATTAAAATCATAAAACTAAATTATTTAATCTTTCATTTCAAAATAAAAATTTAATAGATTAAATTCGATGAATATTTTAACTTTTACCTGAGTATCAATGCCATAGGCCTCATGCAAAATTTTAGCTGCCCTTTCCATCTCCATAGTTGCAGATGGATTCTGCGTAGTAGCCTCCTAAGTGTCGGTGGGGTCATATGAACAAGTCGCCCCGCAAGATTGACACAAATGGGATTGAAGCCCACCACTCGAAGACTCCCCTAGATGGTGTTGTAGAATAGGGCTAGCATGTTGGATGACACTCTGGGTCAAAGAGTTGATGGCCTATAAAGTCTCTACGTCGACACTCTCCCTCGTGACGGAAGGGATAATAATATGCTCATGAGATAGCCTAGCGAGAGGTCATCTCCCTTACCACGTAGGATCCGACTGTGCATTGGGTCTATCTTGTGCTAAGCCCCCACCTCTCCCCTAGAAGTCCCTCATACCAAAATAATTTTGGATTTTGTTCAAGATGAACTCACAATATAGTTTCCTAAGGAAATACTGCGAGACTTCACAATTGTTGCATGGTGGAAAATCAAAAACCATGTACCACCTATTCCAAAAAAAAGTTCCTAATATGTTGGTGGTGGCACCAATGAATAGGAAACCTCTTCGCATTGAGGCTAAGATTTGCATTTGTGCATGGGTCAATAAATAATGAGCACAAATCGCCTTTTATAATTTTTAAATCTTTTACTGCTTTATATGATAATTTATCTTTGTAATAAGCCTTGGTCCCCTGCCTCCTATCCTGCCAACTAGTTAATTATTTACAAATTGAATCTACATTTTTTAACATTTCTTTCAATGAAGATGCCAAGGTCATTCTTTCCACGGTTGAACCATTTGGATCATTCAACCTCCTAATTAAATCCTCAAGTTATTTTTTATTGTTCTCAATTTCACTCATTAAGTTTTGATAAGTGCTAGGAGGATATTGAGGGTTTGGTGGAGGAGATTGAGGTGGTGGTTGATTAACTTGAGGATTTTGTTGTTGTTCTTCTTGATGTGCTTGTTGAGGATTTTTTTCCTCTTGTTGTTGTGCTTGTTCAAGATTTTGAGGAGGGTTTGCAGGTTGATTAACATCTCCTATAAATTTAAAAAAAAAAATCAAAAACAACCTAAAACTAACAAATTCAAAAAAAAAAAAAATAATCCTTGCCTCTCAGACCTCCTCGTCGACGTGGTGGCATCTTGGCGATGAAACAACAACCATTGATGAACAATTTTCCAAATTGCCTCCTCCTAGAATACGAGCGTGGAATATTGGGGTTTTGGTCGCGGGCAAGAAAAAAAATAGTCACACGCAACAATGAATTCAATTTCTTATTTTTTTGGTTTTAATAGGTCATAACACGCTCGCATTATGGGCTCGTTGTGGCCGAGCCTCAGGCTCAGCACACCAAGCCATAACGCGAGCGTGTTATAATGCGCTCACGTTATGAGCTTTCAAAACTTTTTTAAAAAGTTGGGCACAAAATTGTGACCCATCTTTCTGCACTTACCCAAGATTTAAATTAAGATTATTCGAGATTTAAATTTAATATTGTTATTAACATGATTATCGTATATCATTGCCTCTTTAATATAGTTTTCTCCAAATTGTGAATACCCATACTTATTATCATAATTACTAAGGTATATTTTTTTAACTTAATAATATTACTATCTAATATTATTAACAATATCCTCTAATACTAATACTGATATTACCATTAATATTATTATTTATTTAAATGTTAATATCACCTTTTCTTTTATTACTATTATTGTTACCCCTTTTGAGTTTTAATTTAATATTAGCAACTTCACTAAGATTAATGTCACTAATTATTTAATACTAACTTTACATTATAACACTAATATTTACATTGTTACTATTACTAATATATAATGTAATGAAAAAAATATATAAAAGTGTATTTATGATAATATCCCTAAAGTACTTAATGAATTTGTATTCCAAATTGTATTCAGAATAATCTATAATCGTGCAAAAAATGTGTAATTTGTTAACCATGTTTAACTTTTAACATTGTTATTATTATTTAAATTCTCTATTTGTATCATTTATGGCATATTCCTAAGGCTATAGCTTGCCCCACGCCTAATCTTTTATTCTACCCAAAGTATTACCGATATGCATCCATATAAATAATAATATTCTCTTCCCTATTTTCCTTAGGGACTAACACTAGCTTATCTATCTTAATATATTAATTTATATATTATATGCCAAGAGATATCATTTTTGAGGTGTATTTTTTTTCTTTTTTTCTTTTTTACCTTTTAAAAATACGCCTTGAAAATGATATCTCTCGACATATAATATATAAATTAATATATTAAAATAGATAAGCTAGTAGCAATCGTGACGTGCGTAACACATTGAATAAATTAATATATTTAGGGTTATGATTAGAGTTAGCATTTAGGATTAGGGTTTATATCATGGTTAGGGTTAACAAAAGGGTTAGGGTTTGGCTTAGATTTATTATGATTAGGGTTAGGGGTAGAATTATGGTTAGGGTTAGGGTTTGGATTATAATTATAATAGGTTTTAGGTTAGGAATAAGGCTTTGGTTAGTGTTAAGGGTAGGGTTAGAATTACTACTAAGGTTTGGATTGGAATTACATTAGGGGTAGGGTAAGGATTTATATTTGGTCAGGGCTATGGTTTGGGTTAGGTTAGGGTCAAGGTTAGGATTAAGGTTAAGATTAGCATAAGGGTTAGGATTTGGTTTACAATTATGATTATGGTGAGGGTTAGGGTTTAGACTTATGATTAGGGTTATAGTTAGTGTTAAGGTTTAGTGTTAAGGTTTAGTGTTATACATTGAATAAATTAATATAATTAGGGTTAAAGTTTAGGGTTATGATTTATATCATAGTTAGGGTTAGCATTAGGCTTAAATTTTATATCATGGTCTGGGTTAGCATTATATTTAGGGTTAACCATTTAGGACTAGGGTTTATCATTTAGGTTTATGATTATGGTTAGAGTTAGGATTTAGGCTTATGGTTAAGGTTATAGTTATAGTTAGGTTTTAGTGTAAGTTAAGTGTTAGCATTAGTTTTATGGTTAGGGTTAGAATTTTGTTCTATGGTTAACCATAGAACAAAATTCTAACCCTAAACATAAACCTAATGCTAACCATAAATTCTAACCCTAACCATAAACCTAGTGGTTAACCATAGAACAAAATTCTAACCCTAGCCATAACTCTAATCATATATCTTAACCATAATTAAATACTCAAACCCTAACCATAATCCTAACTAAATCCTAATTGAATCTTAACTCTAATAGTAATTGTAACCCTAACCCTAATCCTAGTTAAATTCTAACCCCAACCCTAACCCTAACCCCAATCTTTATCTTAGAAACCTTACCCTAATTAAACATAAATTGAATCCTAACTCTAACTCTAATTGAATCTTAACCCAAATTAAGCCTAGCCCTAACACTGATTAATCCCCAACCCTAACCTTGACTCTTACTCTAACACTAACCTTAATCTTATCATGGAAATTCTAACCCTAACCCTAATCGAACATAAATCCTAACCTTAGGATCTATCTTAGAATCCTAACCTTAGGATCTATCTTAGAATCCTAACCCTAACCATAACCCTTATCTTGTTGAAATTCAACCCTAATTGAACCTAAACACTAATCCTAACTTTAAGTGTAATTGTAACCCTAATTGAACCTAAACACAAAGCCTAACCTTAAGTCTAACCGTAACCCTAATTAAACCCTAAACTTAAGCCTAAATTAACCCTAATTGTAACCTTACTTTAACCCTAATTATAATTCAATATTAATCCTAACCTTAGTTAAACCCTAACCCTAATTGAATATAAACCCTAACAGTATCCCTAATTAATTCTTAATTGAATCTTAATCTTTACCATAATTATAACCCTAACCCTAATCCTAATTGAATTCTAACCCCAATCTTAATCCTTACCCCAAACTTTATCCTAGAATCCTTACCCTAATTGAACATTAATTGAACCCTAACCCACCTTAATTGAATCTTAGTCCTAATTAAATCCTAACCCTAACACTAACCGTAACCCTTACTCAAACCCTAACATCGATCTTAATTTGTAACTCCTAACTCTAACCCTAATATAAATCTAACCCTAACTCTAACCCTAATTGAATGCAAACCCTTTAACCCTAGGATTTATCATAAAATCCTAACCCTATTGAAATTTAACCTTAATTAAGCTTGATCCCTAACCCTAATCCTAACCTACTGAATGTTAACCCTAATTGAACCCAAACCACAATCCAAACCCTAATTGAACCCTAACCCTAATGCTAAATCGAAGCTTTATTTTAGAACCCTAACCCTAACTAAACCCAAACCTAACTGTAATCCTAGTTATAATTTGAATCCTATAACTAACCCTAGTTGAACCCTAATCCTAATTGAATCCTAATCCTAATTGAATTCTAATCCTATCTTATTTACCTAACCCTAACTGTAATTGAATTCTAACTCTAACTCTAAGTCTAATTATAAACACAATTCTAACTCTAACACTAACCCTAATTCTAATAGAAATCTTAATTATAACTATATTAATAATTGAAACCTAACCATAACCATAATTAAAACCTAACCCTAGGTGAACCCTTACCCTAACCTAACATTAATCCTAACCCAAACCCTAATTGTGCCTAACTCTAACTCTAGTTGATTCATAACCCTGATTCCAACCCTAATCTTGACACTAACCTTTACCCAAAGCTTTATCCTATAACCCTAATCATAATTGAACCCTATTGTAACCCTAACCCTACCCTAACCTCAACCCTAATTGACCTCTAATTGAATCCTAATTGATCTCTAACCCTAATCCTAATTAATCCTTAACCCTAAGCCTAAATTTCATCTTGATCTATCTTCAATGACCTAAACCCTAACTCCAATCTTTATCTTATAATTTTTATTGAACCCTAACCCTAATTTAATCCTAATCATAATCATATTCATCTCTCTATATATACATATATATCTCCCTCTATCTCTCCTAGGGATATACATATATATCTCCCTCTCTCTCTATACATACATATATATTTCCATCTCTGTATATACATATATATCCTAATTTAATACATTTGTACCCCTCTCTATATATATTTCCCTCTATCTACCTCTATATATAGCTTCCTATATCTTTCTATCCCTCCATAGATCTCCCTCTCTTTGTCTCCCTCTCTTTATATCTCTATTTCTCTCTCCCTCTCTCTCCATATATATCTTAATCTTAATCTCTATCTTCATTTTTATCTCTCCCCCTATCTCTATCTCCTTACCTCTCCTTGCATATCTCTCTCTTCCCCCCCTCTCTCTCTCTCTCTCCCTATTACTCTCTCTATATATATCTCTACTTCTCTATCCTCTCTCTATTTATCTCCCCCTCTCTCTCTCCCTATATATATCCCTCTCTATCTCTATCTCAATATCTCTCCCTCACTCACTCACACACTCCCTATTTCTCCCTTCCTATATTTATCTCTGTATATTTCTCTCACTCTCACACACAAACTCCCTATTTTCCCCTAACTATATCTACCTCTCCCACTCTCTATCTCTCTCTCCCTCTCTATCTCCATTACTTACCTCTATCACCTCCTTTATCTCTCACTCTTCCTTGCTATATCTTTATCTTCCCATCTCCCTCTCTCCCTCACTCTTTATATCTCATTATCTCTATCTCTCTCACTTACTCACTCAATTTCTCCCTCAATCTCTCCTACTCTCTCTATATCCCTCTCTACCTCTCTCTATATATCACTTCCTATATCTTTATGTTGCTCTCTCCAACTCCCCCTCTTTTATTGTCCCCCTCTTTTTGTTTCTCCTTCCATCTCTCCCTCTATATATTTATTGTTGTCTTTATCTTTGAATCTCTATATCTTAGGTCCCCTCTATCTTTTCCAAGTTGTATCTATCTCTCCATCTCTCCATTATACCCCTATCTCTCCCTCTTTCTATATCTATCTCTCCCTCTCTCCCCCTTTCTCCCTATCACTCATTTCTATATCTTTATACTTATCCTCTCTCCTATCTCTATTTTTCTCCTTTCTCTCCCTCTATCTTTATATATATATATATATATATATATATATCCACCTCTCTTTCTCTATCTCTCCATATTTAATCTTTAATCAATCCCTCTTATCTCTATCTTATTATCTCTCCATGTCTCTCTACCCCTATATATTTCCATCTCTACCTCTTATATATCACTCCCTATATATTTGTCTTTATATCTCCCCCTCATTCTCTCCCTCTCTCCCTTTCTCTCCATATCTATCTACTTAAATATTCCATCTCTATCTCTATTTATCTCTCTCTCCTCTCCATATCCCTCTCCTCCATCTCCATCTCCATTGCCATTTCCATTTCCATCTCCATCTCTATCTCCATCTCCATCTCCTTACCCCTTTGTCTCTCTCTTGCTCTTCCCCCTATATCTCTCCCTCTTTCCATCCCGACCTCTCCCTCTCTCTCCCTCTCTCCCTATTCGAAGCATAACATGAGCCTATTGGTAAAATGGAGCTTGATTATCTTCCTAATTTAGAGGTTTTGTTTTAGTTGTGTGTAGATCCTTATAAGTGAATGCATAATTGATTTGATTTTGTCACTTTTCTATTGAAATTTGAGACATTTATTGCACAAACATCATTTTTTAAATGGACTACCAATTGAACTCATGTATACTACACAAATGTATGCAAAAAATAGACCAAAATTTCCCCTAATTTACCTTCTACACATCTTTGACATACCCATTTGATTGTTAGTTTTAAGTTGATTTTAGATGTGCTCTTATTATGAAAGGCCTTATATTAGACTATATATTTAAATTGCTATAGTTTTTAGTTTTAAATTGATTTTAGATGTGCTCTTATTATGAAAGGCCTTATATTAGACTATTTATTTAAGTTGCTATATTCTTGTGTAATTAGATATTTGTTTATAATATTTAATTTTGAATATTAATTATTTTTCTTTTTTGAAAGTTTTTCAAATTTTTTCAAGTATATTAATTTAGAAACATATTTTTATATGTAATAAGAAATTTAAAATATTCTTTTTTATTTAATTTTAAATGCATTAATTTATTTAGAATTTTTAAAATGAACAATTGTTTCTCATTCCTTTATAACTTTATTTCCATTCTAATATAAAAAAAAAAAAATTACATTGAATCAAAGAATTTTTTATTTTAAATATTTTTCAAAAAACTTTAATTTTATGTATATCAATATAGAACTTAGTTTTATATGTCGTAGTAAATTTAAGAAAGTTATGTCATATTTAATCTTATAAATTTTAGAAACTTCTTTTTATTTGTAGCTTTTTATAAATAATAATATTTTTATTAAAAAAGATTACTTTAAAAAATCTCAAATCTCAAAAGATATGTTATTTCATGCTTAATTTTCTAAATTTTACAAACTTATTTTTATGTCCAGTAATTTAATATTTTTTTTATCTTATCTTTAAAAATATACTTAAATAAATTCAATGAAAATTCATTCAACTCCAATAGATAACTTGTCATAATATAACAAATCATTCCCTTTTAAAAAATTAAAAATCAAAATTCTAATATTACTTTATATTCTCTTATTATTGCCTAAAAAAGAAAAAGACAAAGACATTCAGTATGACATTAATTTTCAGGCAGATATGACAAAAAAAATGTTAAAAATCAAAATTCTAATATTACTTTATATTCTCTTATTATTGCCTAAAAAAGAAAAAGACAAAGACATTCAGTATGACATTAATTTTCAGGCAGATATGACAAAAAAAATGTTAAAAATCAAAATTCTAATATTACTTTATATTCTCTTATTATTGCCTAAAAAAGAAAAAGACAAAGACATTCAGTATGACATTAATTTTCAGGCAGATATGACAAAAAAAATGTTTCGATTTACTTAAAATTGAAAAAGAATTCAATATGACATTAATTTACAGGTAGATTTAACATTTTACAAACTTCTTTTTATGTTGGGTGTTCCCAAAGATGAAACTTCTAATGCATCCCAGGGGTGCGAGAAAATGTGAATGCGAGGGGATGTCCTCAAATATTGTTTGAGTAAGTCTCCAACCTGTCAAGTTCACCCCTCAGAGAAAAAATAATCTGTAAAATAGAGGGAAAATATGAAACGTCCAAGGTTGCCCTCCCTCTGATAACACCTTCAAAAAAGAGCTTAAGAAATCAAAATTTTAGCAGAGCAACATACATAAAATATAACACCCTACTCTTCGTTATTTCTTTTCTTATTCATAACACTTGAAAAGATAATCCTCCACTCGGGCCCGCATCAATGAAAAGAATAGATAATCTAACTGGATCAATGTGGAGTCGAATCAACCATGGTGAGTGGACTTATAGCTAGCAATCAAGACATTAACTATAGATCAGTAAATTTAACATGCATTGATTAGAAGTATAGGGTTCAGAATTCCCAATAGCAACTCGATGAATTATTGACCTCAACTAGTGCATAATAAAGATAGCACAGATGCTTCCAACGAACATTTATGTAATATGTGGTATTATAAACATGGTGTCTGATCGGTGTGACAGTATTCATAAACAAAAGAAGATGGTCTCATGATCGTGGACCAACAGGTCTACTTCAAATCGACAGGATGTGAAATGTAATCATACCATAAAAATCAATGAAATCTATTACTAAACATCGAAATTACGCTTAAATCTACAGAAAAAGAACAAAAATGAAATTGCAAAAAAGTTTTTGGAACTTTACATCGAACGCCATAACTCACGATGTGTTGAATTTTCTTCATAAATTTGCAGTCGCAGATCCGCTGGAAGCGTGTTGAATTCTTTTCATAAATTTTGTGGTGATGATGATGTATCCATATTGAATGAAAACCTCTATTATTTTCAAGCTTTTACGCGACAACACGTTTAGGGCTACTTATCAGAATAACCGAAATATCAATTGGCTTTTCGACTTTTGACATGATGAATCAAGCACCATGATTCGAGTTCATAAACGGGGTGGAAATCATCATCCTGAGTGCGTTGTTGATATTACTCTTGCCAGCAATGCCCATTACTCATGCTGCTACACAACACCAGCCATTTCCTCTTCCAGCTAGGGTCTTGATGTGCGCATGCATGCAGAATACAAATGGTTTCTTTTTTCCTATACAGTTACTTTTGCTGGCCTCCTATAGAAGTCGTGCTTCCATTGTAGGCTTATGCCTCTTGGCTTAAGAACGGTTTCCTTTTTCTTACACTGTTACTTCTGCTGGCCTCTTATAGAGGTCGTACTGTCATTGTAGGCTTACGCTTCTCGACGTAATTATCCTATTGTCTATTCTACCAACCTGGCAACTAGAGAGTTGTCATTTCTACTCACACTTTATTGCTAGTAAATGAATGGTTAGCACCCAAATCCAACTTCATTGTCGACAAATAAGAGAAATTTAAGTTTTCAGTTTGAAATAAGGAGTCGGTCAAAGTGAGGGAAAAATAAACCCTAAAATTTTAATGTCACTATTTTCACATAGGTGATTGGTAAGAACTTTATACCTGCTTGAGAATGAGACTCGGGCAACCAAATGAACTCTATTAGCATTTGCCTCTGCTCCATTTCCATGTCTTCTATTTGGCTATAGCTTAACAATAGCTTGGTTCCATTAAAATGACATAGCTGGAGTATTCAGCTCCATTGTAACTTTGTTTAATATTACGACACTATTATTTTATTTTTAAGTTTTGAAAAGCTAATTTTGTTTTATTTCCCTTTATGTTATATGTTCCAAAATTTTCAAGGTTGAACCCCCTTTCCTAGCAGGGCTCATGGCTGCCAGTGGCGCTGTTCTGGGAGGTGGGGTCTCCCCTCCTCCATAGGATGCGGTCTGTGGGGAGTCGAGAATCTCCCCCCGCCATGGCCACTTGAGTCGCCTAACTAGTGCACGACAAAGATCTTTTAAAACTTAACTTATATATATATATATATATATATATATTTGTTATTATTTTTTAATTTTTGCTAAACATTGCTTTGTAGATTTATCTTATTTTGTATGCATAGCTTCTACTGACATTATTGTCAAGCGTTCAATATTTATATGCATAAATATATAATTTAATAGGTGTGGTGTTTGTAAGACCTTTTAAATAAAGGTAGTTTATACTTGGAAATAAGAGATATTCATATAGATGATCTTCTAAAATATAACTGCAACTAAATATTTTTCAATATTCATTTATCTCCTCTATTTTTTTACAAAAAATTATACAACTTATTCCACAAAAGTTACTTAGATCTATCATTTATTTATCATTTCATCATTGTAACATATGAGAGCCTTATATGCTATATATCTCCAAATTTGAAAATGAAATAGTTTGTAAAGAAAAATAAAGATTTAAATTCATCCTATCAACTAACTCATATTATACCACATCTTCTTTTTCTAAAACCTGCAAAGTAAACTCAAAAGGAATCTTTTACATGACATTTCCAATTTGAAACAAATGAAATACACCACATTCTTTGTATAGAATTTTATTTTATTTCCCACAATAGTAGAATCCAAACTAAACATATGCATACATATTTTACTTATTTTAAAAAAAAAAAAGTTTTTAAGTGATAGATACAAGGTGAAGAACATATTTTGAATAGAGTTGTATTTTATTTCAGAAGGGAAAGAGAGTACAACAATACATATTTTAAAGATATCAAGTTTCCACAATCCATAATCATGAATCAATTTTTGTTTCTGGATTTGATTGTGTTTGTGTTTGTGTTTTTGTCATCAACGTTTCAGATCACACTCCATGATCCATCATTAGGATGAGAGAGACATATTACTATAAGTTCTATTTCTTTAGCTTTTGGTTTTTCTTAATTTATTGTTCTTGCTTCTCTAGCATAGAGATGTGTTTTTAATCTTTTTAGCTCTATTTTACTAATTAAGTTTTTCCTTTTTATGAATTTTCTTTTTGTTTCATTATTTCATTTTATTGAATTGTGTGTAACTTCTCTCCTTTTTAGTTGATGTGGGTCTGCAACAATTCATTTCTCTTCCTTGCTCTCTCTCATCCTGATGATGGATCATGGAGTGATCTGAAATGTTGATTACAAAAACACAAACACAATCAAAACCAAAAATAAAAATTGATTCAATATGTATATTTTATCAATAATTTTTTTAGCACACATCTCTATTATTTTACACAATGTTATTAAGGTAACTTCAAGACACAAAGTAGAGTAATCCTTTCAAATCTGTAAGTCTCTAAAAGGATTTCCAACTTGCACTATAAACACAAATGCTCTCCAATGGCCAAGGGTATGCTCGCCACCCATCCTAGGCTTGAAACAAGCCACCCCCAAGCTAGTTGGTCTTCATAGGAACCAAGTAACACTCAAACACATTCCACATAGTAAAACATTAAGACACACACACATATGTACAATCATCCAAACCCAAGTATTAACTCACATACACTGAATCTTCTCAAGATTCATAAGGGGGAGATGAGGTGACATATCTACCCAATGGGGAAAACATAGAAAGTTCATAAATAGTTTTCAACACCTCTCTTCACATATCATATTTCTCGTTCCATCTATACTTCACATCCCAAACACCATGCTCTAATAACAAGATGGGTACTCATACCCAAGCTCCACCTTCTCAAAGGATGGAGTTTTCCCCATGGGAGGTTCTTCCTCTCTCAACCCCACACTTAGGAAGCTCTCATGAAGTGAGAGCAATCCCCATTACAAGTCAAACCAATAAAAGAAATCAAAATTGACATATTAAAACTTACTCCCCAATCAACGTTAAAGTGGAAAGATCCGGTAAATAAGAAAAGGGATAGCACACCCAAAATACCATGTCCACACAAACCAAAATTGAAAGCCCAAACAAAACACCAAACAAAATTTAAATGAAAACCAAAATTTAGAAGAATAGATCGATGCTCCTACATCAGGCTCCCCCAGAAGCAAAAACAAATCATGATCTCTTACTCATGAGGTCATCAACACTATGACCATATTTGGATATTACAACAGTTGTTAACCAAGTGGCATCCTCCAAAGGATGACCCTTCCATTTAACCAAGTATTGGAGATATTCCTTATATCGGGTCTTCTTCAACAACTACTTCTCCAAGATGCACTCAATGTTGATTGGACTCGGCTTGGTCACTTGTTGTTGCCATCTTGGAATCAACTCTGTGTTTTTTGTTCCATTTGTTTCCTCGCTTTTATAGAGATAGAGATCAACCACATTGAAGATGGGTGAGATACCCATATCAGAAGGAAGAGCTATCTCAGAAAAATTGATAGAAAAAAATTTGAGAATCTTGGAAGGACTGATCTTCATTTTCAGTTTGTTGTGTTCACCTTTTGGAAATCTCTCCTTCCTGAGATGAGCCAAAACAAGATTGAACCAACCTAAAAATGTACTTCTATGTGCTTCTTATCAGCATACTACTTGTACTGTTGGTTCCTCCCCTCAATCTACAATTTGACCTCTTCATGAAGGTCATGAATACCTTTGGAAAACTCCTCACCATCTGCACTTATCTCAAAATTACCAAGATCTTTGAGTTCAAATTCACCTCTTGGATGCATACCATAAACAATATAGAATGGGCTTAAACCTATACTATTTAGAGAATTATTATATGAAAACTCAGCCTATGCTAAAGCCATATCCCAATTACCAAGTTTGTTTCCAACAAGAAACCTCAACATATTACCTAAAATTTTGTTAACCAGTTATGTTTGATCATCCCTTTGGGGATGATAAGTTAAGCTAAAACTGAGATGGGTGCCCAACTTCTTCTAAAGCATTCTCCAAAAGTGACCCAAAAACTTTGTGTCTCTATTAGATACTATACTCTTGGGTATACCATGCAACCTCACTACCTCTTTGAAAAACAAGCTAGCTATATTAGTTGCATCACTAGTCTTCTTGCAAGGAATGAAATGACCCATTTTTTAGAATCTATCCACAGCTACAAAAATAGAATCATTGCCTCTTTGAGTTCTAGGCAGCCCTACAACAAAATCCATACTCACAATATCCCATGGTCTATGTGGCACAAGTAGTGGTTGGTATATTTACCAGTGTTTTGACTACTGCTCTTTGCATGTTGGCATACTCTACATATCTCCACATACCTCTTCACATCTTCATGCATTCATGGCCAATAATAATGTGTACTCAGTTGTAGGTAAGTTTTGTCCTACCCAAAATGTCTTGCTAGGTTGCCACAATGCTTCTCCTCTCATTGACCCTCTAGGAATGCACAATTGATTACCATTGAACAAAAAAGTCCTACAAGATAAAATCAATCCATGGTCCTCTATCTCTATCTACTGATAGGACTGTTGCAAGAGTCATATGCATCTCTAAAATCTACATCATTTTCATACAACTCCTTCAAACTCTCAAACCCAACGTTGTTTGCCTGAATCTCTTGTAGCAATAGACTTCTTCTACTTAGTGCATCAACAACTTTGTTTGCTTTCCCACTCTTATGTTTCAACACAAAATTAAAACTCTGAATTGTTTATAAATTGAAGTGCATGGTTATCTGTGTAAACTACAAACTCCTTGGGAAGCAAGTAATGCCTCCACTTCTTCAAAGATTGAACCAATGCATGAAATTCAAGATCATAAGTTGAATACTTTTTCTTAACATCATTTAACTTTTCACTGAAATAAGCAATTGGTTTCCCCTCTTGACTTAGAACAACCCCTAATACTAAGCCACTAGCATCACACTCCACTTGAAATAATTTTTTAATATCAAGTAACACAAGTATAGGTTGTTTAGTCACTTTACTCTTCAAAAATCTAAAAAAAATTCAGCCTCTTGAGTCCATTCAAACTACTTTTTATGTCCTTTTGTAGTGTCAAGTATAGGAGCAACTATGCTACTAATTTTTTTGATAAACTTTCTATAAAAACTAGCAAGTCCATGAAAACTTCTTACCTCATAAGCACTCCTAGGTGTTGGTCAATCAACAATGGCCTTAACCTTCTCCTGGTCCATCTTCAATCCCTCCTTGGATACCACAAAACCCAAGTAGACTAATTCAGTCTTCCGGAAAGTGCACTTCTTGAAGTTGATCAACAACTTCTCCTCATGCAACTATGTCATGTAATCAACCTTAAGTGCTATAGTTGTTCCTCCTTAGACCTGCTAAAAAATAGTATATCATCCAAATAAACTATCACAAACTTCTTTAGGAATGGTTTCAAGATTTAATTCATAAGCCTTATAAAAGTAATAGGTGCATTTGTAAGCCCAAAGGGCGTAACGAACCATTCAAAAAGACCATCATTAGTCTTAAATTTTGTATTCCATTCATCGCTAGGTTTGATCCTTATTTGATGGTAACCACTCTTCAAGTCTATCTTTGAAAAATACATTGAAGCACTTAGAAAATCTATTAAATCATCTACGCTTGGAATAGGAAACCTGTACCTGATGGCAATCTTATTGATTTCTCTAGAGTCTGTACACATTCTCTAATAACCTTCTTTCTTGGGCACTAAGACTGTTGGTACAACACATGGGCTAAGACTCTCCCTTATCAATCCTTTCTCCAGCAACTCTTCAACCTGCTTTATAATCTCCTCATTCTCCTTAGGAATCAATCTATATGCAATCTTGTTTGGTAGGCTAGCCCTTGGAACCAAATCCATATGGTGACTAACGCTCCTCATTGGAGGCAACTCATTCAAAAAATTAGCTACCATAATTTCCATATGCTCTTTCAATGTCTTGTATCTCATTCGAAAAACCATCCAACTTAGTAGAGTTGAGAGAAACCTTAGGTTTCAGTACCAATGCATATCCCACTTCTTTCTTCATGTCACACAAAAATTCTTTGCCACTCACCAACATAACCTTGTTGCTACTATTGCTCTTGGTATCCCCTTCTTCTCCTCTCAAAGTTAACGGTGTATGTTTTTTACCATCCTTTTGAAAAGTGTAGGTATTGTTTCTTCCATCATGTATGGGTCTCCTATCAAATTTTCAAGGTCTACCAAGAAGAACATGGAAAACATCCATAGGCATGATGTCACACATAACAATTTCCTTATAACTAACTATTTGAAACTCTACAAAGGCCTACTCATTTACCAATAACTGATGCCCCTTTTGCAACCAAGAAACTTGATAGGGATTAGGATGGTTGATTCTAGTAAGACCTAGCTTGTTCACCATTTCAAGTGACACAAGATTATTTGTACTAATACTATCAATAATAAGTTTGCAGCACTTACCTTTAGCCTTGCAATTGGTCTTGAATAAAGCTCTCCTTTGCACAGGTTCTTGACTCTCCTTTGGTGGCTTCAATAGTACTCTTTTGAACAACAAAGACTCTTTGCTCTCAAGTTCTTCTAAGTTATGCGAAGGTGACCCCACACTCTCTTGGTCTTCTTACACAATTTGATTACCGCTCTTAGGCCTTATGTGGCCTTCGTGTGTAAACTCAAAACACTCCCAAATTTTATGACTAAACTTGTTACACTTAAAGAACTTTCTTGAAAATCCTCTTCCTCTTCCTTAGTAACCTCCTCTACCAAACAGTCTCCCTGCTTTGTTTTGGAAACCTCCTCTCTTCAGATTGGCTTGTCCACTAGAAATGTCTACTTCTTCACCCTGATGGTGTTGTTGTCTTTTATTAAAGTGTTGCCCTCTTCCTCTTGCTCCTCTTTATCTACCTCTTCTTTGTTGATTTTTCTTTCTCATAAGCTTCTCCTCTGCTTTGATTGCAAATTGATAGGCTTCTTCAAGAGTTATGGGTGACAAAAGACTCAATTCATCTTGCAAATTGTATCTCAATCCATTGAGGTACCTAGCTACCTTCTCCATATCTTATTCACTATGCCTTGATCGAGTCACAAGCTTGTAGAACTCCTTGGTATATTCTTTCACACTCATCTCTTTTTGCTTGATGTTTTGCAATCTTTTGAACAAGTTAGTCTAGTAGTCCCCATGAAGGAACTTAGCTTTTAGCTTGGCAACCATTCTATCCCAATAAGTTATCTTCTCCTTCTTTATTTTTTCTGAGTGAACATAATCCCACCACATAGTAGTGTGGCCTTTGAGTCTTGTGCATGCAAACTTGACTCGTTTCTCCTCTGCCACTTCTTTGTATTCAAAATATTTATCAAGCTCATTAATCCAATCAATGAGTTCCCTCCATTGAGGCTTCCTAAGTAGATGGGAACCTCTATCTTGGGCTTTACTCCAACCCCAATGGCTTCTCTCAATAATTACGTTGAGAGGCTCTACAGTGGCATCCAAAAATCTATGTAAAGTTTTTGAAGCTGCAATTAAAATGACAGGCGTTAGCAAATCTAGAAAAAAATTTAAAAAATGTATATCCACTCTTAAATCTTATCTTCTTATCTTTTGAAAAAACAAACACAGTCATTATTGTTAACTTCCTAAAATGAATTTAAAAAACAGTTTGCTTTTTATTAAAGCTATCAATTTTGTTTGAGATTTTGCTTTTTTTCCAACTATACATTGTTGTAGCAAGCACAGTTTTGGCGGCACACATTTTTCTCTCACCATCAAGGCAAGTTTAACAACTTTGTACAGTTGTAAGCTTTTCATCAGGTATGCAAAGATTTTGCCTCTTTATTTTCTATTGATTTAAGATAAATTGAGAGCTCTGAGTTGGTTTTGTTTAGTAAAAATAAAATAATTCGAATAATATTGACAAAAGCACACAAGACAAAAGCTTAAATACATACAGAAACCTTACAAGAATTACTCAACTCAGTTTCAGTTTTGATTGGAAAGTTATAGAATTTAATTATGTGAAAAATCAATTCCATTTACCTGTAACACATCGTCCTCAGTTGTTGACAGTTGAAGCATAGCCAGATAGTAAGGAAGGTGATAGGGCGTTTTAACAATTGTTGTGGAACATTCACATTGTGATTTTCTTGCTTTTTTAATCAGTATTTTAATCTTAAATAAGTTAAAGAAAAATATTGAAAACTATAGGATGAAGTTTGTTTTTAGATCGAGATTTTAATTTATTCAATTTCTTTTTAATTTTAAATTTTTAAAATATTTTCAATAAAACTTAAATATTATTATGGAAATTAACAATGCTTATAAATTATTTAACAAATCCGTTTATAGTCTTTAAAATTTTAAATGTTTTCAATTAAACTTAAATATTATTTTATTATATAAAAATTAACAATGTTTCTAAGTTAAATGATGATCTCCTGGATCATCTCACGGTGGGTTCTTCTTCGGAGGTTTCTTCTATGTCGGTTGACCCTCAAGTTGCTGCTCTCCTGGACCTCTCTTCTTTGGAACCACCTTTGGACCGTTCTGCTGGCACTATTGTGCCTGACCCTTCTGCTGACACTGTTGTGCCTGAGCCTGCACCTGCTATCGCTGCTCTGTCAGACCCTGTCCGCCCTTTGTTGGGAGCCTCTTTTGTTTCACTTGTTGATCCGTTCTCGGTTGCCTTGCTGCCAATTCCCTCGTTGCTTGGTGATCCTGCGGTGGCTGAGGTGGGGTCACTCCTCTCACCGTTCTCTTCGTTTCTTGTTTCCGAGCCTCCCTCGTCGGTTGTCCTTCGGAAGAAGAAATTTGTTTCTGCTTCTTGGACTCGGGCTCGTGGAGCCAGCTCCGAAGCCTCTGTGTCTGGGGTTGCTTAATCTTTTTGGTTTTCCATAGCTGTCAGTCAGCTGTTTCTGGTTGTATCTATAGTTCAATCTCTATTTTGAACTATGTTTTTCTTTGGCCCCTTGGGCTCTTTGTGAAGGGTACGACACCCTGAAAATGCTGCTTACCTTTTCAAAAACAATGTTTCTAAGTTGCATTTAAAATGAAAGCAGGTGGAAGTCATGTGCAACTACAGTAGATTTGATGAAACAAAAAAAACAAATAAATAATAAAAATAATTCAAATATTTGCATAAACTAAAAGAACAAATAAATAAATAAATAATATTTTTGATGGCAAAGAAAAATCAAAGATTTGATGGCAAATCAATATAGAGAATGATAACTCTCGAGTATTTTATATATATTAATATTTAATATATGTATGCTAGTCTTACTTCAACTCCATCAAGTTCTTCTTCTTCTTCATGAACCACCTCTTCTCTGGTTTGTTGCTCCTCTTCTTCGTTGTCACTTATATCTCCAACAAGTAATCCCCTCCTCTGTGCCTATTCCATGGCCTTTATTCTTGTCGTGAGATTCTGTAATAATTCAAGAATCCCTTCGTCCATGCCTCTTCTGGCACCTCCTCTTAGCATTCTTCTGAGTGGCATCTTGCCCTATTTTACTTTGCCCAATCACTTGCTGCTCTAATACCAAAAATTGATGGATTGTGACGAAAACCCAACACTATAACTATCTCTTACTGACTTTGTTTCAATCTGCAAACTAGAAACATACAGGTATATCGATGCAAACCAAAGAACAAAGTTATTACTCTGCCTCACACGACGGAGTTGGTGTTACACAAATTAACACAACAATAAAGAGATTTCTATTTAGCAAGCAAATTATTATACCAACATTAGATTATTGACTGGCAGCACAAGATAGACAAACAACAGGCTACATTTTAATTGGCAGCAATACAAAGAACTTTTAGCGCCATACAAAAAGAATTACACGGAAACTTTAGATGTGCAAGACAAAGTTCAGATTTGGTCCTCTCTTCAATTATGAAATATGCCTCTCTCTTTCCTGTGCAATACCTTAACTACCTTCCTAGTGTCTTCTTTTCACGCCAAGCATCCTCTTCCATCCTACAATGCCTTTTTCCTTTTTCTTTTTTGGCAACTAAAGACCCAAAAAAGTATCACTAGTTTTCCTGCGCCAACAACCACCACTCCTCTCTTCCTTGCGCCCATACATTAACAACCCAATTTCCATGTTGAAAACTGTTTCTAATAATTGCAAATATAACTACCTCTTTTTACCCATGCGCCCCTCCAAAAGTTCCATTTCTTTTTGCATATATGTCTTTCCTTCTCGGGTGGGGTCTCTCCCTGAAGGTTTTATTTTTGCATCTCTTAATCTGCCTTCCCATGTGGGTATGTGCATGCCAATTTTTTGTTTTTTTTTAAAGAAGTCAAATTTGGCATATTAAAACTCACTCCCCAATCAGCGTTGAAGTGGAAAGATCTGGAAAATAAGAAGAGGGATAGCACACCCAAAATACCATGTCCACACAAACCAAAAATTGAAGGCCCAAACAAAATATTAAAACAAAAATTAACATGTCGTTCCCTTTTCTATATGTCTACCTTCGTTATTACATTTTTATATTTGGAGGCATTAAGATAAGCACTCCCCTTTCAATTTAATTTGGGAGGAATCATGCTTCTTTTTTATATTGAAAATCATTTATAAATATTATGCTCATGTGAGCATCAACATGAGACTAATACAAGTTCTTGTAATGACACTAATTTTAGCTCCTTTCAAGAAAGTACACTAGAAACCACATATGGAAGACCAAGAGCCACAACTTAGAAATCCACTTATTTAGAAACCACCTCCGCATTAGAAGCTAAGTATGGAAGACCAAGAGTCACACATTAGAATTCCATATTAGATGTCTCATTAGAATTTGAACTTGGGTCTCCATATTGAGAACTTGATGCTCTAACCAATTAAGCTCAACCCCTTGGACTACTTCCCTCTCTTCGACATTGTACCTACTATTTTTATACCTCAGGGACTTGTGCCATCACTTTGATGCTACACATAATTGTGGGCTATATCCCCTTGTCATGAATTTATGCCTTCTACCTTGGTTTTATACCCTATCTTAGGGCCCTTACCCATAGTTTTTATTATATACCAGTAATTCTATCTCTATTACCATTAGGAACTAAATGGGTTACTAGCTTGTGTGCTCATGTTTTTGCATGCCATATTGGGGGATATGCCTATCCTAGTACTCAATAAATTTACAAGGGTGTTAATAGGTCATTGAAGGAAACACCACCACTCTATTCTACATGTTGATGGTGGCATTCTCATTCTTTAGTTCTATCTCTCATCTATGGTGTGCCTACATGATACATTTTGTACATTTATTGTTATACACTTGTGTTGCTATATTAGTTGAAGCTTAAGATTAGATGCATATATACTTACATGATTATAGATGCACTTGCTTAGATTACATCTTTTTTATGTATTATTTTTTCCCGCTTTTGATAGTTCCTTGTATCCTATGGATACAACCAATTGTTCGATGAAGGAGTGGAGATGGCATATCCTATAACTAACATTTATATGTTTAGGTATGTAGAAAGACACAAGTGCTTAATGTGAGACCACTACCTTATGCACTTTTTCCTTCCTTGTGTTAGATGTTGTACCTGATACTTTTTGATACTCATAATATTTATGATGATGATGCACTCTTTATTTTCATGGATGTTATTGATATATTATGGATGTCATGTTTTACATTGTTCATGTAATATTCCTTGATATGGTTATTTGTGACTAAGGCCTTGTGACATGATGTAATGTATATGGCATCTTATGATTAATCAGTTGATTGGTGTTGATATGTAAATGTGATGGATTTTTTATTTATTTATATATTTATATATATGTGTATACCATACTGACACATTTCGTTGAGTGTAAAGGATTTAATGCTGATGGAAATTAATAGGGAGTCACTTAGCCACATTGTGTTATTGCATACAATCCTATGGATGTATTGGTTATGATGCTGGAAATTTGATTTTTAAGTGTCATAAGATATGTGATTGTGTTCTATGCAAGTTTTGATTTACAAATTTTTCAAGTGAATTTTAAATGTGTTTTTAAGGGGTCTAGGGTGTGTTTTATGTGCTAAAAGTTGGCCTATGACCTAAAGGTTATTTTTGTTATTTGTGGTCTTATAAAAAAGTGTTTTAACCTTCCTTTTTGTCCCACTCATAAAAATGATGAAAAAGAGAGGGTGGTTAAGTGGTTTTGGTGGTTATGGGAGGAAGTCTCTCCCTCCTCTTTAAAATTATTTCCTTATGGAAAGGAGAATGATACCTTGCTCATTTTGTTATTGGCATTTTTGAGATCTTTGTTTTGGGAGTTCTTGGGAGGAAGAAGAGGAAGAGATTGTTGGAGAGGGGAGGAGGCTATCCATCCAAGAAGAGTACCATTGTTGGGATAATAGCATTGTGAGGTATTTTTCTTCTTTAATGTTTGCAATAACGTGTTAAGATTTTTTTATGGGGGTTATGATTTGAGGGTTTTGATGTGATGTATTTTGTTGTATGTGTTGTGTTGTTCTTGTGTGTTTTTTAGGGGAGTTGACCCCCTCTTGTATAGAGGAGTCTTTGGTCCTCTCCATGTGCAAGGGTTTCGAGTGGGCGTAGCTCCCACACATATGGGCTTTTTCATTCTTGGGATAAGAGTATCCCTTACGGGTAATGGCCATTACCAAGGTATGGGTACCCTTGCATCTGTGGAGATATGAGTATCCCATTATGTTCTAGAGATATATTGTTGGAAGAAAATGGGTGTTGATATGGGTGTGGTTTGATGTGGCATTGGTGTGGCGTTGTTGTGGTGTGAGTATGGAGATTATGTAGAGTATTATTGTGGAGATGTGATTATGATGTATATGTATACCCCATGTAAGGTTGAACCCCTACTCCCCTTAAGTGGTTTTCTCTTGGGGTAAACCAATGTGGTAGTGTTGTGTTTGTGTTTTTGTTATTGGCTTGATATGAGGATTTGTGGTATATGTGAAGTGTTGTTGTAGTACTTGTGCTTGAGTCTTGAGTTGAGTTGTTTCATGTGGCTAAGTGATTACCCCATGCTCAGGGGTGGGTTGTTTCGCAATCCTATGGTTGGGTGGAGAGCCCATCGATATCTTGTTGTCTTTCCATACTTGTCCTTTTAGGTTTCTTAAGGAGTTCTTTGGAGATGCTTGGGAAGAAAAAGAGATGTATTGAATTTCAAAGAAAATTTATTTTGTTGATTTTGCATTTTGTGCTTCAAGTTCATAAATCTTTGCAAGAGTTGTAAACGTTTTTTAAAAGATTGACAAAATGATGTCTTTAGAAGCATTCAAACATTTATTTTAGTTGTGATCTCATGGAAGAAAGATTTCATGTATTATGTATTATTGTATTGTACCCTATTACTCACATACATAACTTTAGATTTAATTTGAAAAGGAATTTCAAGAAGGTTGTGTTGGAATATCATTCAACTCTATGCTCTTATGGATTTACAATGTTGAAGAAAAAAATTATTAATACTTGTACAAATCTAATTTGGAATTGAAATGTGGACGCATTTATGTTAGGTATGGAAAACGATTCCTTGTTTTTATATACAAGTTACATAGTCAAAAGACTTGTTTTTATATACAAGTTACATAGTCAAAAGAATAATGTCTTGGCTGTAGGAAATAGAAAAATGCATAAATCTATGTTCTTGGAAAAAAAGATTTGGCTTTCTCATCTGGATGCTTTTAAGCAAAGAAAGATTGTATGTTGCAGACAATCCAAATAGATTCTAGATAATTGAGTTGCAAAATGATGAGGGAGGTTGGGTTTTTCATAATATATTCATGCGTGCTGCAAAAGGATTTGTGTTTCTGGTTTAAAAGGCATTATAATATGTTTTGTCATGAAAGAAAATGAGCCTAAAAAATTTAAATCTGTTCAAGGAAAATAACTTATAGGAGTACCATTTCTGGAACAGCCGTAATACATTTAAAAGAAATTAGTTTGCAATGTCTGAAGAAACACAATTAATGAACATCTCAGTTTTGTTTAAGAACAAATCCTACAACGTAAGCACGCAGGGTAAACAAGCGAGAATAATAATGATCAAAAGAACTCCTCCTGTATACTGAAAATTAATGGGCGGGCATAACCGAATGTTAGCTAAATTAACTCTGCCTGGTTAGGGTAAAAATATGTTTAGCAATTTAACTTTTTACATTAAATATATTAATTAAGGGTCTTTAAAATTAGTAAGTGGATATCAATTATTTAAATAATTGTAAAGAAAATTTAATTAATTAATTAAAGTATTTGATAAGGAATATCTAATTAAGTTAGAATTGAAAATCTATTATATCACTTGGGTTGAATTGTAATGTTAGATTCAAAGGAATTTAATGAGGAAATAAATTTAGGGGTCAAACTTATCTTCAAGCATTGTTCATCATTCTTTTAATCTTTAATTCAAATTATGGAAATGAATCAAAAGAGGAAATTACTAAATTCAGTGGTGAACTTTTGGGTTATCACTTGATTTTTAGTTTTAAGACAAATCTAGCATTAAGTTATGATAATGAAAATGTCTTATCATTGAAGTTATAACAATGTCAGAGTTATCTTTTAATTGTACTTCTTACTTGAGTTTTTTTGCAAGATGAATTATTCTTTGTAGCTTTGTTTATTGTTTTAAATTTTCAATAGTTAAGTTTATTTGCATTAGTGAGTCTCTTGTTCGCTTAACTAGTAGAATGGGTGTAATCAAGTTAGAAAGAAAATGTTCTTTGTAGTTTAATTATCAAAGGAGTAAACCTCGATTTGTCTTAGTACCTCTTAGAGGAAAAAAAAAAAACGACCACCTAGGATAGTTAAAACGATGAGATGACATCATAAACGTGAAGTCGTCAATTTAGGCTTAGCTTTAAAGCTCAAATTTGCCTTAGTTAGTGGTTGTAAGTTGAAAAATTTTGGTAGTTGTGTTTGTTTTAAGTTGGCAAAAATTTTAGGGCATGAATAGACTCGTCTTATGAGAAAACACATGCACAAAAGACAAAGATGAATTATCATATCCTCACATGGTCTATTACTTTATATGGACCCATGGTATCATTTGAGTTTAAGAATATTTAATTTGCATGCATGTATATGAATGCTATGTACTATGATACATGTTCATTTAGATTTCACATGCATTCAAAGTGGAGGCAAAATATAATGGTGAAATTTGCATACCATTTAACTTCTCATTCGATTATGTAATTGTTTTGATGTAATGTCTTAATACACATACATAATGAGAAATGACATGATATTATATAAAGTTACACACTACCCTAAGCTTCTTTATTCATTTACACCTGCATGTCTCTAGACATTTAACTCTACCCTATCCATTTACCTACGTGCTCTTATATATTTGTCATATATGCTTGTCTATCACACCTACCTATGCATCTACCTCCGTATAGTTGTTTTCCACCTAGATCTAGTTGTTATTCTATTCTAGGGAAAATTCCTCAACACAAGGGTAACCTTGTGGTTACAAACTTGTCCCTTCCCAATTTGTAATTTGAAATTTGAAATTCATTATTGGTCGACTAGCCCCCTTTACCCTTTTACTTTGAGCTGATTTTTTTCTAAACACACATTTGGCACAGTCTAATGTTATTAGTACTTAAAGAATTAAACACAATCATTTTAATCAACCTAATCATCTTGGAATCCACAAGCATTCAATAGATCAATCATTTTAGAGATAAAGTATTAGCAACATGTTACAATAAAAGAGTAAGGAACTTGTCCTCTAATAGGGTATAGATCTAGTGTAGAGTTTCAAGCATTTCCACTAACAAAGAGGCACTATTTCCAAGTCTAACATCCAAATATTCTAAATCCTTCTCCATTTGGCATCACTCCTCAATTACCAAGCTAAGTATCACTATCCACCTCATTCAATTTTCAAGTTACTAAATTATCAATTTATTGACTTAATAATCATTAAACTAATCTAGGTTGATTATGCTTAGTTGCTTGCATTATTCAATTAACCTAGATTACACAATAAAATAATTTTTATTTTCCTTTTCAAATATTAAGCATGTTATAATGTCATCACTATTGCACAAATTGTTGATTTATATGAGAAAGGTTAGCAAATTATGCCTAAAGCAATGCTTTGGCAACCCTTTCCAAAATCTACACAATGATTTCGTTCTCAATGCAACATAAACACTTCATTTCAATGTTAATTGTGTGTGCACGCCTATATATGAAATTTCTATGTTGAAGGATCAATTTGTTTTTTTGTGTGAAAAGCTACTAATTCAAACAAAACATTATTATTATAAGAAACCTACAAAGATATGAATATATTGCATGGGTTGTTAGGAACCTTGCATCCTTACCTTTTATTATCCTAGGCATTCTAATAATCATAGTTTAGTTATTTAGTTAAATATTTAAGTGTGGATTTATCTTACATTTGTTATACCTTAGAAGTCACTCTTAAGGATGACTTTATATTTATGTCGTAATAGAAAGAACATCATCTTGGAATGATATTTTCTAGTACAGATTTGCTTTTAAGGAGGTTTCCCTTCAAAGAAACTTGTGATATTTGTTCCAAATTCATCACTATAAGCATAATTGCAACTATTTTTCAAGTATCATGTTATTTTTTGCATGCTATTCTTTTGTTTGATAATACTTTGCGAGTAAGATCATTATAAGTGGTATCAAATATTTTTCTATGGTCATGTTCCATAGTAGCAACAATAGTTTAATGATTTGAAAGTGGTGAAAGTATTTATTTTAGTTGACTAAACATTTTTTATCGAGTTTTGTTTCTTGAATTAATGGTCTAGGTTAGAAACCTTATGCCAAGGGTTTTAAACTATCCTCAAGTGACTTACCATTTTTTGCTAAGCATGTTGAATCATTGTTAAATGAGGTGGGATTTGACTTGTCAATACTCAATACTCAAACCTTGGAGACAACATATGTATACATGAGCTTCCACATACCTTCAAATATAGTGAAAGACACTCTAGGGTTAAAATAAACTTTTCCATAGGAAGTCACCAACCATTTCAAATTTGTAGTGCACTAGTTAGCAATTAGCACCGAGGAATTACTCACTTTGTATCTTTAAGAGAAGATCATGCAACAATGGGACAATGGAATCCTCCATAGTTAAAGCTCTAAAATATTGGGTAAGTGCACTATTTAGTAACGAGAAAGTATATCAAAGAGCTCATAAACAAAAATTACCCTCGCCTAGAAATTTCCCATTTAAACCCTAGTTGTGAACACATTTGGTTAGAGATTGGTAAATTTGAGCAAATTTACACATCCAATCAATTTCATAAAAAAATATAATAGGTTGGTTACTTCCATACGACCATCCCTTACATTAATGCATGTCAACATCCCTACCTCTAGCACTGATTTCAAAGGAACTAAAGACAACCACATGTCATGAAGAATACAAAGGAGAAATGCAAGACATGAAAACTGAAGAGTGCTTACGCTACAAAGGTCTTAAAAGAAGGTTAATGATGGTCATTACACAACTATAAACTAGTTTTTCCACAATTGCAAGTGCACACAATTCACTTATTTTAATTGGTGTGCATGTGTTGATTTTCAGCTCAACACCTTTGCACACAATTGTTGACCACGTGCCAAGAATATTTGGAGTAAGTGCCACACCTACCACTTTTGTTCAATTTGCATGCCTTATTTCATTTCTACGGAGATGGACTCAGATTCTTCGCTAGTTTCCCTGTGCACATATAATAAAGTTTTGCTCAGTTGCCCTCCTCTACACCCCGCTTATCTTCCATCCATCTTACACCACACAAATCCCTTGCACTAATACTTCACCTAGCACTTCTCAAAAATCTAATACTTTCAATTGAACGCAACCACTAATCAACCTCGTCACCAACCAAATGCCTTTGCATTATTCAAGTAATCCCCATGATCCTTTCACCTTCATCATCTGGCTGCAAGGTGGAACCTATTTTTTAACCAATTGTTTGCTGCGTTTTATTCACAACTTCCTGACATTCAATTTTAACATGGATGATGCACTACTTTTTGGTTACCAACAGCAATATAACCTTGGTAGTCTGATTGAGCCCACTTCATTTAGTTATATCACCAATCATTAATTTTATAGACTTGTTATTGTGGTGGTTGTTTATTTCTAGTTTGGTTACAGAATTCAAAGACACGGACTTAGGACATTAAGATGATAAATCAAAAAACTGATTCCAAATAGACCGCTTCAGAAAAAAACTAACCTAAAAAGATTTCATAAGAACATGTCAAGAGAACAATATCAAGACCAGGCATTCAGTTCCTATCATGATCAGACACGGTATGTTACAAATCCTATCTAAATTTTTGGTCGTAAATGATTTGCTATAAAATTAATTAGAAATCCTATTTCAAGCAGAAAGAACATTGTTTCATTTATTTTAAAAATTCAAGAATCGCCCACTTGATATCTGTAAAATATTTTTTTAAAGCAGTTGATTAGTTCCAGAAACAAACGTTGCAGTTCAACACTCAAGCAACTCCAGTAGAAGTAAACACACATATAAACAAAATATGATGTTGGCACTATCAATGGCCATCTGAACTTGGTAGTTGACATAAATTTGTTCTTTTTGTCACAAAGGCCAAGAGCATGAAATTCTGGCCAAAATAAGTTGAAACAGAGTGTGATATAAGACAGAAAGAAACCATTGCGCTTCAATTCTGCAAAATAATATGCATAAACGAACCTATTATTTAGTAATTTACTGATACAATATATTTTCATCATGGAAGAAAACTGTGCAAGAGGCATACATCTTGCCTGCTTCCTTGTTTTTTCAGTTTTTCGGTCTTCTCCTTACATTTATAAATGGTCCTATGCTATGTCTAAAGATGCAGACAAAACAATTTAAATTTTTAGCATATGCTATCAGATTTTTTTAGAAAATTGCATACTGTCTATTATCACAAAAATTGACGAATGAAAACTCAATACTGTGGAATCAAATTTTACTAGCATCAACACGGCTCTTATGCAGCTGAAAGGCTGGGCTTACCCAGGTTCCACAGCTGCATTGGATACCTGACCAGTTGAAATAACCCAAACGTGCCTGACATCCAATGCAGGAGAGTTTCCCTTCAATTGCACCCTCTTCAACTGATCACAAAGTGAAAAAATATGAAATTGGAAATGAGGTGCATAAACCATACAGATTTGTTTTAGCTACATCATCAAAATAATTTTGCTGAACATGTAGTAAGGCATCTCTTTAATTAGCAGTCTCATGATTAAGAAAATTACCTGTTGTCATCCATTGCAGAGGCTCCACAAATACAGATGTGCATTCAGGTTCATGACTATCCTTGAAAAAAGATCCACGGCTTCTGTTTTTCAATTTAAAACAAGGTTCACCTTCTCCTGGAAGATGAGTGACAACATTATCTTGTGATGCAACTACTCTCCTACACATTTTGCAACGATAGCTTACACCAAGCTTCTCCCGCTCATTACATTCCTGGGAAGTTGGCATTTCAACTGGAACAGTTGGTAACAGACTAGGCAGACCAGGATCGGCTTCAAATTTAGAACTGTCAATTTTTTCTCCTCTGCCATATGCTTCCCCTTTGTCAAGAGAAAGTATACTTTAAGAAAAATCTAAACATGACGAAAATATGGACATTGAAAACATTACTTTTCTTTTCTCGAGAATTCAATACATAGGTTAATTGAGGATAATGGCTTTCGACAAGCAAATCAAAGCAACAAGAGTTGATACAAATTTAAGCCCTACTTGAATAGGACTAGAATCAAATAAAGGATAAGTGATAAAACCAAGAAAATTTTAATGACAAATTGCAAACTCCAACTTAAAATCCTACATTCAATATAATGGATTTGTGGATAGAGATGGGCTTGTGTTTAGTTTTCTCAGATAATCTTTACAAGAATCCCAATTGCTATCCTGCTTTACTGAGGAAGACTTGTGGAGATGATTTGTCTTTCTTGTAAAGAAGTAATGAAAAAAGAATTCAAAAGTATGACAGTATAAAGTAATTATACAGTTATAGTTAATCCTTCTCAAAGACACAAGCGTTCAAAGTGCCTTGCTTTCTTCTCTATGCAAAAAATTGTGGGGAATATTTTCTTCCTAAACAATTGTAATAACAAAATAGAAGATGAAACACAAAAGCTAACTTTTTTCATAGCTTCAGCAACTTCATCAAAGGGCTTTCACAGTCAACAAAAGTCCAATACACACAATACCACGTTCACAGTCCATCATGCACCAAGGCCATCAAGCATGAGGGTATTTTTTTCCATTTCCTAATGAAAACGAGGAAGCTAAAAGAGTTCTATGATTCCAAAGGAGGAAAAGCTAGAAGCCCTATAAGTATATTATTTTTTGGAGACATGTTTAGAAGAGTGAAAAATAAAATCAGAAAGCTCCCATAAAATGCATATTGTAGCATCCATGATCCTCCAGTCCCATGAGCTCTTAAATATAGTAACATAGACAAGCACTATTTTGGAAATACCACCATGATTTAAACCAGATACATTTCAAGGAAGAGGTGCATGTCATTTTCTCTGATATACTCTTAAAATGATGGAAGCACAAGATGCCAAAGGTGTACAGTTCTAAAGTGAAATAAGTCAAGTCTCCATTCAAGATATAAAATTGGCAAATTATAGTGATAAAAACAGCCGGCCAAATGACCAGATATCAGAGCCGTCTTTCTCTCTAAATTGCATTTACCTCAAACCTTGTCAAATGATGCATGTCGTTGGGTTCACATGCATTGTAGGTCCTGAAGGCAGGCACATACTCTTTTTCTGCCATCAAAGGTTCACCAGCCTTGGATTTAAGGAGAGGTTTAGAGAGAGTATCCAACTGAAACCTGTCCTGATCCAATCAGACCTAGAAAATCCACTGTGAGCATCTTTTGATCCGGGATCGGCCATTTTGTGATGATACTGGTTCTTCTGGCACAAGCCTTACTACAGACATGAGATAGTGATAGCCTCACATTGTGGTTTCCCACTTTGTTTTTCACCAGCTCCATCCTTCCATTCTTTCATTATAGTTTCCTTCTTTTTCTTTCTTTGTACAGAAAGGTTTAGTACAATAAGTTTTGTGGTTTCCCACTTTGTTTTTCACCAGCTTCATGCTTTCATTCTTTCAGTATAGTTTCCTTCTTTTTCTTTCCTTGTAAAAGGTTTAGTCCAACAAGTTCAAATCTCCATATTCACTCAAACTATTTCATCAGTTAAATAGAGATGAAGCAAGTGCAAGACATGTCTGTTTTCTCCAAATACAACCCTAAACAAAATCCAGATCCCAGTCCTCATTACAAATAGGAAATAAATTAGAAATAAGCACTACAGGAAAAAGAGAACAGAAATGATATATTAACAATACGTGTCTACATTGTCAATTATGTTCAATTTATCATAAGCAGGGAATGGATGCCAAGTGTGAGCACTGTTGTATTTCATAATTGAACTCTGCTAAAATATTTGTAGCTCCCTTTGGGAAGAGGGTCCCTGTGATCCCAATTTATATCTTGTGTCTTTTATCTCTTGTGTATGCTTGACATTCTCAAATTGCTGAGTGGAAGAGTATTGGTGGTCTTTAATGCAACACATTATCATCAAATGTTTTGGTGTATTTTCTTTCCCTGACCCATATGTGTTCTCAGAAATTTGGATGAAGGTGTTGCACTTGTATGCTTAGAATCAAGTGACACAGATTATTTGAATAATTTCAGTTTGTCACCAGCCACACTGCTATTAGGGGTGGATTGTCCATAACACTCCATTTTCTCATGATCATAGAGTGAGCTTAGCAAACCACTCTCACTGGTTGAGTGCATAAAAGACCTTCAGACCCTTGATTAAGAAGGAGAAAAAAAGCTCTCCATCTTCTCGACTTCCTCTTTTATTGATTGTGAGGTGCTTATTGTTCCTAACATCAACTAGGTAGGCCATGTCCATATCATTCAAGGGTCTAAGACTCTAAAGGTCCTAATATCAATCAAGTTTCTTGCCTTAAGGTCAAGCACAGAAATAATCTAACATCAGCTAAGCAACCATAGACCCTTTCCATGTTGTTTGAGTGCCAAAAGGGCTTCAACCTCCATAACTTGCATAAGTCATTCAAATGCTTTCCTATAAGTTGATGCCTATCCAGAGAGTAGCATAGATGCACTAGAGGCCCTTGAGCTGTCAGTTGAGTGCTCTTGCAGCACTAACAGTCAAAGCAAAAAGTGAACAAAACACCTCCACTGACAGGGAGGGGAGATCAAGGGCATTTGTTAGATCAGTGATTCAACTTTTTTGGAACAAGGCATGCAGGACACTTTTATATAGCATTCTCAAGTCTTAAATTTTCACATAATTATTCATTCTAATTTCGTCCTTGTGATGTGAATGAACCTTAACAGATCATGGAGAAATTGATGCCACAGAATTTCAGGATGAATAATCCTCTCTTCTGTCAGTTAGGTCATGATATATTCATAACTTCTTCGGGTTTATGGATTGTATTCAGTGTACTACATAATAGATGGCATATGACATCTTGAAACTTCTGACATACCCATTTCAACGCTTTCTGTCGTATTTTGTTATCAACTACTGAATATTTTTGTCCTGTGTCTATTTCACATGGTCTATATCTATTATGTTGCCATCTCATTGATATTTTATAAAAGTTGCCATCTGACAAATATTCACCAATATGAACTATACTTGCCACTGAAAATTATGTCTATCATTGCATGGTTTGAGTTTCTTGTATATCCATGCTACATGTTTCCGAAATCCATCCATCTTTTGTAGCATTACCAAATATCTTTTCTTGCATTGCCCAAATATTGATATCTATAGGACTCCAATTCTAGAATCAGAAGAGATTACGCAACAATTGCAAGCCAGATATTGATCTCTATAGGGAATTCAGTTCTAGAATCATACAAATTAAGTGACAATTGCAAGGCACTGATCAAGGTGTAATTGAATCCGCTATATAGTATAGACAGCATGTACTTCACAAAGTTAGGATATAAACTATCTTTTAGGGATGATTGGTTAAGAGGATACCTTGAAGACAAGCATTCAAGACTAAACAAGGCCTATATGAGTAGTTGGTTGTTTTGTGATTTGTGCAATACTGAGATCTCTTAGGCCACATGAATAACTGTCAAGAGGATAACTCGAAGACAAACATTTGAGACTAAACAAGGCCCATATGAGTAGTCGGTTGTCTTGTGATTTGGGCAATACTGAGATCTCTTAGGAAAAAGTGTAAATTTTTGAGGCAATTGCTAATTTATTTTAGACTTGTCATGGGAGATGGAGAGCTGAAGATCAATACTGCCAAGATCCAAGCAACCAAGCTTGGCTGTGCTCAGTGATCAAACAAAGGCTCATATTTAAGTTTCATCACACTTGGGCATCATAGATGGATTTTCATTCACTCATGCACAAGAATTGTGTGTAAATGTAATCAAATCTGATCAAATTGTATCCTAAGAGAAGAATCTATGGAAATTTTAAGTCTTAATTTCTGTTTTGTATTTCAAATCTTCTGATTGCAGAACATTTTTCTATTTCGATGATTGCAATAGAAGATCGAATTGCCTTTTATATTTGTGAGGGAGATACACCTCAAGGAGAGACGTGTCTCATGAGAGGACGTGTCCCTTGAGCGCGCGGGCTCCCTAACAAACCGAAAATATTCGGTACTTATTATAATCTAATTCGCATGCTTTAACAAGCAGCGATCATAAAATATGAAGTTCGATTGAAATTTATTCATTTATGAAATTCAATCATCATCTTAAATTCGAATAACTTATTTGTAGATATCATATTTTAAGAACAGTTCGATTATATATAAATGATGATGATGCATGAATGCAATCGTCATTTATATCTAACCGAAGCTATCTTAAATCAACACTCCCTCTTAGCTAGGGAAGATAACTCAAAACAAATAAGTAGAGATATCACCTTACACGTGATATCGAAGATATGATATGTTTTCTCAATTTTTGTTAAGTCACATGACATTTTTCATAACACATCTTCATTATGGTATGTGCACTGACATCAAGTCTCATGATGTCTACCATAATAGTTCATGGCATATCCACGGATATATATTTATCCACCATGATTATCTCATAAGGATCACAATGATCTTCAAATGACATCAAGTCCCATGATATCCATCAAAGTGTCCAAGAGATACTATCATGACATGTCCACAGATATCAAGTTACATGATATCTATCATGATAGTTCAACTCATCATTGTAGAGTCGTCACTTTACAATGTCACATACAAGTGTTCATTATTAGAAAGATCGTCACCTTTCAATAATGTACACAGGGGGAGAGGGCCCATAAAGTCATGGAGTCACACACATGACAAAAGAGTTTACACATTAAACATCTTTAAATATATTAGTACAACTTTTAAACAATTTGAATTACATTACATCATAATATCAAATTACATTTCAATCATACCAAGTTTCTTCCTAAAGTGTTCAACCTTGACTCTGGAGAGAGGTTTGGTGAAAATGTCTGTTGTTTGATCATTTGAACTAATATACTCCAACTGGATCACATTCCTTTCTACCATGTCTCTTACATAATGGTAGGGGATCTCAATATGCTTAGATCTATCATGGAATACTTGATTTACAGAGAGTTTAATGCAACTTTGATTATCACAATGGATGATAGTAGGATTCAAGGGTTCACCAAAGAGTCCCACAAGCAATTTCCGGAGCCATACTACTTCTCTTGCCCCCATAGAGGCTGCAATGTATTCAGCTTCTGTCGAGCTTTGTGCTACTAAAGACTATTTTCTGCTGATCCAAGAGATCATAGCCGATCCTAAACTGAAGCAACATCCTGATGTGCTTTTTTGATCGGTTACACTTCTAGCCCAGTCTGAATCAGAGTATCCATGTAAATATGGTTGGTCATTTTTGTATTGAAGACCATATCCAATAGTGCCTTGAAGATATCTCAATATGTGCTTTACAGCAACAAGGTGAATTTCCTTTGGTTCACACATGAACTGGCTTAGAGCATTCATTGCAAAGCAAATATCAGGTCCGGTGTTAACCAAGTACATCAATGATCCAATTATCTATCTATATAGAGTGGGATCTGCAAACTTAGATTCTGCTCCTGCTTCTTTTAGTTTGTGTAGGTTGGTTTCCATAGGTGTAGACATGGGTCTACAATCCAACATCCCAAATCTCTTCAGAATATCAACAGTATACTTCCCTTGATTTAGTATGATGCCATTTGATTTCTGCCAGACTTCTAAACCTAGGAAGTAATGTAGAACGCCCAAGTCTTTCATGTCAAATTCTGAAGTTAGATCCTTCTTGCCTTGAGTAATGAGGTGATCTTCTCCTGTTATTAGCAGGTCATCAATATATAATGATTATTAGCATATCTCCTATAATTGCCTTAAAATAAAGATTTGGGTATGCATCATTTTTAGAAAATCCTACTCCCAAGAGATAGCTGTCAATTCTTTCATACCAGGCCCTGGGGGCCTGTTTAAGTCCATATAGAGCTTTCTTTAGTCTGCATACATGTGAATCGGGTTTATGTATCACAAAACCTTCAAGTTGTTCTAGATAGACTTCCTCTTCAATGGTCCCATTCGGGAAGGCAATTTTCACATCTATTTGATGGATCTTCCAGCCTTTAGCTCCTGCAACTCTCACAGATGTGTATCGAGCAACAAGTGCAAATGTTTCTTCATAATCAATGCCTTCCTTTTGTGAAAAACCTCTGGCCACAAAACGTGCCTTATGTTTTTCTATACTGCCATCAGCAGCATGTTTGATTTTGAAGAGCCATTTAGAAGACAACAGATTTCTCTTTTGGTCTAGGCACTATATCCCATACATCATTTTTTAGAATGGACTGATACTCTTCCGTCATTGCATCCTTCCATACTTGATGTCTGAAGGCTTCTGTTACACTGGTGGGTTCTGAATTTATGATTTCATTCATAAGAGCAACATAGCTTGAGAACCTTTTGGGTCTCTTACTTTCCCTAAAGGTTCCTTTGGGTGTTGCATGATTCTCAGCTTCTTTGATCATCTTCCTAGCCCAAAGTGGCCTCTTCTTGCCGTTGTCATTTGGATACTCTTCTGAAGCAGATTGAAGTTCACTTGTTATTTCCTCAGGATACTCCTCTGAATCTTAGGAGTAGGTTCCACTTCTAAGACTCTAGGGGAATTATGATTTCTATCTCACTTGAACTCCTTGCCCTTTTGAATGCAATGTCTTCTTCAAAGATGACATCTCTACTCAATTCAATTTGTTTCTGCCCGGGTATGAATATCCTGTAGGCTTTAGAGGTTTCACTATATCCCACAAATACCCCTTTCTTTCCGGAAGGTTCTAGTTTGAATCTCTTCTCTTTAGGCACATGAATATAGACTAGGCAACCAAAAATCCTTAAGTGACTAATGTCAGGTTTTATTCCAGTAAAAGCTTCTTCAAGAGTTTTGTTATCTAGATGAGAATGTGGACATCTATTTTGGATGTAGATAGCAGTTCTAGAGGCTTCTGCCCAGAATGAGGTTTCTATGTTCTGGTCAAGTAAAATTGCTTTTGCAGCTTCTACAATGGTTCTATTTTTTCTTTCAGCAACACCATTTTGTTGAGGGTTGTAGGCTACTGTAAACTCCCTCTTAATCCCAGAATTCATGCAGAATTCTTTAAAGTTTTCAGAGGTGTATTCTTTCCCATTGTCTGTCCTTAGAATTTTGATTTTCTTCCCAAAGAAGTTTTCAGTAAGAGCTTTGAACTCCTTAAACCTTTTAAGGATTTCTATTGACTCTTTACACTTAAGAAAATAAATCCAGGTCTTCCTAGAGAAGTCATCTATAAATATAACATAGTATAGGAAGCCTGCCATGGAGGGTACTGACATGGGTCCACATAAATCAGAGTGAACCAGTTCTAGCACATCTTTGGTTTTACTCAAGCTATTGTGAAAGGATCCCTTTGTATTCTTTCCTAGGGCACACCCTTTACAAGCTCCTTCATGAGTTGGCTTTAACTTAGGCAATCCTGTTACTAGTTTTTCCACAGACGGTAGGGCACGGAAATGAAGGTGTCCTAATCTTCAATGCCAAATTTCATTTGAATCAGAAGTTTCAAGGGTAAGGGCTTGCTTGATGTCCGTGCATAGTTTGTAAAGATAACCTTATCTTAAACCTATGGTTTGAGCTTTCTTTATAGTGGAGTTTTTAGGCCATGCCAGAACTTTCCTGTCCATAAAGGTAACCCTATATCCATTGTCTTCAAAAGCGGAGATGGATATTAGATTCCCCTTTATTCCTGGCACAAATAGGACTCCAGTGAGTTGTAGGGAGAGACCAGATTTCAATTTGATGGAGCAAGTTCCCACCCCTCTTACAGGGTGTGCAGAATCATCCCCAATAGTTACTTCTTCATCAGTTTCTTCAGTCATAGTGTCTAGGTGTTCCCTAAACCCAGTGATGTGCCTTGATGAACCACTATCAATTACCCAGTTGTTGATATTGTTAGATACTTGACATGATAATGTTGAATAGAATACAAATTTCTCAAAGTCATAGTCTGTATTTGATTTTCCTACTTTAGCAAAAGATGCTTGTTGTTTTGTTCTATCAGGGCACTTCATTGCATAGTGCCCATATTGGTCACATTTGAAACATTGTACTTGAGAGATGTCTTTCCTCTTCTTGAATGATCCTTTGCCAAAGGAATTTCTCTTTCTCTTAAATGATCCTTTCCCGTAAGAGTTCTTCTTACCCCTTTTATTAGATGTTGTGTTGAGCACATGAATGTCCTCATCTATGGGTTTTTGTTTGCTTTCTTTTGTTGAGAGTCTTGTTTCCTCTTGTAAGCAGTCTGTTCTTAGCCTATCAAACTTGGGGAGTTTAGATCTCGCACTTATTCCTTGAACAAATGACTCCCATGAGTTTGGTAAGCCTCCTAGTGCTATTAGTGTTAACTCTTTGCTATCAATTTGATATCCAATTGTTGATAATTGATCCCTTAGTTCAGTGATCCTCATGAAGTATGCATTAATAGATTCTCCTTTGTTTATTTGAACATTGTTGAGTTGCCTCTTTAATGCAAGAGTCCTACTGGTGTTATTTATTTCAAAGGTGCTCTCAAGGGATTTGAACATTAGATATGCAGTTTCATGTTTTGCTAGAATGGGTACTATATGGTCCCTAACTGCATCTACTAAAATTTTCATGGCTTTTTCATTGTTCTCAATCCATTGAGTTTTCTCTGGATCATCCTCTGGTTCCCTTTTGTTTTCTCTCACAAATGAGTAACTTATTTTCTTTGAGAATCATCATGATTCTGAATTTCCATGATGTGAAGTTGTTTGCTCCTTCAAGTCGGTCTTCAAATCTGATCACACTTGACATTATGAAGAATGTGATGTGAATTTCGATTTCTTAAAAGATACGATTTTTTCTAAGTAATCTGATATCTAGATTTGATTTTGATTCACTACTTGGCTCTGATACCATGTAAATGTAATCAAATCTGATCAAATTGTATTCTAAGAGAAGAATCTATGGAAATTCTAAGTCTTAATTTCTGTTTTGTATTTCAAATCTTCTGATTGCAGAACATTTATCTATCTCGATGATTGCAATAGAAGATTGAATTGTCTTTTATATTTGTGAGGGAGATATGCCTCAAGGAGAGACGTGTCTCATGAGAGGACGTGTCCCTTGAGCGCGCGGGCTCCCTAACAAACCGAAAATATTCGGTATTTATTATAATCTAATTCGCATGGTTTAACAAGCAGCGATAATAAAATATGAAGTTCGATTCAAATTTATTCATTTATGAAATTCAATCATCATCTTAAATTTGAATAACTTATTTGTAGATATCATATTTTAAGAACAGTTCGATTATATATAAATGATGATGATGCATGAATGCAATCATCATTTATATCTGACCGAAGCTATCTTAAATCAACATTGTGCAATGCCAACTTTGGGATTGCCAAACCTAGACATACCATTCAAGATATAGTTACCCAAAGACCTTTTCAAGAGCAGTGACAAACTATCAAGGTAGATTTTCAAGAGCGGCAGACTATTTGGTCTACACCGCCCATGCTCTTTGAGTGCATGTGGGTACATGTTTTTTCTACCAAAATATATTGTTTCAGCCATAGTTGGCAGACTCAGACTCAGCAAAAACTCGGCAGTTGCGACTCGGGAAAAACTAGGCAACTTAAAAAAATTGCTTAAATTTCTTTACAAACAATCAATTTTTTTTGCAAAATTCAATGACAAAATGTATCCAATGAGTACAAAAGTGTTTTCTATTAAATTCGATTCATTTGAATACAAATTGAGTACAAAATTGCATCATCATGCGGAATCCTAATACAATAGTTAGTTGACAACTATTATGAATTCATGATAATTGCCTTTTGAAAATCATCATCATAATTCATAAATTGCATATTACAACATTTTTCATCTTCCTTTTCCTTGATCTAGTGAAAACTTGGGGAGAGGTTCTAATCCTTGCACTTTGTTGCAGCTCATCGCTCAACATTGAAGGTTGTATTTGTGGTTTTGACTTGACCAAATTAATGACCTCCTCTTATTTGTCATTTACCTTTCTTGTGCAAAGTTGAAGGTTGTATTGTATTGTATAATAATAATGGCATTTGAATCTTTGATACTGATAGTATGATACTTCATGATTGATCGATGACATTATGATAGTGATAAAGATAATTGTCTAAGTTGTCGATTCTAGTCTCCACTCTCAAACCCCCTCATTGTAATTAAATTTCTCATATGAGAAGAGATCCCAATAACTAGTGGAGGTTTGAGAGTGAAGATCCCAATGGAGTTGAGGAGCGATGCCCCTCATGGGGATCTAGGGGCAACACCTCTAACAGGGTCAAGGTATAGTGCCCCTTGTGGGGGTTTGGAGGCAACGCCCTCAATGGGTCGAGGGGCAGCACCCCTCATGGGATCTATGGGCACACCATTTTCACAATTTTATCACTTAAGGGATAAATTAGGTATTTGACACATTTTTGTTTATAAAAATGTTTTAAAAAATTATTTGTGTTTTATTGTGGTAGGGACTTGTCGAGTTAATGGCAGACTCGCCAAGTTTTTTGAAAAAACTCACCAAAAACTCAATAATTACTTGCCAAAAACTCAGCAAAAAAACCCTACGAGTTTTTTGGCGTGTTACACGCCAAACAAAATATTTGGCAAGTACTCGGTGAGTCTACCAACTATGGTTTCAGCCTTTTAGATCATGAACTCACATTCTCAAGTCAACTTTGTATTATCTTTAGGGGGAATGATAGACACCAAGTTGAAACATCCGATAAAATTTTGCTCACAAATTGACAAATACTGGAAACAAAGTGTTTACTATGGGGTTATACTAATAAATAATCAAAGATTTGGGATGAAAACATACCTGTTTGCAAAATAAGTCATGCACTTCATGGTTTAACTCACAAATACCTTAAGGGAAATGTTTGGGACTAATGCCTCAAGCACCAAAGGTAAGATCCAAACATATAATAATGGCAATAAGACAATGTAGAAGATAGATCACACACAAAACAAGGGATGTTCATGGGCCACAATGCCCTAATATCCATTATATGTAGAAATAGAATAAACCCTTGAGATTGGGTAACATCATAAAATTTTAGTAAGTCACTCCACATTGTATCTCCAAGAGATCCCAAACACGATATCATACTCCTCACATATCCTTCCAATGATAATCAACTCCTTTATATAGACCTCCTCCTAATAACATAATGGAGGGTAAACCACTAATCCCAATGTAGACTTACTTATTACCTAATATAATTAATTACACAAATTGTCCACATTACCCAATATAATTAACTTAGGGGACATGTATCACATGTTAGCATCTCCATCCATCTAAATACATTATATCATAACCCTAGGTACATACCATGCCATCCCTCCTTGACATGTTTTGCCCCCAAAACATGAGAAGGCAAATAGTAAGACTATTGCAAGTCATTATAAATATGATACCATTTCCTATCATCCAACCATCCATAGGTGATCGTTGCAGTGGTTATAGCTTGATGGTACCCAAATCCCATCCTCGATCCACATTTCACTACACCCATTTGATTCCATTCCTCATCACAGTAAATCCTTTTCTGCCATGAATAGTCATTACTCTTATGATCCTATTGATTATTGTAATAGCACCTTTGATTTCATGTAGATCCATAGTGATTGGCTTATTGATTCCATGCGGTATCATGCCTCCATGATGGTTTTCTCCATGATTCTTGCCTCTCACAATGATGTAGATGCATATATAATGCACCCTTTGCTATCACTAGAACCTTCTTTGATTCTTCACCATTTGGTGTTGCTTGGTTTGTTGACTCAAGAAGGGGAATAGGCTTTTACTCTTTTATCTTTACATTTGGCTCCTCTTGTTTGTCTTGTGATTCTTTGATGCACTCTTCAACAACTTCTTAAACTTGCTTTGCCTTCACTTTCCTTTGGCCTTCATTATGAACAATACCCTATAATGATTTTTTCCTCCAATAACAAAGCTTCATGAACTTCTTTTGCACATTAATGTTTTTTGCTACCAAAGATTCTAACCAAGGTTAACCAAGAGTTATATCTGAAGCATCAAATTTGAATGCAAAACATATTCATCCATGGTGAGGTTTAAATCTCCAAAAACTTGAGTATCATTGGCCACTATTTGACAATCCTTGATGTGCTTTGCTTGCACCTACAGTTTCTTGGTTAATTCCATGCTAATGAAGTTATACTTGCTAGGATTTATAGAAACAGTAACCTTGGCCTTTTGAATATATCCATGAAATTGAAGGATTGAATGTTCCTTCCATGGAGCTAAAGTGCATGTACTTGTATCCTTCATCTTCTCTTCATTGTCCTCTTTTCCTATTCTTCTTCCTCCTCCTCCTCCTTCTCCTTCTCATTCTCCTTCATCTTCTCTTCATTGTCCTCTTTTCCTATTCTTCTTCCTAATCCTCCTCCTTCTCCTTCTCATTCTCCTTCATCTTCATGTTCTTGTTCTTGTTCTTCTTCCCCTTGATTATCATTACCCTTACTTTCTCCTTCTTTTTCCTTGTCATCCATATCCCCATCAATTCTTATTTCTTTTGGCATCCATCTATCAAAAACACTTGTTTCAATTTATCAAAAGAAGAAATATTCCATGTTTTACCTTCACATTTCAAGTATAAACCTATATATGGTTTCCATACAACCCTTCTACCATAAAATAGCTTGAAATGAGCCACCATTCAAATGCATTACCAAATCCATCAAAAAACCTCCATTAAAATTGGGGTTTTAAGAAAAAAGTCGTTCAATATAAACACCTTTCTACCACTTATCATTGACCCAAGTTTGAATAGTTCAATTCATGATGTTGTTGGCCTCAAATCTAAAAATGTGAATAACAAACCCTAATTAATTTTGACAAGCTTTCCAAAAATGGAAAAAAAAAATTATGTAATTTGTGGCTTGAAGAGCAAATTTATTAAAAAACATAAAACTATAATAACTCAATCAATATTGATGATCGAAAGCTGAATTTTTAGTCGGAGCTTTCTTATCTAATCCTTCAACTCCAAAAAAAAAAAAATACAAAAAAAACATAATAAATTTGAAGATATAGGTGAGTCTTCAAAATTTAGGGTTTCATCCTTAACCTTGCCCAATCATTGCTTTGATACCACTTGGTATGATTCCAACATATGATAAAGGAAATAATACAATATAGAAGATAGATCATACACAACACAAGGGATGTTTGTAGGCCAAGATGCCCTAATATACAATATATGTAGAAATAGAATAAACCCTTAAGGTAAGGTAACCCTATATAATACTCCTTATGGAAGAAGCCACTCCACATTGTATTTCTAAAAGATCCCAAACACAATATCACATTCCTCACATATCCTAACAATGATAATCACCTCCCTTATATAGGTCTCCTTCCAATAACATAATGGAGGGGTAAACCACTAATCCCAATGCAAGCCCACTAATTACCTAATATAATTAATTACACAAGTTGTGCACATGACCTAATATAACTAACTTAAGGGATATGTGCCACATGATGGAATCATCCACCTAAATACTTTATAATACCATATCTCTAGGTGCAAAACAACCAACCAATTTGTTACTTCAAAGTGATGTGTGTCAAGCTAAAATTTAATTAAGTGAAGACAAATACAAACTTTTGCAAGAAATTTAGCAAATTCTTATCCAAGAGAGGTCCCATTTAAAGCAAGCTCAGGCAAAGAATAAGGCCTACGGTCTCATTAGCTAGCCCATAAGTTCTAGATCAGCAACATGGTATATATATCCTTATGCAATGAATGACTTAGGAGTGAGGGCTCGAAGTTGAAACTAATTAGATATGGCCCGCCCATTCAAGATCATATTGTAACTTGGCGAGTTAAGCTTGATTTGCCAAGCTACGTGAAAATTTACTCAAGGATGAATACAGATTGCTTGAAGTTGTTCAAAGTTTTAGGCCATTGATAGCGGATGATGTGGACACAGTAGCACTAGTTTTGTTGGTGGTGGAAGACATAATATTAGACTCTTGAGAGGTGTTCCAACAAGACAATACTGCAGCAAAATACAAAAGCTACACAATGGGGATAAACCCAAATATATCATATTAGGAGGGAAGCCAAGTTTCCTAAAGTTGTACAATAACTTTTGAAGCCAAAAGTTGATCAAAGATTCCCCCATTTCAACTGAATTTTAACTAAGTACACTGGTTGGAAATGAAAAATCTATAATCTAAACTTAGTAAGTTCATTGAGAACCAAGGGCCAAAATATTTCTCATCACAAATGGAAAAATTCCATGTATCTAAGAGCAAAAAATAGGTGTTGGTGAATGTAATGTCCCCATTTTAGCCATACGCTCTTCGGTGACTGATAGCCTATTTCTAGAAGCCTGTAGGCTCGTCAGAGGTAAAATTAGGGTTTCCTATTTTATAGGGATTCTGAAGCTTTTTTGAAGGGTTGCTTGTAAGAGTTTCTAATGCATGTCTGGTGAAGTTTTTTGGGTTTTTGGAGAGCTTCGGAATGGTGTGACATGCATTTCCATCTGACAACTTTTTCCGGAACTTATTATTTTTAGCCAGCACATTGGAGTTTCGAGATTTGGATTGCGGATTCTTTCTTGGTTTTCAAAAATGATATAACATGCAAAGTGAGTTGAACAACTTTTTAGAATTTACTATTTTTAGTAAGTTCTATTTTTGGCAGTATTCAGATTGGCAACAGTTGAGTAAGCTTTCTTCTTCAGGCAAGACAATTGAGTTTTTCTAAATTTAGCTTTCTGAGGTGCATTTTTAAAAGAAATGATTTATTTAAATCATTTAATTATTTTAATGTGTTTATGACCCCTTGGCCTAGCACAATAACTTCATGTTATTTTAAAAAGGGGACTTGGAGGGTAGACGCCTCATCGGGAGGTTAATTTAATATTTCTAAAGTTAAAAATGATAATGAGATTGGACGCCACTTTTGGAGGCAAATTATTATTTTATCAAAGATCATTATGCCTAAGGAGTTTGGACGCCTAATTGAAGAGGAGAAAAGGTAAATTTAAAAATTAAATATTTTCAAATCAAGAAAGGCATCCCTTTTGGAGAACCAGAAAAGTCACCTCAGAACTTATAAAAGTAGGCCTTTGCTCACTCATTTCTCATCTTTGGTTTATTATATCGAAATGTTGCTGGATTGAATTCAGAACCCGACTAAGGGGGGGTTAGCTTTCTACACCATTCTTTGGGCCTGAAACTATGGTTCCCTAGATGGTCAATTGGGAGTGTGCTTCATTTAAAAGTACATATTGAGTTTCATTGCTGAAGATATAGAAGATTTTGATAAAATTTCCATATTTGTGTTTGCTGATCTTATATGGCTGAAGGAGATTTTCAAATACAGCTCTTTGTATGATTTTTATTTGCTTCTGGGTATTGAAGCAATTGATTCCTTGGATATGGGCGACCCTTCTTGCAAAAGATGGGATTTAAATTTGAAGATTGGGATTTTTAAGAAAGGTCGTACCTCTTAAAGAACCAAACCTTTCTCCCAATGATTGCATTGGGAATCGAGCCCTTCTCTTGATGGCTGTTTTGCATTATTGGACACTTGTATGCTGGTCGCCTTGCATTGGAAATGATGAATCTGCAATTATATGGAAATTTGATGAAGTTTTGGTAGGAGATTCGAGCATTTTGGGTGAGTTATAATTGCTGATTTGAACATTACAGTTTGCTAGTCCTTTATATCAGATTTATATTACTTCTGATTTTGGCTTGTAATTCAATATTTGAGTAGATTGGAAGTTGGAGAAATCATCTCCTTTCATTTAGTTTTGATTCTAAAGCAAAACACTTGTAATTAGCAGATTTTTGGCATTGTAAGACTGTAAGCAACACATTTGTAATTAGCAGATTTTTGGCATTGTAAGACTGTAAACAATAGTATTGTTCCAGTCCTTTATTTGCTGCATTTACTTGTGTTTATTTTCAAACATCATAACTCTTGGACAGTTTACCGCCAGTGTGGAGAAATAAATAATTGTAACTCTCATATCTCTCCCACTGCTTAAGTGGCAAATCCCCACTGTTGAGAGGATGCCTGCTAATAACAAATGAATTGTATTTCATTGTAATTATCTTTCCCCCACTGAACAAGTGGTAGCGTGGATTGCTCATGGTCAGATCACCGCCTACATTCCATTTCCAACTTTGTATTTCAATTCAGATTTCTGCTAACAATCCCATCGTCATATGCTATCACCTCGCCTTTTCAAAGGATCTTGGTGAGCATTCTTGGCGAAGGTTACTTACAATTGATAATCTTTTGAGAGTTAACGCTAACAATTGGCATAGTGCTGGTTTGTGTTGTGAAAACATTGAGAAAAAATTAAGGGGCACATTTCAGTGAGAATTAGATTCAACACCAAAAAATGAGAGGGCACCACATAGAAAGAAGTTATTTATGCCAAAGCTCACTTCAACATTAAAAGCAAAGTTAGTCTCAAAGGGAGGGTCTACACCAAAAACCATTTTAAGTCAAATAATGGTTAGTGCCAAAAGCTATAGCAAGTTAGCAACACCAATGGATCAAGTTTGACCTCAGCAGTTCAAGCGTCAAAATGGGATGTACAACACGGAGTTATGATTTCAAGAAAATGACACTTGGCAGTATTGTAAGAAGTCATTTCTCACATAACTACATGACTATCCAAATAGGAGTTGAACAGTCCAAAATTGTCATCTCTTGTATCCATTGACAGTTGGTGTTATAGACAAGTTTTTGTAAACAATCCGTATTTGTTTGAATCCTTGTACAGCAAATTCAATGTAATTAAAAAAACCCTGTTACAAGGATATATTTTTGTGTGCATTTTTGCATAATTATTGATAGAATTTTATTCTTGAGTCCAAGGTTTGTAAACTAGCCAAGATTTCTCCAAAGCAGCTATAGATATCCGAGGATGATATAACTAATGAAAACCTGCTTCTGCATCAAATCATTAGGAAAGGTTGAAAGACTAGCCCCAAAAGACTCCTAGAATGTAGATTTGTCAATGAAGGAATAAGCATGTGTTTGAGGGGTTTTATCCACCAAGAAAATGATCAAAACACCACAAGCATGTTCCAGGGTGGATTTTGTCACTTGACTCTGGCATCAACCTCAGAAAAGCACTTTAAAGCCGTCTCTGCCCCTTATGATATGATTCTATCATGCTGAGTGTGTGCCTCAACTACCTTTGCCACTTGACATATACATGCATGGCTGCTTCTGATGACTGTCAACTACTTAAACTTTGTCCTTCTCTTTTCAAGCATGCTTCGCACCTGCCTTTGCCATTTCAAAGTTGGCTTTGTCCCTGCAAGCCCGTTCTTGGACCTTATCTACCACTTGAAACACTTGCCAAGATTATCAAGGCATGCTTCTCACTAATGGCGAACAGTCCCAGTTCACTTCAAGAAACACATTGTCACTTGAATTTTTGGCTTTCAGCTGTCAAGAACACGCTTGGAGAGTTAATGTCACTTTTGAACTTAGAATAATTTTCACTTCTCAATCCTTCCCAATTCAGGTGTGCTTCTACATAAACTTTAACCTCGCAGACACTCCTCAAGCACACACCCCAAGGGTCCATGTCGTTCTTACAGCACTTAGTCATTTTATCTTCTCTTAGACTGATTTACCGTTGGAGAAACATTAGGCCTTGGATCACAATCATTAGCCTTACTTCCATACATGACGTTGAAATACTAACAATACAACCCTTGGAAATGACATACCTTGTTCAAGACTGGAAAAGCAACAAAGGCGTCATCATCATGACACTCAACTTTAATATAGCAAATTGACAGATGGATCCAAAAAACATGCAAAAAGGACTTCAATGCATAAAGTTTCATAGGTGTGCAACAAATGTAAAAGAAAAGTTATAGTCGTGAGAGTTCCAATATCAGATTTTATGTTTCTATAGTTCATATTCAAACTTTGTTTATTCACACCTATTCTTTCTGGTCTAGGATTTACAGCAGCTATAACAAGTTTTCAGTTGGGCTCATACTCATAACACTGTTGTAGAACAGAGTCTAGAATTTGAAAGCATGGCCAAATATAAAGCCTTTCTTTTAGTTGATAAAGCAGGATAAGATCATTAATACAGAATCCTTGCCACATGAAGGATGCCAGGGCCCCATAGTTAAACTTTTTTTGGTACTTGATAAAGTTGACAACGCAATATCAGTCCCCCTTTACCAAATCTATATAACTGTGAGTTTCTAGTTGGTTTCATTTTACTCCCCCTTATCTTAAAACACTGATGAATATTCTTCTTCTTCAACAGCTGCATAGAAAGTTCCACTGTTCTCTCTTAAATTATCTGTATTGATTACTTCATTATTTTATGTGTTAAATTCATTGGCTAAAGCTATTACAAACTACTAAGCCTGTGTAGGATCTAATATACCATCAATTGTCATACAAAAGAAAACTGCTATTTCTTTCCACAAAAAATGTGTTATTGACATCATGGGTCTTTCCACCCATTATAACCTTCCCTTGCTCACAATTAAATAGAAGTGATGCAGGACACCACCAAGAATCCCATTCTACAAACTCAAATTTGACAGAGTTTGCACGTGCCATGCATAATTCTGGATGTGCTAATATCAGACACATTATCAAAAACATAAAGTGATAAGGCAATTCAATCATATGTGGCTAATACTGATGCTACCATTCATATTGTGGCAAAGGCCCTTTGCCACAAGGGCTACATGTGGCCAAGACACTTGGAATTACATATTTCCTAATAGAAGATGGCCCAGAATTGACTATTAATACTTCCATAAAGAAGCACCATCCTCAATAACTCACAGGGCAATGTTTTCTGCTAATAAAGGAAACTAGCCAATGCATAAAAGAAATAATACTCACACACATTTCAAAAAAGGCTAATCGATCAGGTGATAGGATGGCAAGGCTGGCACATGACATGGCTAATGGAGGAGGACTGACATTAAATAAGATATCCATCAAACTCAATGCAACCTCTTTAGACTTTGGCAGTATATATACTTGCCAAGTAGTCACTGACTTACAATGAGTGACTTGACCAGAAACTTGGCACTTGCCGAAATATGGGAAAAAGTGTGCCAAAACACCTGCAAAAACTCATGTCTCGGCCTTCCTTTGCAAATTGCAACTGGTATTTGCACTGCCCCCATGACATGCCCAAATTTTCAGTATTTAAAAATGTGGCCACTGAAAAACGTGTCTGTAGACTCAAAAACATGCCCTAAATATGTGACTGTAGACTGAAAATCATGCCCTAAAACGTGACTCGAGTGAAAAACATGAATGAAACATGCCCTCAACTGTAAAAATAAAAAATGTGACTGTTTATTAAAAGAATTTAAATTTTTTTTTAGTTGCCAAGTTTTGCTGAGTTTTTGCCTAGTTTTCCCCAAATTTTTACCGAGTTGAAAATTTGGGTGTCTGAGGGAGTCTGAGTATGTGAAGTTTGGTGTACCCATTCAATCAGTTTGTTGTCCTCACTTTCTCCAAGCTAAGAAGTTGTAGAGTCATCATGCATCTAGTCTCTTCAAGCTATAAATTACAGGTTACCATGGGAGTGCAATACTCTTGTATAAGGAAACAGATGGTGAATCCCAAACAGCAGGCTAAGCAACATATCATATGAGAGTCTGACATAAAGAGAGTAGGTACCAGATTTAAGTTTCTCTCATGAAAGACTCACCACCAACACAATCTACAAAAGAAAGTAAAGTAGCAACCCTCTTCTGATTTCTCCAGTCACAAGTCCAATCCACCATGTACCCTATATCTGCGTGTCAGTTTAGAGTTTTATCATGCATCGCAAACGCTCAACTCTAGGGTCATAGACCCATTCTTTGCAATTTGCAATGCTGTCATCCTCCAAACAGTCCACCCAATAAAACAAAACCGGTTACACTTCAATAAGGTCCAGGAACAACAGGGGGAAGACCAAACGTGTTCAATGATTATAAAGATATCTATCATATGATTTTTGTGACACAGCACAATGAATGTATGTACAGACAAATCAAGGAAGTCAACCTACATGCCCAAGAAGTAAAGAAACAGCATTGAACCCTTGAACTCTCCCTTCACACACATCATTGAACCATGAACAGCCTAAGAGTTGTTGTCATCTATTGAGCAACAAATTGAACAGCTATAGTCAAGACTGTCACAAACTGCTGTGTCTTGACTGCAAATCCTTGAATTGTCTGTACTCACTTAGCCCATAAGGCATACCATCTATATGTTGTTGGAATGAATAGTTGAATCTCCCAGCCAGTTCTTAGCAGCCAAAAATGAAGTTACGCTTGAAGTTGAGCAACAAGCTCACATGAATACTTTTCTGTAAGCTTTTCATTAGGCTAACCAAATGCCACCTGCACGATTGTTATAGCCCTGACAGGACTAATTTGATCCTCCATATAACTATCCTACTTCAACAGTCAGGCACTAGATGATAATCTTTCACACTTCCAGACACTCAACTTTTTCAAGATGTGAGCCAATATATCCTATCCATGTCACTTTTGTTTTTTTGAATTTTTCTTTCCATCATGATAAATCTGATATATTTCTTATACCATATTCTCTCATCTTCTTGGCAGATGCAGAATTTATTTATTTTGATGGATATGACAATCATTCAAAAACATGGTGAGCAGTCCTAACAGGATAATTTTAGTATTACTTAAGTCCATATGATCAATATTTATGAGAAAGAAAATATCTGTGGAGAGTTATCAGCAGATTCCTTTGACCCTGCAAATTTATGATCACTTTTCTATTTTGTATAATATTATTTAATTTTTGCTTAACAGAAAAGAACATTGCAATCTTGTAGTGGAAGAGTCCATCAGTGATTCCTAGTAACAGAGGTAACCAACTTCACATTCAATGCACTACCACTGAACCAGGAATCATGTTACTATACCAACATGAGGAAAGTACACAATATTTACTTACCTAAGATTTTCAAGTGAAACTTTTTGTATATAGAGCTAGCGTGATCAACCTTAAAACCCATCTCTTCAAACATTTTCAACTGTGAAACCAGAAAAGAATTAGCGTCATTTTTGTCAGTTCCAATCAATAAAAAAGTACTTTAGCCACTGGTTACAGGTTCAAAAGCTGTAAGGGAGAAACATAACCTGTTCCAAGAAGCCATCGTTAGGACAAACTGATTCACTTTGTTGTCTTAGGGATTCAAGTGCATCTGCAACAAAGTTTTAGACTTTTAGTGGACAGCATGAGATGAACAGATGAAAAACCAGTAGAAATTGATCCATTTCTATACTGCACAACATAAACACACATAAGCGAGATAATTTGCAAGTGGCAAGCAGCCTCAAGTTGGAAACATTTTCAAATATAACTACCAGAAAATCACAGAGTCCATACCTTCTTGGGACAATTGCTCTGTTTTCATAAGATAAGCTGTTACGACAGATGCACTGCAAAAATAGAAAAAGGATATGTTGTTACTACAGATGCTGAAAACTAGAGTACCACATATAAGAGATTCAGTGGATAAATAAGAGATCCATTGACAATCGCCTCAAATATAATTAACTCTATTGTACATGGAATAAATGCTTAAAATTTTAGCCATTAAAAGAAAAAAGCAGTAACAAATATTACATCAGTTGGAATTAAGCAGATAAGGTACACTAGAATTAAAAAAAAGTTTAAACAATTTCAAATGATGGATATTATAAAATTTGTTTAACCAAAAGGGATCTATCTGCTCTCCCTTGCAATCAAAACTTACTCTGTCTTTCAAAAACTCCATTTCTGCACACTATGTTCCCACCATTTGGTAAAGTGCAAAAGATTTCACCTGAAAACTCGTCCTTGTATTTTAATATTGTATGAATATGTTTTACCCCTTTATATATTTCCTCTCTCTTCAACATTTCTAATGAACTTTAACACTGTGCAAAAAATATTTTCCAATGCCTATGCTAAATACAGCATAAAAACCATGCAAAATGTTTGTAGGTGTGGCCATCAACCAATTGTCCAAAGTTTAATATCATAGCATGACTTCTCCATTAAAACTAGAGAGACTACAGATTCAAATTACTTCCTCAGAAATTAATCTCGCAACTATGGTTAACAACATAGCTTCCTCTTCTGTTCCAATATGAATCCACGCCTGAAATTAACCTCAAAAAATTTCATTAAAACAACTGCAGTTTTTCTTCCTTGAAAGAAATAGTTTAAGACATTTTCTTGAAACTACATCCATGAATGAGTTCAACAAAAATTACACTTCTTATCTAAGCACAAAGTTGTAGTTTTTGCTTTCAGGCAGGTTTCTTGTTTTGCTTTTTGAGCTGCTGAGGCTTAGAACCCATATGCTAAACTGTGCTGTTGGGGTTACCCAGTTCAAACCTCAGCTTTAAAGGCATCAATCAGCAGGGGATGCACTTTATTTCACCAGATAACTTGTTGAACACATTCAATCGCAGTAGGAATCATCCTGTCATTGCTAATGATAAAATCCCAATAATCTCACTCTGAATAACCCAGATTACAAACAGCTCATAGAAATCCTTAAATGATGGAAAACGACCATTGAATTGCACTAAAGACAAGACAGATTACGCAGAAGATCATGAAACTGTATGGGAACTTTAGAATTTTGATTTGGACTGTTTGCTCAATAAGTAGAGCAACTTAAGAACATCGGTTAGGAAACTGCCAGTCACACTGACAACATTATAATTCTCTCTGCTTGGTAAGATGTGGCAGGAGAAAGTGAGATTGAATTGATGGTTGTAAGATAGCATTCGCTCAGCAACTCACTTTCAAATAAACCGACATCATACATGGCACTGAACAGAACCCACAGACATTAGAAAATAATACAAAAACTTGTCTTTGCCATATATAGAACCCAGAGATAGTAGAAAATACAACTAAAATTGATCAATACTATACTCAAAATCACATCCAAAGAGGCAGAAAATCCAATGAAAACTTATCAATTACACAAATAACCTAAAGGCGCTGCAATTATAATTAATAACTTTCCTCGTCACGGATTGAAAGCTACTCCAAATACAAATACTAAGTCCCCAACAAAAATATGCACGGATCTTAAACTAATCATTCATCTTTTCTAAATTACTGAATTTCAAATATACAACAGAAATAAATTCAATTTTAAAGGACAAACGGAATTACTGTCAGATTACAAATTCGAGGAAAAAACAACTGAATGTTTAATCAGAACATCCAGCTATTGTTTTACTTTTTTTAAAACCTTCGAATAGAAAGCTTCAAAAGATCCAGATTTTATAAAGAAAAATAAAAAATCAGTGAAATCTAAGTACCTTCGAGAAACTCCGGCAAAACAGTGAACCAGAATAGCTCCTTCCCGGCGCCCTCGCTCGATGAAATCAAGGCAGGTGTCCAGATAATCCAACAAATTCTCATTTTCCATGTCCCTCAAGGGAACGCCCATCCTTAAAATATTCAACTCCGGTCCCACCAGCTCCAGATTGTACAGCAACTTCCCGCGCTTAGCAGCCTTTTGATTTTCTTCGTCAGAGCTACTGGAGCCATTGGTGGTGGGGTTTTGACCATCTTCCTTGTAAACTTTCTCGACCTCCTTGGTCTGAGCTTGGAACCCCCGACGCCAATCCGAAAAGAATGTAATATAGGCCGAGCTTAGCAGAGACAGCACATGTGTTATTTGTGGGCTGCCATTGGAGATTATCTCTGCTGCATCTCTGATGTCCCCTATGAACAAACCCTCCCTTACCATAGCAGGCATGGCTGCCGCTCTGTCTTTTTATCAAAATACGTCTATAATATTAAAAATAATACAGGTATTAATGTCGGGACACCCCCATAGACTACAGTTGTTAGAACTATAGTCCTCTCTGCTCTCTTTCAGGGTTTGGCCTCTATTCTTGTTGAGGATGCATGAATTATTATACTCCATGGAAGATAGATTGAGTGATTGAGAGGTGGTCTTTTTTTTCTAGTAAGCGTGTGGGTCATGGGGTGGCAAGGATGCTCACTACAGGGTGATACGAGTGACCACTGTTTTGTTAGTTACTTCGATTCGTTACCAGCCCAGGTCACTATCCAAACCGAAAGGTATATAAGGTGCGCCCTTTGCTTCATTTGTGGCATTCCATTCAAAAAGTTTTTTGACAATTGCCCAGCAACGCTTGGATTGTGAGGAGAACTCTTGTGGGCCATTCTAGGTTGCATAATTTGGAATACTATGATGGGCGAAATTTTGTTCTTTATTTAATTTGGAAGGACACGGAAATAAAAATAAAAGGTAATTATATCTGTATTTTAATACTTTTAAGGTAATGTTTTAATAAATGTATATAGTGACAAGTGGCATGATCATGTGTAAAGTTGGATTTATTTTCTTAGATTTTTATCCATCTATATTTACATCACATATAAAGTTGGACTTATTTTCCTATATTTTTATCCATATATATTTACATCATGTGTAAAGTTGAACTTGTTTTCTTAGATTCTTATCCATATACATTTACAGGTGTTATACACTTGATTTTATCATATCTTCATACACACATTTATACTTTCACTTTATTTACTCATTTTTTACATTCTCTTTGGCACCTACCCTCATTTATGTATTAGCCACCTAGACCTAAACGTTTGCCGACACCAAGATAGTTCTACACTCGCAACTATGGCTCTACTCATTTTAAAATTTAAATCTGGTTGACTAACTTCATTTATCCTCTCGCCTTAAGTTGATTAAAAACACATTTGGCACAATTTAATGTTATGTGCTAATATTTAAAGACATTCAATACATTCGTTCTAATTACCCAAGAATCTCCTAATCATCGGAAAATAAGCAATCATTCTAGAGCATCAGAGTGATTAATAGTGAAAATTTTGAAAATGGTGCACTAAAAAGGAGTAACACATTTGCATTATGGGGCCCTTGCCTATTGTTCTTGATCATTGTTCACTTTTTTGGGATTAATATAGGAGAACTTATCTCGTTGGGATGAATCAATAGCCCATAAGGTATTTCTAAATACCACCAAGTCCCCAAATATTTAGAAAGAGTAGAAAAAACACTCATTCAGAAGGCAAGTGGAGGAAACAAAACATCATTATGTACATGGACAAGTCCAAACTCAAAGTATAAATCCATGACCACAAGTTTGCCCCACGTCTACGATCTTGTCCTCTATTGGGGTATTGATAGAGACATTATTTTCTAAGCATACACAATATAATCACAAAATCTCTCAATCTTCAGTCATCGAGCTAAGTACCCCTATCTTCTTATTTTACTTCCTAAAATAGTAAGTACATGTGTCAAAATTCCAATACCCTACCAATCATTAATTAGCCTAGGTTGATTTGTGCCTATTAGTATGTATTCCATTAGATTACCCAAGGTTACATTAGGGAAATTTTATTTGCCTTTACATTTTTTGAGAACATGTCTAATCTTACTATATTAGACCTTCTCTTTTGGATAATATTGGGGTTTCCATATCTTCATTTTTTTTAGGACATTTTATTTTTAGACTTGAACTTCCCTTTATATCTTTGTGTTTCATTGATACATCTTTTTCTTTTAGGGTTTGTGTGCTTTATTGTGATATATTTATCACCCTCCCTACTCACTCTTGGTTATCCATGTTAGTGTTAAGATTAAGGTTCCATCAAACTTGTAGTTCCTATGTTATTTAATTTGTTCTATTATCCCTTTCAATGTTGAAAGGAAGAGAGGGAGAGAGAGGGGGAGAAAGAGAGGTGAGATAAAGAGAAGTATAAAGGGAAGGAGATAGGGGGAGATAGATAAAATTAGAGAGGGAGGGAGGGAAGGAGAGAAGTGAGATAGAGAGAACTAGTGAGGGAAGGAGAGAGAGAATAGAGAGTAGAGAGGGAAGGAGAGAGAGAATAGCAAGATAGAGAGTAGAGAGGGAAGGAGAGAGAGGGGGAAGCAGAGAGTGAGAGAGAAAGAGGGGAGAGAGAGGGAGAGAGGGATAGATGGGTATAGAGAGAGGTGATATAAAGAGTAGAGAGAGATATATAGAGATAAAAGGAGAGGGAGGGGAGAGAGAAATGTAGAGAGGGAAGGAGGGAGGGAGATAGATATTGGAGAGGGAAGGAGAGAGAGATGGACATGTAGAGACGTAGTTCTTAAGCTCAAGGGGGATATTGTCAGATAAAGGGATGGAGATAGTGAGAGAGAGAGATCTACAGAACAAGAGATGTAAATGAGTGAGATAGAGAGAGAAAGATGAAATTTGACCTCCTAATTATTGAAATTTGACCTCCTGATTATTGAAATTTGACATGTTGATTACTGAAATTTGACTAAGTCTGAAATTTTTAAGATCTTCCAAACACTAGAATTTGCATTATAACTCCTAGAGATCTGAAACCACTCTCAAACATCCTACCTATATACATAAAATATAACTTAAAGTATAAGAAATTAAATGTCCATATGTAAATGTCAACTTATACTTAAATGTTTATTTCATGTATATAGTTTCCTTGATAGAGAAAGAGAAAATCAAAGAGTTTAGAAAAATGCATTCCAAAAGTCATGAATGACATTTGGCAAGCACCAAAATTGGCACTCGCCAAATGAAGCAACCCATTTGGCATGCGCCAAATAGGTTGCATTGGGAAATACCAACCCAATGGGTTGGATTTTGCATTGGGCATCCGACCCAAAGGTTTGTACAACCATTTCACGAAAAAGATGTGATTTCTTGAAAGGGTGCCAAATTTTCTCATTTTTTTCGTTTGTGCTCCCCGTCTCATTTGCACGTCTTTCAATGCAAGTTTATAAAAAAACCATGATAGTGTTAACCTCTCTCTTAGCTATCTAAATATATAATTATTTTTTAATTTTGATTTAGTTAAGGTTTTGATCCATGGCTTCTATTGTAAATGCCTTTGTTTTTGGTCAAAAACCAACATGTGCTAGTTTTAGGATAGATTTTTACTTGTTCATCGAAACGTGAAACAAATTACATTTTTTGAAACTAGACTCCATTCTACACATGATGAAAAAAAGAAGCAATTTTCGTTAGTTTTCAAAAAAATTAGGGGGAGCACACACAAATTTCAGCTTTTCAGGATGTGTCCACTTTGAAAATTCATAAAATATTATATATTCATTAAAAGAATTACCCGAAAGAACGAGAATAAACTAAATGGTGTTAGCTGATTTCTCACATTTGGGATTTTTGAAATTCTAAAAAAAAGTTAATCAAAAAGGGGGAGCCCTCAGACGCTATGCTATTTTTTTTTTTATAAAAACATGATCTGTTTTGCCCCTCCCCCCTCCCCCTCCCTCTTGCCCCTTCCCACTCCTTTCCCTTAATCTTCATTAATTTCAAAAAAAAAGTAGCTTAGAAACTAGACTCTGAGCACTTCAACTTTTGTTCTTGCTGCATCTTGAAATTTTGAACGTAACTATCTTCATTTTCTCGTGCAAATCATATTTTGCTGATTTCAGAACAAACAAAAAAGGAAAAAGAAGAAAGTGGCATCTTAAGAGCTAAAATTGTGTCACAGATCCATGCACTTACCCGTATAGAATCATTTAATTTGTGTTTGCTGAAAGGATTTACTTTTGTAAGTTTGTATGTCTCTTACACTGTCATTTTATAGTTTTTTACATCTTTGCATTTTACGAGTTAATGTATATTGTTTGTGATTAAATAAAAAAAATTTAAAAATGAATTATGTTAACAAAATTGTAATAATGTATGCATCTATATATTATCTAAATATACATATATGTGCATGTATATTATGAATAAGATACATAAATATATATAAAATGCATATAGATATATATCTATTATCTATAAATGTACTCTAGATGTATACATATGCATGTAAACATGCATACATATATGTGTATCTATAAATCTATATATATGTGTATGTGATTACCCTATACATAACCATACATCCATACTATATATTCATATGTATCAGTGTATATACATACACATACATATATATATAGAAATGGTCATTGATCAACATCCTAAATTATTCTATAACCACTCCTAGTATTCCAAACAATAAATAAATTAAACATCTCACGATGTTTAAAGATCATAAATTATTTGTCAATTTCGTGGTTAAATATGACTAATCAAGACATAAAACTTACAAGATGAATCATATATCTAACCCGAAGATTTTCCTACTCAACATTCACATTCCAAAGATAAATTGAAAAATGATCAATCAAGCTCTTCAAGAAAAAAGGTGTGTAGCCAAGATCTACACTAACAAAACTTAATTCTGATCATTGGCTTATGTTATGGACAAAGTGATAATGAGCATCTCATTTCCATGTTAATACTACAATAGGTTATGTGTCTTTTCCCGCTCCTTGCTTTTGCATTCAAATTTTCAATCTAATATTGACAATATTTCTTTTGCCGTTGATATGCCCAACTACCCCTCATTCGATTTGTCTATTGTAACCAGTTTGCTCATGTTTATTTTTATGTACATATGTATGTGTGAGTGTATATATGTATGTATATGTATTTACATACATGTCTATGTATATATAAACCTATACACATGTCTATGCAATTACACATCCATACTATATACATTATGTATGCATTTATATAAATACACATACATACATATATACACATATTCAAAACCTTTTCTTTAAGCACATAACTTTGATTACTGAACTAAAATTATTAATTTAAAAGACCAAACAAAACAATTACGATTTTTTTTTGCTATTCTGTATATATCTATATATCATATATATGCATCTATATACATCTATACTATGGATAATATAGATAGATATATAGTGCATATAGATACACACATCTATTATCTATAAATGCACTAAAAATGTATATGTATGTGTATATATATGTGCATACCGCATTTATATATATGTATATGTATATGCATATATATGTTTCTATGTATATACTTCTTTATATATATGTATGCCATTACGTACATACATACACATACAAAACTATAAATACAAGTGCTCGTGATCAACATCCTACATTAAAAAAGACAAATTGAAAATGATCAATCATGCTCTACAATTACAATTCAATAAATTTTCTTTACATTTAAATATCACTAGTGTTTACATTTAAAGTAGTTATCAAAACAACGACAAAGAAAATTGTAGGAGTCTACAATTAGCAAGGTCAATCTCAACAATTTTAAGATCCTTCCATGTGTTAGGTAATTTTTGCAAAGCACAAAATTAACTCTACATAACACATTCAATTTATAGATAATTAAATGATAGCTATGAGATTGAAACATTTTGCCAAATTGAAGGTGTATATTTAGTCAATAGGCTACATATAGTGTGAGATTTGAGCTTGAAACAAGTCTCACACCTGTAAACCACTATTGAGTCATCGAAAAACAAGTTTCAACTATCATTTAATGGTAAACCAGTTGTCGTTTAATGGTAAAAACCTCCAAAATATCAAGTAAAACCCTCCAAAATCTCACTTATCACATAAAGCCCAAATAAATATTGATTTGACAATTGGACGAGAACATTCTATTTCCATTTGCAGTGTTTTTTTGTCAATTTGATGGCAAATTTATTTTTTCATTTGCATTGCTTTATGTTTTAAATATGTATGCAAATATTTTATAATTGGATAATACTTAATTTCTTCAAGGAAAAAATTTACATTTGTCTAAGTTTATTTAATTCTATTATTTAGGATTTGTTACTAATTATTTAATCCAACCACTTGCAACTAGAATGTGCAACACATCCATGTACAAACACACACTCTCTAAAATATTAACATACATATAGTTTTCTATTGGCTTATGTTGTGAACAAAGTGATAATGAACATCTCATTTCCACATCAATACTAGAATAACTTATGTGTATTTTCCCGCTCCTTGCTTTCGCATTCAAATTTTGAATCAAATATTCACAATATTTTCTTTTGTCGTCAATAAGCCCGACTACCCCTCATTCGATTTCTCTATTATAACCCGTTTTCTCTTGTGTATTTGTATGTACAAATGTAAGTGTGAGTGTATATATATGTATATGTGTATATATGTATGTATATATAAACCTATACACATGTCTATGCAATTACACATCCATACTATATACATATATATATATATATATATATGTATTTATATACATACATGTACATATATATTCAAAAACTTGTCTTTAAGCACATAACTTTGAATACTGAACTAAAATTATTAATTTAAAAAACAAAAAAAAAATGGAGAATTTTTTTGCTATTCTTCATATATCTATATATCATGTATATATGCATCTATATACATCTGTACTATGGATAATATGGATAGATATATGGTGCATATAGATACACACATCTACTATCTATAAATGCACTGTAGATGTCTATATATGTATATATATGTGCGTACACATTTATATATATGTATATGTATATGCATATATATTTACATATATATACTTCTTTATATATATGTATGCCATTACATACATACATACATACATACATACTCATACAAAATCATAAATACAAGTGCTCATGATCAACATCCTACATTAAAAAGTGACACCTCTTACACATCTTTATACATCTTAGATTTTGTCATAGCAATCAAAATGATCACAATGTTTGAAGACCATAAATTGTTTGTCATCTACATGTTTAAATATGAGTAATTAAGACATAAAACTCTACAAAATGAAAGACGAATAGCCTAAATCTACACAAACAAAATTTATATATGTCCATTTGCTTATGTTATGAACAAAGTCATAATGAGCATCTCCTCCACCATACTACATTACATTATGTAATATTTTCTATTACCAATGTCTTCTCTTTATAACATGCAAAGATCTATCTATGTATCTATCTATGCATCTGTGGATGTATATATATATATGTATATATATATATGTATATATATCTTTGTATGTGTATGTACATACATATGTATTTCCATACATATCCATGTATATGTGTGTGTGTGTGTGTGTGTGTGTCAAGAATATATAAACATGTATCTATGTATGTAACTACATGTATGTTTGGATGTATATATATGTACATACATATATTTGTAACCAATACTTCTACATTCACATCATGGGTAGTTGAGCATTGATGTGGCATCACATGATTGGTTTCTTTTTACATCGAAGGAATGCATTTTCTTGAATTATGGATACTCAAGTCACAACTATTGAACACTATATAAACAACTACTATTACATCCATTGAAACATGCTCAACTAGTGTATTATCTCCTCTTTTGCAAATATCAAAACCCAACCTTCTTCCCTATGACGGAAACTCTAACTCCTTCAGAGTTGTTGTTTAATATAAGAAATCAGCTTAATGTAGATAGGTGGTGATTTTTAATGCCATTTGAAATAACAGTTCCAAGAATGATTAGAAATTAGAAAATATCCTTTGAGAGTCTTTCTCGAGTCTTCATTACTGTATAGAGTGGGAGACCACCTCGCAAACTTTGATACTGACACGTATGATGCTTTGAAAATTGATTAGCAAAGTGGTAAATGGGGATATTTTGGAAGATATATGGGATGATGTGAATTGCTCTTAACCAATACTATTACGTTAAGATTTTTCTGGCATGATGGGATGACGTCATCCACACCAGGCGTGAGCTTATGAGTGGTGCACGGAAGCACAAAAAAGATCCTTTCCAAATTTCATCTTTTTGCAGAAAAAGATGAATGGCTTTCCGAGGTCCTGTCCCAGATTGGGGCCTAGGCAATGCCTTTCTCCTACAGCTGGCAATGACAGTGACAAAGCGTCTTTAAAGAGGTAATTGATTTTGATTTTTTGGAAGCTGAGATGAGGAGGGTAAACTTAGATATTTCATCCATGTTTGTGTCCAATTTGCTGGATTTTGTAAATGATGAGGAATTGTTAAAGGGCTAGCATTTCACTATGTAAGAGCAGAGTTTTGAGTGGTTTGGACTTTGTTATAAATCAGCAAGAAGCTCACCCTATTAGGCCATTACTAGTAACATGTTTTGGACCTTTTTCTCTTGGCAGAAATGAGAAAAAATTGTAGAAGTGTTTTTGTGTTTGGAGGTGGAACCATCAAAGTTTAGGATTTTTTTAGTCTTTTGGAGAGGATGTTAGAGTTTTGGAGGGGATGTTAGAGTGAATGTGTTAGGAAGGTAGTGAACTACTTGGTTCAAATGGTCAACTTAAATATGGAGACCGAAGAGGTGTGAGTTTTAGGTGTTTATATATAATTTTAAATGAAAAGGAATTAAAAATAATATCTTTAAAAGAAGAGTATTTTAATGGTATAAAGATGTTCCTTTCTAGATTTAAGGAGAAAGGTTTGTTATATCTTTTTTCTTGAGTGAAACTTGTAGTGGTGAAAATTATTCATTTGTGTCCTTTTTTTATGGTTTGGGTCCACCTTGATTATATTGTTCTAAATGTACTAATAAACTTACATGTGGCATATTCTTGTTTGAATATGGCTCATGAAATCACATATCTTGTTCTCATTTATCATTTGTCCCCATATTTACTACTAGTCATTTGTGATCGAATTTGTGAGCTCGTAGATTTGACCTGAGTTACTTTTGCGGACATAGATGTAACCTTTGAACTTTTAAAAACATTGTGAGTTGACCTAGCACACATGTTTTGTTGATTTGTGGGCTTGGTTGTTGTATTTAAAGTTATTCCCTCATTCATTTGGACATCATCTAGGAATTATCAAGGAGCATGGTTGGGTTTTATTTGTAAAAAAATTATGTGAGATTTCTAATAGTATTTACCAAAGAATTATTAGAGCATATCATCCTAAGTTCTTTGTAAAATCATTTGTTGTCTTCAAACCTTTCACTTAGAGTTATAAAGCTAGTTTGCAAGAGGTTTGCCTAAGGAGAACTTGATTGTCATAATCCAAAAAAAATCCCAAAGGTGTTTGTAAATACTATTTGTCCTTATGTAAATTTAATAGCTAGAAATCAAGGCAAATAGGTTCTAGTCTACATAAAACAACTAGATCAAGTTTGAAAGTTATATATTTATTTTAATGGATTAGGATTAGTTTTTTACTCATGGATATCACATATGCATTCATGGAGGTGAACCTGAATACAGTACAGTCAAATTTATAAATTAGAAACATAGTGGAAAATTCTAGAATCTTGGTGAATGATCTAACATTTGGACAAATGCATCTACTTCAAAATTAAAATTAAGTAATTATACATTTAATTCTTATATTTATGTGAACACTCAATACATTATCTTAAGACATATTTTTTTACCATTTTAAATTTAATTAATTATCTTAAAACTATTTATACATTTATTACTTAAAAAATTTGATAACTTTAATTTAATTAACAAATAATTACAACTTGAAAAATTAATTATGAATAGAAATAAATTAATCTCTATTAAAGTTACACCCCCAACGCAATTCACCTAAAATCATACATGTACCCTAATAATTTGTGTTAAATCTCTAATATTGAAATTAAGCAAAGTATGCAATATCCAACTTAAACTATAAAAGTTTTAAACCTGTCAATATAGAGCAAGACATGGACTAAGTTTCTAGGGAATTCAAGCCAATAAAAGGATGAAGATGATTATATATCTAACCTCACAAGCAATCCAATAGGAGGATCTACAATATCATGTCAAACATTTCATTTCATTTGAAGATTGTTTAATTTTAAATCCCAAGGGGGGATCTAGTAGTCTTCATTTTTATTTAGTTAGGAGCCATTAGCCAAAAATAACTTGAACTAATTAGGGAAAAAATTCAAGCCCTAGGAGGAGCCTATCCTCCTCTCCCTTAAGAAGAAGTTATTGAATAGGAATGAGAAATTTCTACTACTTGTGGACATTTCCATGACATGTGAATAGTTATTCATATCATGGCACAAACCCTAGCCTCTAGTATCTTGCCAACAAAGTTAATGGAACCTAACTATATATGGATCAATTTCTTAGTGTCCAAATTTTCTTCATCTTTAAGGCCTCCTTCCATGCACATACTTGTATATGCATTATAATATTTTTATTATGTATGTTTTAATAAAATACCCATCCTTTTATTATTTATTTTACTCAAACTAGATTTTTTAAAGGAAGGTATATTCTAGATAGTCTTACAATATCGAAAGGAATTCAGTGAGCTAATGACTCATTACAGGGCTTGTATGGTACCAATTTTTTTGTTTTAAATGAATTGAATGACACTTCATCTTCTTAGTGATGAAAGCCTTACATTTTGAGGATACCTTTTGCAAATATATTGAAGTGTTATTTTGGGATTCCTCTACTCAATTTAGTGCCAATGGTGAGATTTATTCTCCTTTCCCCCTTCGAATATCTATCTTTGATAAGTTTACCCTCTTGCCCCATTCATTTTTTTCATTGTTGTTAGTCTTCCATTTTATTTTGAGGCATACTTCTCTTTGTCCTACAATAAGGATTGACTCTTTGTAGTTAGGATATTATTTTAGAATATCAACTTGCTAATGATATGATCATTTTCCTTATTTTAGAAAGGGATAAATTTGATAATCTTCATGGAAGTCTTGACTATTTTTTATTATCTACAAGTCAAATATTTGTTATCCACAAATATCTGATCTTAAATTGGAAAGATCACCCTCTAAATTTTCCCTTTCTTCTTCTCTCAAATATATGTGGACCTAGAGGTAATGAATAGGGTGGTGAATTTTTTTTGTAAGTGACAGGCTAATCTTTTATTTATGGATAAAATGTTTTAGGTTTGCTATAAACTTTTTCCTTTACATTTAACTTTTCTTCCTTATGGTTTGTGTACTCTTCTCACACAAATATATTAAAAAAACTGGGGATATTTTTTATGAATTAGGTTCTAAAATAAGTATGTTGTTGGATATGATTTATGTTGCAAACCAAAACATGTTGGAGGGATTAATTTGAAAAACATATGCTTGCAAGATGTTTCTTTGGTTGTAAAATGGTCCTTCAAATCTCTTGATTATGTGGAATAATAGAAAAAAAGGTCAAAAATAAATATCTAAATGGGCTTATACAAAGGGGAAACCAAATTGGGTTGACCTTCAATTGGTTTAGAGTTTACGTTGGTGGATCCTCTAGTTTTGGTTCTATTTTGAAGGAATATGAGATTAATATAAATTATATAATTAATTTTGATGTTAAGAACCTTAATGTTGGTCTTTTATACCCTTTTAGGTCTATTTGGTGGTGTCTAGAATTAAATTATAAGCCTCAAGTGCTATTCAAAGAGGTTTCTATACTCTTAATTGGTATTATAAATGTCTAAAATAATTTTTTCATATTATATATGAGAATGGGTTAGTCTCTTGGGAGACCCTTGGAGATAGGTTTATGTTTCTTGATGCCTAGAAAATAACATACTCTGTGATTAAAGTGGTAGTGGGAAAAATCATTTAGTGCTAGAAAAAATACTCCATTAAATTATGACAATTTTTTTCTTGGAAATATGGAAATACAATTTCAGAAACTACTTCAAAAATTATTTATAATATGTTATCTATATAGAGAATTTCACTACCAAACAATGCTCTCTAGGGATTAAATGTTTTTGAAGCTCTTTGATATGTTAGGATGAATGTTTGTGGTCTTCATGTTTTGAAATTGAGAAATTATTTTTTAGGTGGTTTGTACTTCTTAGGAGGTTAGATTCTTTTGATTTTTATTTTTTTTCTAGGCTTGACATTTGTCTTGTTTGTGGTAAAAAAGTATGTTAATCATATATTTTTTTATTATGTCTCAAATGGTTTGGGACTACTTTGTCTCTCTACGGGCTATTTGGTCTAGGAAAGCTTATATTAATTGGTGGGATGTGTTTTTTAGGTGTATTGTCTAGTCTAAGAGTCAAAAGTCATAGTTTTTTGATAAATCATAGCTGATTCTTTCTATTGAACTTATATGGATTTTGTTCAATAAAAATAATAACAATGAATTTTTAAGATGGATCCATAGATTTTAAAATGTTCTCTAGACAAGTCACCATTTTTATGATTTTATTGTAGGTCAACATTTAATTATAGAAATTTGAAGAATAAATTAGGAAGCTCATAGAAGAGGAGTTGATTAAATATAAATTAAAAAATGTTAATGATAGTGATTCTTCTACTTCTTCTACTCCTATGCCTAATTTTGAGTTAGGCAACTGTTAGTGAACGGAAAAGGCTCATAAATAAAATATTCAAATTATGACTCCAGGCCTAGATCTGGCACCATATAACTTCCGCTAACAACTCTGAGAAGATCGCAATTGTCTTTGCAACTTCTCTCTAATTTTTTTCAAGGTACAACTCCCTTACTAAATTTGCAATGAATTATCCTATTCTAATACCATGGGTATGCTTTTAACTAGAAAGCAAAAAAGGTGACATACACTAGTCCATAAATATGGGGCTAGCATGAGCAACATAAATCAAACCAAAAAATCTCAATGCAAAGATTGAAAATTACGATCATTAAGTTCAGGAGAGAGGGCCCAAACCATAATAAATAAAAAACATGCAGCCAATCTGTCAAAGAAGATACAACTACACTGTATGCATAATTCCTAGATCAGAATATCATATCATTAAATTCATAACACACATATTATAAATCATTACAATCTGCAATAAATTCTTATTCCTTCTCGATAACACCCCGGGTGTATCCAAAATCAGGAAGAAGAACCCCTTTTTTAGTCTCTAACAATCTAAATTTATAGCATGGCTAAGGCCATCGAACGTACACTAAAACCGTTACTAAATCACCAACTTCTTGAATTCCTAACGTTTCTTTAGAGAAAAATGATCGGAGTCATCTGAATTTGGCAAAGGAACAGACATTGGCCGAGAAAACTGATCATAATTCACCAACAGTCACCAAAGGGCCAATCAAACATCCGACCATCAATGCAACGCATAGGAATATTAATCGATGGCATGTGTGAGCTGTTTTGATGGGAAATTGTATTTTAGAGCAATATAAGCCAGCCATGAATGGAAACCAAATCAACATCTTGTCAAGCCTAGGAGAGGGTACCGATGTCCAACCAAAATTTTAAAAATTCAACTAGCATCACCTTTCCGTCACAATCAATTGCATCAAACATGGTGAGCTCTCAAAGTGATGGCAATTCTGCTAATGACTATATTATTTTGGAGGAGATCAAATGCAACCCATTGTTCAGGCACATCTTGGACCGGCTGAAGAAGTTCTTCATAGTGTAGAGCGAAGTGGAGGAGGAGGTGCTCTGCAGCATCCTCGGCGAGGTGTTTCTGAGCCAGGTTGATGTTCACAACATGACCATGTTGGAGCACTTCATTTATATCGTCACCAGGACTTTTGGTCATCGTGACTGGGGCGTGAGAGCATTGGAACACCTGGTGAAGCTCAAATTTCATCATCGCATCAAAGTGGCAATCAATGGGCTCAGCCACTACCCTCAAACTGGAGTGATCATCGACGCTATCTACATTGCATCAACTCTTTAGGATGAAACCTTAGAGGAGGTTGTGGCTCTTCTGCGATCAGGGGTGGTGAGGAACGACATGGGACTGTTTGCACAGTTCATCCAGTTGCATGAGAACCTTCTGTCACCAACGCAATTTGAACGCCTACAGGTTGTCATTGAAGGCATTCATGTGTTGATACTCACTCTATGTGCCTGAGAAAACACTCTTGGTCTTTTGCTTATGAACATAATTTTGTAGTCGAACAAGACATTTTGTAACATCGTAGCCATGTAAAAATGTTTATATATATCAATAAAATATTACTTTTTGGCATCACTGTGACTTTGTGTGCATGGCTTCTTTATGTTTTTGTTCATATCATGCTTGGAAATATTGATTTCTTTCTGCATAATGCACAAGTTAAGTAGATAAACTTATTGTTATTACATCAATCACTATATATCCATCTAGGCGGCAAAATGAATGATTCACATAACTTAGTAAACACCGCCTGGGTTCAAAACATCTTGATGAATACCACCCAAGTATAACTTGCACTGGAAGTTTTTATGTCTCTGACACATAACAACCCCATTAATCGGCTATTAATGTTTGTACAACCATCTCGAAAAGATAAGTTCGAAAATGGGAAGAAGACACCGCTTGGAGCCCAAGTGCATATAAAGCGGGTGGTATAACGAGAGGTTTGAAAAACTTGGTAAAACCCCACCCAAGTACGAGAAAGACACTAAAAGGCTGCCCAACTTGACTTGGGTATAAAACTTAGACCGAAAGAGAACATAATTAATAAAAAAGGTAAGGGGGGTCCCTTTACAAGTAACAATGGCTTTGACTGGGGACAAGGACTGCAAAGGACATAAAGAACCTAGAATGTGGGGTCAGTTCCTATACATTGGGCACAGAGTCAACAAGAAGGATACTATCATACTAAACAGAAGGCCAAAAATGAACACACCAAAATTGCACTATTTACAAGGTAGAACCAACCTACCAAAGGAAAAGAAGAAAGGCATTAATCACGCAAATCCATTAACCATCTAGGAAAAGAATAATCCCCTCCTGAAAAGGCCCACCTTCTCGTACAACTTCCGGAATGGGCTAAGGAACGATGTGATCCCAATGTTGATGCTGACAGGGATGTGTTTGTGAATCAACAGTTTGCCAAAAATCTACTTTTCATCGAAAACCTCCTCTTGCAGCCATTTCATTGGTACTGAATCATTCTCTACTAACCAAATTTCACCATCAGAAATGGTCAAACTTGCCACCTCAGATTTAGGTATATCATTCGGAGGTCCAACCTTTTCCTCAACCTTCTCTTCCTCAAAATTTTCTCGAGTTACAAAAGAGTTACCACAAGAAATGACAATCTCTTTGGCTCCATGACATCACCTTTTGATGGGGGGCAACCATTTCTACAAGCTGATGCAAAGTAAGGTTTGGTACTTTTGGAGGGAAAAATATTTCATCTTCTTCTCGCAAGAGGCTGTTGCATTCTCCATCCTTCCTCTACCCGAGATTAGTCTTGAATCTTAACAAACAACACTCATTCTCATTACGGATCTATCATCAATCAAATATGTGAAAAGAGAATTATCACATATTTCAAATCTATAAAAGGTAAAAAGAGGGTTAGACAAGGTTGACCATTCTTCTTCCTTTTTGACATCGTTACTTCCTTCTGAATTGAGGCCTCGGTCCTTACTCTTAATTTCTTCTAAGAGGAAAGTTCTATATTATGGAATAAAAAGAGAAGTCAATACCAAATTACTCAGATCAGTCTCAGGAAGAGGGAGACTGTCAGAAAGAAAAGGAGAGGCAAGTGGTGGACTTCCCTGTATTTCATCATCTTCATCATCACTAGATGAGCTAGAATTGGACTCGACTTTAAAAGAGGAATATAGATTAAAGGTTTGATAATCACAATGTTGATCGTGTCCCATACTAGACTGCTGCATGTTATCCAAAATTGTCAAATTAATATTTTCAGTTGTCGGGCCAAATGACTCTGCCTCTTTGTGACCTCCAACCAGGAACTTGGGAGATGTCTTGCAATTGGCTTCGGGGCTCATCTTTGATTCTAATTTCAATTTTCCCACAATGATGAAATCATCTTCAATATTCACTAGTTCCAATCGAGCATGTTCAATCCCTTGCACCTTGTCTCTTTTGAGGATCAATTATATATCTGGCTCCAGAGCAGAGATGAATATGTGATACTGAATTTTTGGACTAGGTTTTTTCTGGATTGGAAATCTTTTGAAGAAATCGATTGAAGCGGTAAACTAAATCCCTCATCATTTCAGCTTTATTCTTCATAATCTAAAAGAAAAGATGCAAGGTAGTTGCAATATTGATTGGAATCCCATAATGTTGGAGGAATTTAGCCTTGAGAACCTGCCACCCTGTGATGCTTCCCTTTTCCAATCCCTTGTACCATTTTGTCACCTTTAAACTAAACTGTTAATAAATATTCTCACAAAAGCATCCTCCTCTTGGATTCTAAGGATTGTTCTTACAACAGTTATAGCTGCAATATGTTCTTCGGGATCTTGTTTATTCAGATCGAAAAATTTGGGAAGTCTTTTTCGGGAACCTCGGGGTAGGTCATGATAATGTGATAAGGCAAGAGGACCAACCTAATTGCACGAGAAGTTTGAAGCCATAAACGAAGTCGCCAACTCAAACAGGAGTAAAAGGGTAGGAAGAGGAAATTACTGTGGTGGACAAGCAAGAGGTGGATTTTGAGGCTAAGGTATGGGAGGATCCCTTGGTTGACATAATGGTCGATTAAGCTGACGATTATGGTGATGAGGAGGGTCATCGTAGTACTCAAATATCAACCTTGGAGGATGTTCAATCATAGGTGTAGGTGGGCATTGGGCCAATTCTTCCTCTTCTTCCAAGGCAAGATTTGCTCGGATATAGTCAGCTGCGTTCCTCCTATATCTCCAAGCAAGTGTATTTAGTTAGGATATGATGTCTTCTTGTTCAGCTCCAACTCAATCTAAGTCTGGCTATAAAATAGGAAATACGTCATGGTGAGGAAGTACCATCTTGTCGCATGATGTGACAAGAGTATCATGTACTAATCAATTTGAGATATCATTCTTCCCCAACGGAGTCACCAAAAATTTGTTAGCGAATGGAAAAGGCTCATCAACAAAATATTCAAATTATGACTACAAGCCTAGATCTGGCACCATATAACTTCCACTAACAACTCTAAGAAGATCGCAATTGTCTTTGCGACTTCTCTCTGAATTTTTTCAAGGTACAACTCCCTTACTAAATTTGCAATGAATTATCCTATTCTAATACGATGAGTATACTTTTAACCAGAAAGTAGAAAAGGTGACATACACTAGTCCATAAATATGGGGCTAGCGCGAGCATCACAAATCAAACCACGAACTCTCAATGCAAATATTGAAAATTACGATCATTAAGTTCAGGAGAGAGGGCCCAGACCATAATAAATGAAAACATGTAGCCAATCTATCAAAGAAGATACAACTACACCATATGCATAATTCCTAGATCAGCATACTATATCATTAAATTTATAACACAGATTATAAATCATTACAGTCTACAATAAATGCGTATTCCTTCTCGATAACACCCCTAGGTGTATCCAAAAGCAAGAAGAAGAACCCCTTTTTTAGTCTCTAACAATCTAAATTTATAACATGGTTAAGGCCATCGAACAGGCACCAAAACCGTTACTAAATCACCAACTTCTTGAATTCCTAATGTTTCTTTAGAGAAAAATGATCAGAGTCATCTGAATTTGGCAGAGGAACAAACATCGATTGATAAAACCAATCATAATTCACCAACAGTCGCCAAAGGGCCAATCAAACATCTGACCATCAATGCAATGCATAAGAATATTAATCGGTGGCACATGTGAGCTGTTTTGATGGGAAATTGTAATTTAGAGTAGCGTAAGCCAACCATAAATGGAAACCAAATTAACATCTTGTCAAGCCTAGGAGAGGGTACCAATGTCCAACCAAAATTCTATAAATTCAACCAGCATCACCTTTCCATAACAATCAGTTGCATCAAACATAGCGAGCTCTCATAGTGATGGTAATTCTGCTAATGACTACATTATTTTGGAGGAGATCGAATGCAACCCACTGTTCAGGCACATCTTGGACCAGCTGAAGGAGGTCTTCATAGTGTAGAGAAAAGTGGACGAGGAGGTTCTCCGTAGCATCCTCTGCGAGGCGTTTATGAGGCAGGCTCATGTTCACAACACGACCATGCTGGAGCGCTTCATTTATACAGTCGTCTGGACTTTGGTCATCGTGACTAGGGCGTGAGAGCACCAGAATGCCTGGTGGAGACCAAATTTCATCATCACATTAGAGTGGAAATCAATGGGCTCAACCACTACCCTCAAACTGGAGTGATCGTCGATTCCATCTATATTGCATCAGCTCTTCAGGATGAAACCTTAGAGGAGGTTGTGGCTCTTCTATGGATAGGGGTGGCGAGGAATGACATGGGACTATTTGCATAGTTCCTCCAGTCACATGAGAACCTTTTGTCACCAACGCAAATTGAATGCCTTTAGGTTGTCACTAAAGGAATTCATGTGCTGATATTCGCTCTATGTGCTTGAGAAAACACTCTTGGTCTTTTGCTTATAAACAAAATTTTGTAATCGAACAAGACGTTTTGTAACGTCGTAGCCATGTAAAAACGTTTATATATATCAATAAAATATTACTTTTTCGCATCACTGTGACTCTGCGTGCATGGCTTCTTTATGTTTTTGTTCATACCATGCTTGGAAATGTTGATTTCTTTTTGCATAATGCACAAGTTAAGTAGATAAACTTATTGTTATTGCATCAATCACTGTATATCCATCTAGGTGGAAAAATGATTGGTTCACATAACTTAGTAAAACACCACCTGGGTTCAAAACAACTTGATGAATACCGCCCAAGTATAACTTGCACTAGAAGTTTCTATGTCTCTGACACATGATGGTCCCATTAACCAGTTATTAATATTTGTACAACCATCTCGAAAAGGTAAGCTTGAAAACGGGAAGAAGACATCGCTCGAAGCCCAAGTGCATATAAAGCGGGCACTATAATGAGAGGTTCAACAAACTTGGTAAAACCCTGCCCAAGTTTAGGAAAGACATTGAAAGGCCGCCCAATTTGACTTGGGTATAAAACTTAGGCCGAAGAGAACATAATTAATAAAAAAGGTAAGGGGGGGGATCCCTTTACAAGTAACAAAAACTAATGATAACATCCCCATTAGTGTTTTTTTAATAATGGTGGCTAAGAAAATGTATGCATTATATTATGATGAACATGGATAAGAAAATAAAAACATCATCAAAGTTAAAGAAAGAGATGTTGTTAAGAACAAGAATAATAAGGCTCCCAAATATATTTATTTTTTATGTTAGATGTTATTGGACAATTTATTCTGTAAATCTTATTTAATATTTAATAGTATCTCATTTGTGATGCTTGGATGTTCTATGTGAACATTATGAACCATTATAATTTAATTGGTACTCTTTTCTACTCCTATTGAGCTATTTTTGGTGATACTTGTTGGAAAAATGATTAATTTAGTGAATTAAATTTAGCTTTTCATTTGGTAATAATTGATTCTCAAGATTTTAGGTTCAATTCAATCTTATGTTAATATAAGACATAAATTTGTGGAAGATGAAGTGGTTGTGTGCTCAAGGACTATAGGTAGTAAATTTGAGTAGAATGCAATGGAACTATCTCAATAAAGAATTTTTAAAGAATAAAATCATCCCCTAGTAGATGTTTACAAAAATTCTATAGCAATTTATGTAGGCTACAAAAAAAATTATGTGCAAGCCATAAGAACTATAATTTTATTTTTTTTAAATTAGAAATTAAAACTTAAAGAACAAAGAATATCACCATAGATTATTTTATAACTAAATATATTTTAACTATCATATTACCAAAGCAATAATTAGTTTAAATATATGTGAATTAATATAATCTGTTGTAATCACTCTTCATCGAAATTGATTTTATCATACTTCTCATATTAAAACTAGTACAAGAATTTTATAAGTATTAAAATCTTACATCAATCATATAGAATACAAATAATAGAAAAGAAATTACAAAATAATATCTAAGCATAATCAATTTCACAAGTTTTAAAATTGTCAAATAGAGCAAGACATGGACTAAGTTTGTAGGGAATTCGAGCCAAAAAAAAGATGAAGATGATTATATATCTAACTTCACAAGAAATCCAACTAGTAGGATAATCTACAATATCATGTCAAACATTTCATTTCATTTGAAGATTGTTTAATTTTGAATCCCAAGGGGGGATCTAGTAGTCTTCATTTTTATTTAGTTAGGAGTCATTAGCCAAAAATAACTTGAGCTAATTATGGAAAAAAATTCAATCCTTAGGAGGAGCCTATCCTTGGGTCTCCCTTAAGAAGAAGTTATTGAATAGGAATGATAAATTTCTACTACTTATAGATATTTCCATCGCATGTGAACAACCATTTGTATCATGACATAAACCCTAGCCTCTAGTGCCTTGCCAACACAATCAATGAAACCTAACTATATATGGATCAATGGTTTAGTGTCCAAACTTTATTTACCTTTAAGGCCTCCTTCCATGCACATACTTGTATATGCATCATAGTATTTGTATTATGGATTTTTTAATAAAAATATGTGCATCCTTCTATTATTTATTTTACTCAAACTAGATTTGTCAAAGGAAGGCACATTCTAGAAAGTCTTACAATTTTGAAAGGAATGCAATCGGCTAAGGAATCATTAGGGGACTTGTATGGTACTAATTAGTTTAAAAAATATGAATTGAATGGCACTTCGTTCTCTTGATGATGAAAGCCTTACATTTTGGGGATATATTTTGCAAATATATTGAAGTGCTATTTTAGGATTCCTCTACTCAAGTAAGTGTCAATAGTGAGATTTATTCTCCTTTCCTCCTTCAAATATCTATCTTAGATAAGTTTACCCTCTTGCCCCATTCATTTTTGTCATTGTTGTTAAAGTCTTCCATTTTATTTTGAGGCATACTTCTCTTTGTCCTACTATAAGGATTGACTCTTTGTAGTTAGGCTATTATTTTAGAATATCAACTTGCTAATGACATGATCATTTTCCTTATTTTAGAAGGATAAATTTGATAATTTTTATGGAAGTCTTGATTATTTTTTTATTCCCAACAAGTCAAATATTATTTTCCAGAAATACTTGATCTTAAATTAGAAAGTTCATCCTCTTGATTTTCCCTTTCTCCTTCTCTCAAATATATGTGGCCCCAAAAATGCAACAAGAGATTTTCAAGCTTAGAGATGGTGGAATCATTAATACTATTAGACATTCCACTTAGGTTTCTAACTTAGTCCATTTCAAGAAGGAAAATGAAGATATTGGATATGTGTGGACTTTAGAAACCTTAATGTTTCCTCGCTAAAGGATAATTACCCGTTACCTAACATGGAGGAAATATTACAAAAGGTCACGGGTTATGAGATGTTATTCATTATGGATGGATTCACAAGATATAATCAAGTTAAAGTTAAAGAGTCTCAACAATATAAGATAATATTGATTGCACCTTGTGGGACATATATGTTTATGTCAAGATGGCATTCAAACTAAAAAATGTTGGAGCTACATTCTAAAGAGCAATGGATGTGGCATTCTTTGACCTTATTCAAATTATTATGGTTGTTTTTGATATGATAAATAACATTTATAGGATGTTGTAACCTTTACACAACGAGCCACTAGGCCCAAAAAAGATCATGTCCAAAAAATCTTAAAATAACATAGCCAAAAAACAAAACACAACAGACTAATATTCGAAGAGCACCACACAGCAACAACACACTAACAGGCATTCTCCCAATTCTGGGAGAGAGTATTGATAACATCATCACCAACCCATTCAGGGCCATCTTCATTAGTCTTCATGTCCACCTCATCCTTCATAACAATAGAGAGGGTGTTGGTGATGCAGTGAACCAACTTGACAATGAATTTGGTCAAGCCTCTGAACTTCTTCTCCATCTTCTCCATCCTCTCCTGCAGCACACGAAGATCCTCCTCTTTATCCATAGTCTTCACAGTATTAGTGCACACCACATCTAGTGGGTTAGAAGACTAGGAAATCGAGTTCTCATTATGCACTTTTTTAAAATCCAGGAGGGTGTGAGGCCCTTCAACAAAGTCCTCCTCAGCATCCTCCGACTCCTCCTCGTTACCATCACCTTTGTTGTCAAAGCGCTCCTCATCAGAATCCAACTCATTAATCTGCATTTTCTTGCTATTTTTTTCTAATCTACCAGATCTCTTGATTTTGGTCATCTCAACCCCAGTCTCCACCATTGCAGCCACCATAGTTTTACCCTTGGAATCCTTCCCCACCACATTCTTACCTCTGTTGTCTATGGTCGGAAGCTCCGTCAAACCCTTCCCCTCATCTTTCACTTTCCTTTTGGTGGTAGGTTTGCTGGTTATCTTGGTAGGGCTAGACTTTAATTCATAGAGACCAATTGTAGGGTGATCCCACAATATTGGTTTACAATTTTTGGGAAAACTGGACACTAAACTAAATTTTTTAAACTAAATCTTCACTTTCGGGCTCCTATAGCGGCTAAACCATGAGGAATTTGAAGATAATGCAAACTAGTGATTTGTGACGTTTTATCTACAGATTCTAAATATATTATTTAAAAAAAAATTGGAATCAAATTGCACTTATTTTTCCACCTCCTTTGAAAATTGGCTTTTAAAAAAAAACAACATTTTAAGGAGTGACGCTCACCGTATACAACATAACCTTTTTTGTATGAAGGATAAAATTCTATTTTTTTCGAATTTAAATTTGTAACTACAATATTAGCACTTTCATTTGGTTTCATAGTGTTTTATTAAATATTTTTTCCTTAATCAAGTTTCAAAGTCAAACCAATTACAATTCAGACATAGGTGAACCGTATACAACATAACTTTTTTTGTATGTATCCAAATTCAAAAAAAAAATTAATGGATCAAGGACATCAATACCTAGCCTGAACATATTTTTTAATTTTTTTTTATAATCTGCTATTTTTCCACATGTGTAGAATAGAGAGCTTGATTTTCGGTGAAAAACCTATTTTTAATAAAACTAAAAAAATAAATACATAATAAAACCAAAACATATTAAAATTATATTCGTTGGATAGCTCATTCTGAGGACTACCATCTTCCAGTTGGGTCTGTGAAATCTCCTCCATTTTCATCCTCAACCCGAGCTTCGAAGGGCAAACATCTAGATTTTTTTGTGTCAGAGGGTGGGAAGGTTGGAAAAGAGGGGTTCGCTCGAACCTAAGGGGTTCGAGCAAACCCCCTTTCCACAATGGGAAAGTGCGGGTTCCCACATTAATGGGTTCGCTCAAACCTTGGTTCGAGTGAACCCCTTTTGGGTTCGCTCGAGCCTAGAGTTTGTTCGAACCCCCCAAAATGATTTTTTTTTGTTTGGGGTCATTTATTGGAAGTTTTCCTTCCTCACTCGAATTGTAAACCACTTTTGTGGGTTCACCCCGTAGCACTTGACTGGGCTATCCCAATATTTCCTTTAATCTTCTTAGGGGTCAGTTTAGGTTTAGGGGTTTCCAGAGGGGTTTTTCTTTTGGGACCCTTATAATCGATCGGGGAAATAGTTTGCATAAGGGGTTCAATTTCCTCAATTTGATGGCGGAGATGGGTCTAGGCGAGCAAAGAGCGAGATGAAAGTGGTAGAGCCTCAAAATGAGGCCTTGATGAAGCAAAAAAGGAGGAGAATCCCTTGGGTTTTGGGTAGCAGATTCCATATATTTCTCAACAGATTTTTCCAAATCCGTAAGCAAGAAAAATGGGAAGCTTAACAAAAATTTATGGCAAAGGTGATTCAGAAGAGGAAAATGATAGAAATAGTAGGTTTTGTATCTACCTTCCGGGGTGACGTACTTCATTAGGGAAAGGAAGACCTGATCCCAAGGCCACGACAACGCCTCTCTTTCAAATTCTGACAGGTTGCACACAAGTTCTTTATTACCAACAAAGAAAGCCTTCATGATTTCATTGTCCTGTGTCTTAGTATGTTTTGGGTACTTCTTTTCGGTGCACTATAGCCCCATAGCTTGGGCAATCACCTCCTCATTAACTTCAAAGGAGATACCACCCAAGGTCACCCTCTGTTCTTTCCAGGAGTTTGCAAACTATGTGGATAACTTAGGATCATGACCCACCAAATTCTCCATTAATGGTGCAATCCTACCCTCCACACATATGTGCCAGACTAGAGGGTCTTTACGAAACTCCCTACAGTTATCAGGCTCCATTTGCACCCTATCGCCGCCCATGTCGCTTCTCTGCACACAAAAAAAACTAGAAAGCCTGTGAGAGTAAAAGGTTTGATATTTTGATAACTTGAGCAATCTTCCACATACATAAAATGTTAAGCCAAAAAATGCAGCCTTGGGCAATCAAAGCCATGTACAAAATACGCGCTTGAAAAGTACCATCCCAAAAGGCAATCTTGGCGATCACATTAATGCAAATCTTCAAACACTTGCAGCCAAGTAAGTAAGAAATGATGGAATGGGAAGGTTTTCCATCCACGTTGCTTTTGCACAATTTCCAAAGAAAGTTGGTCGCGGGGCCAAATTTAGCTAAACCTAATCTCCTACCCTTTAGCAGTAGCATCAAATTAGCGAGATAGAAAGGACCAATTAAGAGCTTCACCCCGTGCATGCAAGTCACATCAAATTTAAATTCAAAAAATTCCACCATTAAACAAGTGCAAATATCAAACCCCAATAAAAGATTACGTAAGGCCAGATCCAACTTGGTTGTAATCATAAAGTACTCCGCATCACTTTTCATAAAGGCCTTTTTAAAAATGATTTGCACCTCATAATTCCAAATTTTCCACTTGTAAGACACCTCAACATTTAAACCCATCCACATGCCCCAGTAGCTAAGAATGTGGACCCCCCATAAGGCCAAAAACATTGCATTATTATTCATCATCATGGATAATACATGTTCCTTGCTCCTTTAGGATTAAACCTTGAATACCAAGTGGAAGGTTCCCCAAGTCACGCCAACACTTATAATTTTTCCAATGGGTGCCAAAAAAATTCATAGCATCCGTCACTTGGTTACCCTCCCTATAAATATGGGTAGCAACCTTCAAATTTAGCTTAGACATTAATTGTTTTATGTCTATTAAAATTTCTTTAGTACTCCACCCCAATAATCTGCCCAGGTTGACCGCATCAATTAAAGACTTAGAATCTCCTTCAATATGCAGGTTCCCAATCCCCATAGAGACAACCAACTGGATGCCCTTTAGCAGCGCTCTAGCTTCAAAAATCATACAGGATTGAATCCCAATCCCCCCCGAGTAACCAGCCACAAAATTTCCTTTGTAATCCCTTATTATACCTCCAATACTTGCCCTTCCTAGGTTGCCTTTGGCAGCTCCATCAAAATTGAGCTTATGCCAACCACGGTCAGGAGGTTTCCAAATAGTGTCATGTCGAGCCTGAGATCTAGAGTTGTTAAAGGAATTGGCCTCTAGATTTTGAAGCCAAGATTTAGCTATTTTTATTTCCCATTCAGTCGGGGCCTTATTTGGGATTTTTCCTTTGAATAGAGAAATATTTTTCGTAATAAGCCTTGCCCCTATACCAAAAACCTCCTTTGGGCTCATCTCAATTTTTTTTCTGAAAATCCCGTTGTTCCTTTCTTTCCATAAACACCAATAGATAATGGGGGATCTAGTTCCATATCTCACGAAGAACGGGGTGAAGGAAAGGCCCAAACCAACCCAAAATAAAGGAAATAATGTCCTTGTTCATAGCCCACTTAGTTCCCAACCTCTCCAAATCCATCTCCCACGCACAAATAGAAAATGGGTAGTGCAAAAACAAGTGGTCCATAGATTCTTCATTACACTTGCATAACAAACATCTATTGGGGATCTGAAATCCCCTTTTCCTCAAATTATCCTAAGAATCCTATTATGGCAAGTAGTCCACTAGAAAAAGTTTATCTTTGGGATCATGTGTCTATTCCAAACCTGTTTCCAGGGTCCGAGGGCATCACTCTGGTCTGAAAATAGATAATAGGTCGTTTTAACAAAAAGATCCCTCTGCTTATTAGGAGTCTAGAAAAATTTGTCCTCCATGTTGTTCAATGGTAATCTTGTAAGAGAAAGCAGGTCTTGCAAGGACTTGGCCAGGGTACACAACCCAGGAGACAAAGGGAAGCAAAGGTCCAAGTCATTCTACCTTCGGGCCCCTTGCAGGCCAAGGAGATAATCCCTAATGTAACAGCCAAAGAAAAATTGTCCAGGTCTCATCAGGTTTCTAAATTTAGAATGGGTCAGAGAGGTTTCAAGTAACTAGGGATTTTCCCAGAATATGGTACTACAACCATTTCCAATTTTCTATTTCATCCCAGTCCTAAGCAACCCCTACAAATTGCAAATTTTCTTCCAAGACAATGACCCCAAAGGGTGATCTTCAGAGAGGAAATTAATCAAAGGTCTATTTTGAAGATACTTAGCATTCATAATTTTGCACCAATATTTTTTGTTTCTCAGCTGATCCCAACCCACCTTCGTAATCAAAGCCTTGTTGATGTAGGGGATATTCCTTATCCCAAGCCCACCACAAGGTTTAGGTTTATATAATTTATCCCATTTGAGCAAAGAAAACTTTTTCTTTTCCTCAGTCCTCGACCAAAGGAAATTCCTCTAATTTTTTTCAAATTTCTTAGCTATATATCTAGGGATCTTGAAAATGGAAAGGAAATAAACAGGGATCCCTTGAAGAGCCGCTGAAAGGAGCTACAGTTTTCCAACATGACTGAGGATGGAACCTTTCCAACCAGCCAACTTTCTTTGTATCCTTTCAAGGTTAGAATTCTAGAAGTCTGGGTGGCTTCCTTAACAGTAAGAGGTAAACCAAGATACACTAAAGGGAGAGAACCACTCAAACAACCAAGAACAACAGTCACTTGATCTTGCAAAGTAGTGTTGAAGAAATAGATCATGCTTTTAATATAGTTAATACATTTCCCAAAGCAAGCAACACAATTGTTGAGACAATTTTTCCATTTCCTTGCTTCAATCACAGAGGCTTTCCCAAAGAGAAAGGTGTCATCCACAAAATGTTGAATAACAGTAGGCTCTAAAGAAGAGGCAACCTTAACGCCTTTAATGGCCCCCTCTGGCAGTAGACTTGAAATTTTCTTGCTCAGGACATCCGCGACCATGATGAAAAGATAGGGTGAGAGGGGATCCCCCTACCTGATGCCTCTCCCAGCATTAAAGAAGCCCCAAGGATTCTCATTTACCAACACAGAGTACTTTACTGTAGATATGCATTCCATTAAGAGGTTGACCACATGTTGATCAAAACCAAACTTAGCTAGAACTTTAGGAATGAAGTCCCATAACACCTTGTCATAAGGTTTTGAAATATCAAGTTTGAAGGCCATGGTAGCATTGTTGCTTTTGTCCATTGAGTGGATAAATTCATGCGTAGTTATAGTAGCATCTAGAATATGCCGACCAGGAAAAAATCCTTTCTAAGTGGGGCTGATAATTTTGTCCAAGAGGGGTTTAAGACGATTCACCAAGATTTTAGAGAGGATTTTATAAAAAGTATTGCAAAGAATGATGGGCCTAAAATCGGTCATAGATTGGGGATTAGAAATTTTGGGAACCAAGGCAATAAAAGTATGGTTTAGTTGTTTGAGAATCTTACCAATTTTGAAGAAATCCCTAGCAGCCAAAATAAGGTCCCCACCCATAATCTCCCAGAAAATCTGAAAAAATGTCAAAGGGAAACCATCTAGGCTAGGTGCCTTGTAATCCCCCATGTTGAAAGTAGCCAACCGGACTTCCTTAGGAGTGACAGCATTGAGGTGTTGCACAGGTGGTTGTCGTTGCACCAAAATATTAACTTGTTAATGTCTGATACAACCACTAGATTTATAAAAGATCAAGATCCACATGAGGTGGTTAAACCATTTCACGAAGCCCAAGTGTTGCGCTGGACTATGCATACCACATGAAGAGGAGACCAAGGGTCACACCTTGCAACAATCCCCCCTAGCGCAAACTTGGGGTTTGAACCTGTGACCTCGGCTCTGATACCAATTGTTGCACATGTGGCTATCGTTGCAGCAAAAGATTGAGCTGTTAATTCCCAATACAACCACTAAATTTATACAAGATCAAGATCCACACAAGGTTGTTAAACCATGTCACGAAGCCCAAGTGTTGCGCTGGACTACGCCTACCATAGGAAGAGGAGACCAAGGGTCACACTTTGCAACATGAGGATGTCGAGGTTATCATCTGTAGTAATGGTGGTCGGGAGAGGGTCCAACGACAGATTGTCCAAAGCCGAATTGGGAGCCTCAATAGGGGCCTAATAAGCCTTCTAAAAAATAGTTCACCACCAGCAAACCGATCTTGGTGGGCATCTTGATCACAATGCCCTGCTCATCATGTAACTTAGTTATTTGATTTATTTTCTTATGTTTCAGGGCAGATACATGAAAGAAGGAGGTATTTCTATCCCCTTCTTGCATCCATTGAACTCTGGATTTTTGTTTCCAGGAAATTTCCTTTTTCCTTAAAATTTGCTCCCACTCCCTTTGACTCTCTCTTTCTTGATTGTAGGTTGGTAAGCTGACATCCCCATCTTCCATATTTTTTTGGATAGTCTTCAACTTTTCCCCTAAATCTTTTTTCTTCTAAAATGCATCACCAAAAACTCTCTTGTTCCAACCTTTCACCATACATTTGATATGTCTAAGTTTATAAAAGATCCTAAACATGGGTGAACCACGAACAAGAATATTCCACCGTTCAACAATTTTATTCTTAAAGTTAGGATGAGAATTCCACATAATCTCAAACCTAAAGGGGAAGGGCTCGACAACTAAAAGATCATTCATGACTAGCAATAGAGGGTTATGGTCAGAAACAACCCTGGATAGAGCAAAGAGGTTAGCACTAAGCAAGGTCGATCAATTGCAAGAGTAGAGGAACCTATCCATCTTGACTTGAATTAAACCTTCCCCAAGGCGCCTGTTAGTCCAAGTAAAGGATTGACCCAGGAGGTCAATGTCAATCAGGCCAGAAGAAATTAGGAAATTTTCCAGATCAACCATGCTATCAAAATATTCCACCAGACCACCACTTTTCTCTAAAGGAAATAATGGGGAGTTGAAATCCCTCACCACCAACCAGCGAGACCCCCTATTATTTTTTAATCTATCAAAAAGATATTGCCACAGGGTATTTATAGCATTCCTCTAGTTAGGAGCATAAACATTTATTAGCGACCAAGAGCCACCTGGGTAAGAAAAAAGGAGTCCCACACTACTTCACAACGGAATAGTTCAATACCATTAATCCTAGATCGATTCCATAACACAACAATCCCACCAGATGCCCCCTTAACATCACTACAAGAGTAAAGAGCACCCGACCATATATACTTAACAATACTATCAAAATTTTATTTTTTCATTTCAGTTTCCTGTAGCAGTAAAACTTCTATCCTATGTTTTAAAACATAGTTTTTCAACACAAGTTGTTTATGAGAACTATTTAGTCCTCTCACATTCCAGGACAAAACCTTTATTTTTGACTCTTTTTTTAGGACACTTCTAATTTCCTCTGTTTACCAATTGCTATCTCATTTGTTGTCTCCCTCTATCTGGTTTGTCGCTGGCTGGGTCTACCCGGTTTAAATTCGCCACCCACATCCGCCTTCTTCTTTTTCCCTTTTTTCTTTGGGGTTATCTAGGACTCCTCTTCCACTAAATTCTCCTGGTTTAAATCCACTAAATCCATAACACCTTTCTCGATTTTTACTTTGGAAACCACCTCCTCCAATATTTTGCCTTCCTCTCCTTTGGTCCAACTAGGTCTAGTAGCCAAATCAGACCCAACAATCTTTAGAGAGGCACCAAAATGCATGGCCTCCCAAAAAGTCTAGTCTGGGGAGACAAAACCAACCACTGGGTCCTCCTTAACAGACAAACTCGTAGCCAACACCATAGCAACAATACCGACCACTAGGTCCACACTGACAACCACACTCGCAATCAAAATAGGGGCAACAAGGACCAGAGCTAGGCTAGAACAAGAAACATCCTCATCAAAGGATTGGCCCTCAAGGACCAGGGGGTCATCCAAGGCAAGAGAGCCAAACTTAACCGGAGATTCCACTATCTTCAAAATGTCATTTTCGAAGGGATAGTGCTCGTCAGTAGCAGCAGAATCACTAGGGTTGGGCACACGATTAAAAGAGGGTTTGCAGTCAGAAATAAGGTGGTAAAGTTTAGCACACTTCTGACAGTAGACCACCGCATTTTCATAACAAACTAGTTGGACCCAATAACCAAACTTAGAGCATAGCTTCATAGAGGTAGGAAGCATCTTACGCACACTAATATTGACACAAAATTGGGAAAAAACTAACCTGGATTTGGAACAAGTAATGGAGTCTGACGTAATAAACTATCCCAATGAATCCCCAATGCTTTTGAAAATGGATTCATCCCAATACTCTAGAGGCAAACCAGGAAGGTGAACCCAAACTGACACCACCTTATTAAGATCCATTATAGGGTCAAACCCCGGCTTCCAACAGCATAAGGCTAGACTGTGCTTCCCATACACCCAAGGCCCAGAAGAGAGGATCGCAATCAAGTCATCAGAAGCTGTGAACTTGAACACAAACATCCCTCTCGTCATAGCACAAATGTCCACACTTCCCTTGAGGTGCCATTTAGTAGTAGCCCATCTCCTGACCATATCTACAGAAGGTCGAAAGGAGAGAAAATGACCCACCACCGCATTTTCCATTAAGGAAAGAATCCTATCGTTGACTGAATCAGAGATAGAAAAATCTGTGTTTGTGACAATGACCTCCTCTTTTGGGCAAGGAGTAGTGACCTTAGTACTCTGACTACCATTAGTCATTACATCCTTCCAACCTTGAATCTCTGAAAGAACCGCGATCACTGGCACTTCCACACCAGATAGGACCGAAATCACGAGTGAACAGGGTTGACCTAGGATCACAGGGACCTTGGACTCGGACAAACCAAGAATAGCTCCTGAGGGACACGAGTCCACATGCAACAGGGTGAGGATCAAGTCAGGAGGGGACAGAGGGGGACTGTGGGGTACCCCCAAAGCAGAATCCACCATGTGCGTAGGTTGTTTAAACACAGACAAAGGAGAGAGAATCGGGAAAAATATTTTTATTTCACATTATTAATTATTATGGTTGTTTATTAGGATGATATTACTAAATTTTCAAAGAATACAAAGGATCATTGCATGCATCTTGAGAAGATATTCAATAAATCTCTAGAATATGGAATTTCTTTGAAGCCAAATAAGTGTATGTTTGGGGTAACTAGAGGTAAATTACTTGGCCAAATTATCTCAAAAGAGGGTTTTTGTAATTGAAATAATTCCACAATGAAGAATGTGATTAAAGGGATTCAATCATTTTTTAGACAAATCAACTTTTTCAAAATATTTGTTCCAAATTTTGTAGAACAAATAAAGGCCATATCAAAGATGTTGAAAAAGGGAGAAGTTGTGGCCTAGATTAAAGAGCCAAATAAGGCTTTCTAGAATATTAAAGAATCAATTAAGCATTCCCTCATGTTAAAATCACCCTATTTATCAAAATCATTCATGATATCAATGAATTATGCACCCTTATTGATTTATCAACTCAGCTATCTATTGACACGTGGGATGACTTCTAAAAGTGTGATCTTTGGTAAACTAAAGTCAACCTCCAAAGAGGGATATCTCCCTTGGTACTCACCTAATATAATATAATACTACTTGTTGAGAAAAAGGATGGAGAATGATGAAAAAATGAAATCTAAAAACTAATGGGTGATGCACTAGATTAAGACTAAGGCCTATGCCACTATTTTGACAAAAAAATTCAATTACAAAGTTGCTTTTTCACATAATTTAAGTGTTTCACATGCTCATGCATCAATTTTTTGTAAGAAGGTTTGAATTTGCACAATTTTGGGAAGGAAATTTATAGTTTTTCCACAACTAATCATTTTCATTAGAAAACTAACAACTTGCATAAATGTGTGTGTTTTCTATTCAAAGGTGTTGAGATGATACATTTGTTGAGGATTTCGTGAAAGTCACAAAAAAATATATCAATCATCATATTACACACAAAGAATAGGATTTGAGAAAGTAATATACTAAATTTTATTGATACAAGAGGTGTTCTTATAGTGATACATAGTCTGAGACTATTTGATACTTAAAAAATGAAATAAAAAAATTTCCACAGTATAAAAGTGAGTTCGAGTTACAAAATTTAGCCTCTAAACTAGAAATAACTTTGTATCAGTTACAATTCATAGTTTTTGACTAGTGAAAACTAACTGAAAAGTAAACTTAGGCATCCACTTTAGTTGTCCATCAACTCCCTATCATCTAGGAACATGAATTGAAGGAATAAATGATAACTATCCTCATTGGTTTGTTGGGTCAAACCTCTCCTTGGATGCTAGAAAATTACCTCCCCTACTTTGAATCCTTCAAAGGCTCCAAGGTGGCGTTGAAGAAGGATAAACTTGTTTTTTTTACCTCCTTTAAGGAATATACTCTTTAGAAGGTTCCTACATACTCAACCTATTGTCCAAGTCACTAAACTACCTCCTATATCTCCTCAACTATTGTGCACCTCATTAAACTACCATTACATCCTTGCACCTATCCATAATTCCTTATTTCATACTCACAGGGAATATAGAAAAGGATTTGGAAATAATTAAATTCCTTGGGAAGGCGTAGGAGGCCTTTAAAGGACTTGTAGTTGACACTTTTCTCATTAATTGGTATCTCATTCATACTCATACTTCATTATCTATGTATACTATCACCTTTAACTTGTCATTTTATCTAGTCTATCACTGTGATTTGTGTCTTGGGGTTGTTACAAACCATTACATTGTCATACACAACACATTCAAATCTCACCTTTACTCTTCACCACAAACCTTTGTCTAATTGTCCTCAACAGACAAGGAAGGTTTCACGACCTCTGTCTACATCATCATACCATGAGACTATCATTTTGTATGCTTTTTTTGAAAACCTAAAGATTCATGGAGTCTATTGTCCTTTGTTTCTTCTTGTGATTGTCTCTCATGTAAGACTAATTGATATGCTACTCTTAGTCAATAGCCTAAGTGACTGTTATGATATTCTTGTAGATTCTCTAAATCGAAAATGTGATTGGTTGCCCTTAAACTCCATAGGAACTTGAAAAACATTCAAACTCAATGCTCTATGATGAGTTTACATGTTATGATTACCACATATTCTTGCAAATTTAGGATGGCTATCGTGTAACATTGGCATGCTTCCATTGGTTTATGATTTGATCTTAATGTATTTATAATGCATGAAACCCTATCTTAACTATCATAATCAAAGGTCGAGCTATGACTATACGTCCTATTTTTTTCATGCATTGATGATTGGAATATACACTGTAATTTTGTTCATAACACTGTCCTCTTGTCTTTTGATACTATCCTTTTGTTCATAGCATTATCCTCTTGTATTTTGATACTATCCTTTGTTCATAGACTATACAACGGTGAGAGAACATTGTCTCTCATTACTCACTAATCATGATAAAATATTCTCTCCTAAAGGTTGTGTCCTTTAGAAACTATCATCACAGGAATACCTATAACATAGAATTTTAGTTTGTCTTCCTTTTCTTGAAGTCGTGACCTAGCTCCTTCAAGCATTACTATCCTTTTAACTATCATTGACTTTGTCCTCTTGAAAATCACATACTCCATTGTCCATTGATAAAGTTACATAATTTTTTATATGCCATGTACATGATCTTAGCCTTCTAGTATGTCATATCAAACTTACTCATGGTTGTCCCTCTATCATTTTAAAAACTTGAACTTTATAGCATTGTCACACATTTATGCCATCTATCCTTTGCTAAAAACATATACTACACTATCCTCGTGTTCATGCATAGACAATTATCATTTCTCATAGTGATTGTCATGTGGTGTTTAATGCACAATCCTTTATTCATGGCATAATCTTCATGTTCTTACTCATACTTCATTTCTTGCTTTGTCCTTTACAAGGTTTTATGCACAATCCTTTAGAAGTTTTCATGCACAGTCCTTTAGAAGGTTTAACACATAATCCTTTACAAGGTTTCATGAAACTTTCTATATTATCTTGACATCTTCTTGTGGCTTTTTCCATACTTCCTTTTGATAGCATATCACTTAATCTCCTTTAGGCCTGCCACAGACCTGCCCACACACCAAACATTTGTAGGTTGTCCTTGGATATTTCTTGCATTGTTGTCTTTATCCCTTTTATATGATCTATAATTTCTCTTGACAACTCACCTCCATTATTTTTTTATTTTTTTTTATCAAAACATGAACAAGTATGTCCCCTTGTCATATCCAAGTGATTACTAGAACTACCAGATGATTACTAGAACTTCCTTATTTTAACCTTAGGTCTGTCATTGTATACCTTTGTGCATTATCATTACTTACTTTCCATTGTCATAAGGTTAATTTTATGATATTCTCATTTTTCAACATCTCACAATTATCAAATGTAGGAAGAACCTGTGAGCCAAATTTAGGAAAACATACGACCGTTATCATGCCTTTGATGCACCTCCCTATATTTTCTTCAAATTTTTTACTCATCTATGCAGGGCTTGGCTTCTTGACCATTTAATGCTTTACCAATGTACTCGCATATGAATTTATCATGACATACTAATTCTATAGCTCTGACTTTCCATCCCTTATCCTTGATGAATATAGATGTTTATCCTTACCATTTATGATAATGAAATCATCATCCATCACACAAGGAATCAATATTGTTTATTACCCAAAGCTCAAGTCCTCAAGAAGAACCATAATTTTCCTTTGATGGTTGATTTTATATCATAGGAATTTAGCATGATGTGACTTTCCATATTTTTCCATACTCCTTAGAATGATTTTGATTGGTAACCATGTGATGATTGTTCACTTGGAATGTAACAGGACTGAATTGCACATCAAGAACAACAGTTAAGAGAATAGAAGCTTGAATGTAAACTTCTTGTGAGGATTATCATTCTAAATCACCACTTACTCTATTCATGCTAAAAAATTATGCTAGTGCCCATGTATAGACCATGATGCAAGCTACTTTGGTCTATTATAGCTCTCTTTCAGTGACTACCATCACGTTGTAGTGACATTTGTTAGAATATATCCTTAACCATTGTTACACACCTCCTCTTCATCATGACAACTTTCTAATCGCAACCCTTCCTCAATATGTCCTTTGAAATGTCCCTTTTGATGTTAAAAACTATTATTCTTAATAGGTTTGTGAAGTCTCGTCTTTGGTCTATATTGTTCTCTCTTGGAACATTGTGATCTTTTACAATATTATCCATAGACTATTCTTTGGACCATGAATGCCTTAGAGAGGCTTCAATATCATGGAAGGCCTATGTAACACTTTTATCTTACCATATATGTGAGTTGTCTCTTTTTTTATGTAGTAGTAGTGAATGAGTATCCTTTCTTAGTGAGGATATTCACTAACCAATTTGTCAAAACTTGTGTAGCAAGATCCAACCTAGGGATATCATGAGGAAGGAGATATATTTCATAAATTGGTACAATGTGAGCAACCCCATCTCTTGAATCTAAAACAACACCAATTATTCTACCACTAGCATACAAGGATAGTGTAGTCTAAATGGCCTACACAACAAACACATTAAAATGCATTTCCATACATGACACAAGGATATTTTAAAGCAAAATCTTCTTTAAGGGAGCATTAAAAATTCCTTAAGTGAGGATAGAACGAGAAGTAAGATTCATGTTTATAAAACAAGAACTTAAATTTCCTAAATGACACCCTACTTTGTTGATACCACACACGCTTTAACTTGGCAGCTTTTATACTCAAATGAACATGTACAAATGTCTTTTAATGCAGCACACTTGAGCAGATAAAGATTTTGATCTACAAGGATAATGATAGTTGTCTTGCATACTTTGTTTCAACATGTTATAAATGCTTCATGCATGCATCTTCTTGTTTGAAAAATTATCTACAATGTGCAGGTGAAGGTTTGTAACATGTTAGCCTAAACCCTAAAATAAAACTCAAATCTTTAACCTTAATTAGGATTCCTCAAACTCTGTGGTTTGAGACTTTCCAATTGTGAAAGAATTCCCTCCAAAATTATGCAAACATGATTTTGACTAATTAATAAGGCTCTTTTAGATACTTTTGACAAACAAGACTTATTGCATGCTAACACACCTCCCAAAAGGTAAAAAGACATAACTTATTACCACAACTTAAAACCTAGAAATGTGAACAATACTTTTACAAAAAATAGGCTTAAAATCATTTTCAAACCAAGTTAAGTCTTAGGACTATATTCACGAGTTCATGTGTACACATTCTAGTAGCACCTTATTTTTTAACTATTTAAGATCGAGGAAAAAATATGATAACACTTTTGGCGACCTTAGAGGGGTTTTTCTTGTCAAAACTCAAAGACCAGTTGCCTTAAAAATCCATTGGGCTATGGAGTCAACCTAAAATAAATCTCAGACCAAACTTGACAAATAGTAGTCAAGATCTTGAACCTACTAACTAAACACCTTAAAAAAGTAAAACTTGTAGTCCCTTAAAGGAAAAGAAAATTGTGAATCAACACTTAGAGGAAAGATATCTAAAACATTATGCAACAAAACTTATTGGAAAAAGGTAAACTATCCTTATATGTATAAAAGATCAATTGTCACCTCAATAACAATGATTGAGGTGTATCCCATTGGTTGGGATAGGTAACTCTTCTCCATCCAACTTGGACAATTGGAAAGCATTATGCATCTTATAAATTTGATCACAAAAGGACCACTCCATATAACATCAAACTTAGTATGTTTTCCAGGCCTACTCTTCAACTCATTCCACTTGAGTATAATGTCTCCCTCTTTGAACATTATTGGAACTGTTCTTTTTTCAAAAGATCTCTTCATTTTTGTTTGGTGTAGATCCAAACTTTGCATTGCTTGATTTCTTGTTTCCTCCAAACCCATTAGCTTAGTATGTTTAATATGCATTGGCTCTTCTTCCATCATTTATGTCTCATTTATAAGGATTAGTACTAGTAACTCAAATAAGATAGGAAACATTACCTCTTTCCCATACATGAGCACATAAGGTGAGTTCCCTAGAGACCTTTTAGGAGTGATCCTATCAGCCAATAAGGATGATTTAAAGTTGTGCCAAGTTATTTGGTTATCATCAATATTCTTCTTGATGATTTTGATTATATTTTTAGACTTAGACTGTCCATTACCTTGAGGGTAGTAGTTGGATGAAGTGTTCAAATGTATGTCATTCTTAAAAACCCAGTCAATTATTCTTATCCCTGCAAATGCTAAAGTATTATTTGATATATTGAATTAGGGACACCAAACCTTGTGACCAAATCTACATAAAAGCTTAGGACTTCACTTTCATTTACTTATTTTAATGCAATGGCCTTAGTTCACTTGGTGAAATAGTATGTTTGTGTTAAACCCATTTATGTCCTAAACTTGAGGGTTGATCGATAGCTCCAATAAAGTCAATACCCCAATTCATGAAGGTTTGTTCTACTTGTATTGGATGCAAAGGTAAGTCTTCTATCTTTTTCTTTCCTGCAAGCATGACACACTTTCTATATTTCCTTACCCAGGTATGTGCATCTTTAAAAAAATTAGGCCAATAGTAACATAGCCTCATAATCTTAAGAGTTGTTGTTCTTGGAGAAAAATGACCTCCTTCTACCCCATCATGAAACTCTTCTAATATTTTGTTAGTTTGATCAAATTCAACACATCTTAACATGACACCATTAAAAAAAATTCTAAACAAGATTCCACCTAAGAGAAAATAAGGAATTTCTTGCAATCTGAAATGCCTTCTTTTAGCACTATTTAGTTCTTTGGGGAATTCACCTATTTGAAGATAATGGACCATTTCATGTATCCAGCTTGCATTATTTGAAGGTGTAGTATTTTTATGTTCACTATTGGATACAAGGGCAACCTCTTCCTACATTGCTTTATCACTTTCTAACCCAACAACTAGTTGTTCACAAATTCCCTTACCTCTTACTAGCTTTGTCACTTTGATTTCCACATCGTATTCCATTAATTTTGTTATCCAATCAGCTCTCTATCTTTCAAATATTTACTAAACAAAAACTCTTTTACACTTGGGTGAGCAACCATCAAATAAATATTATTATTTGAAACCAAATATTTGAATTTTATAAGAATCTTAATCATAGCAAGTACATGTTTCTCAGAAAATGTACACCTTTCTTCATAACCCTCTGAGTCTTGGTTGAAGAAGGCTATTAGATGCTCCAAACCATATTAATTTTGTTGTACTAACATAGCTAAGTTAGTGTCCAAGATTTCAAAATAATATAGTATGAATTCCTTAGAAAAATTAAGATTTACAAGTGTAGGTGTTGTTGCTATGGCCTCCTTAATGGATTCAAAATTCCCTTTTCCTTCTTTTGTCCAGCTGAAACTCACATTTTTTTTCAATATAGTAGTTAGTGGCTTCAAAAGGTTTGCTATATTAGGTATAAACCTTCTTAAAATATTAATTCTTTCAAGGAAACTTTGCGAACCTTTCTTACGGCTCAAGGAAAAAGTAAAGAAAGGATGACACTCACCCTTTCAAAATCAATGATGATTCCATGTTTTGAGATCACATGACCAAGGATTTTACCTTCATGGGCAATAAAGATACACTTTTTTGGATTGAGGGATATACCATATTCCCTACACCTATCAAAGACTTGTCTCAAGTGATAAAAGTGGTCCTTAAAATCCTTTAAAAAATAATTGTATCATCAAGGTAAACAAGGGAAATATTATGCAAGGTAAACAAGGACAATATTATGCATTAACCCTTGAAAATCCATGTTCATTTTGCTTTGAAATGTTTCCCTAGCATTGGAAAAACCAAAAGGCATTTTATTGTATGTCATTGTTCCCCATTTGGTGGTAAAGGTTGTCTTATATTGGTCTTCTTCCTTCACTAAAACCTTATTATAGTCTAAATATCCATCAAGAAATGAAAACATTTTAGAACCTTAAACAACTTGTAAGATTTTATCCATGGAGGGCAGTGGGTAATGATCTTTGAGTGAGGCTCTATTCAAGTCCCTAAAATTAACACGTGGCCTTATGTCTTCATTTTTATTCATAAAAGGTACAGAGTTAGAGACCCATGAGAGGTTTTTGATTGGAAATATGATGATTCCCTCAATAAAATTATTCAACTCTTTCTTCATGAGTGGCTCAAGCTTAGGGTTTAATGGCCTTTGCTTTTGTCTCACTAGTTTTGCATTAGGTTCAAGATCAATGGTGTGTCGGGAAATCTTGGGATCAAAAGCCTTTTAAATCAGAATGTTCCCAAGAAAAGGTATCATAGAATTCTTTTTCTTCCTTATTGCATACCTTTCCAAACTTGAGAAGATTACCTTTGAATATTTCAACTTCTTCATAGTATTCTTGTTTGACATTCATGTTGATTTTTTTCCTTTTTGACCTACTCATTAGAATTGAAAATAAAATCCAAAGTGACCAATTCTTTAGGAAACTAATTAGACTTCACTTGTATGATTTGTTCATCATACTTATGCTATATTTTGTTTGGTTACAAGTTGAAAATTCATCCTCCTCTCTCAAAAAAATTACAACTCATTGATCACTATCAAACACTTGCCAAAGATTGTTATTTTCAGGTGTAGAAGACCTTGCCACTAATTTCACATAATTTTATTCCCTGTTATTGTTGATATCACTTAGTATGTCATATTGTGCTCGCATTGCATCCAAATTATCAACATGTTTTTTGTTTATTCGAAGCACAAATAACACATTAAAGGCATGAAACTCTTCAATCATATCCCATACTCTGTTTGTAAGACTTAAAAATATTATTTTTAGTCGTATAAGGACCCCTTACCTGATTAAGAATGAGCTCGCTATCACCAAATACCTATATACAACTAATTTCCCTATTTTCCCATTCTAGACCATGAATCAAGGCCTCATACTCAATTGTATTAATTGGGAAGCTAAAGTAGAAATGGAAGGAGGAGGAGTACCTCTCACCTTCAAGCGATACAAGCATTACACCCCCACCAACACCATTTTTACTTCTTGAACCATCAAATTGCATCTTTCATACCTCATTGGACTATTGTTTGCATTGTTGTTTATCACTTTTAACAATGTTAGGCATCACTAAATCAACATCATGCATCAAGTAAACACCCAAACCAATTTCTTCCACTTGTTGATTTGAATCAGCCACATTGTTCTCATCTACCTACTCATCAAGTAGTATATCATGAATGTTCTCATATTTTGTATTAAATTCATGGACAATAGGGTGTTCTTCTTGATCAGTGATGGTTAGATTTGTATTAATAGAATTAGGGACATATGTTTCTATGTGATCTTTGGTTATTGGTTCTAATTTATGGTTACCCTGCTACCATATATTGTTCTAAACATCATATGGGACCAATATGAAGACAAATAACGACCTATCTTTTCAGTAAATCCTTTAGAAAGGCACAAGGGAAAGTTTGGTGGTAGGTCTATCACATAAATATCTTAAGGAATAGAAAATTTTGGGAAAGCATGCAAAGTAATACTCAAACTTTTGATAACCCCTACAGTATTGTTGGTTGTCCCATCTAGTTGTACAACCCTTCTGTAAGTGGCTCATACTGAATGCACAACCTATCCATAATTTTTTTGGCATAATTGAACTACTAGCACCTAAGTCTATCATATAGTTACGGACTAAATTCTTTCTAATGATCAAAGAAACATAGAAAGGTGTTGGTTTTACCTCTTTGTCTTGTTGTTTACACATTTTTTGGGGTGTATTGGTGAGCACCATTTTGTGCTAATCCTTAGAAGGCTCATTTGACACATTCAAATTCGACAAAGCAACTTGCAAGAGATCCTTTTGCCCAATAATGGATAATGAATCCCACATCAACATACTAACATTTTCCTTCTTCATGTTCTCTAAAATATTGAACAGAACTACACTAACCTTTTGATGTCCTTTAGGAACACTAGTATCTCCTTGAGCTTGTATTTGTGGTGGTTGAGTTCTTGGATACTCCTTACTTGTCATAGTTTTATTTCTTGGAAAATTGTGTACTTTGACCCACTAGATGGACCAACAACTCCTTGGCTCACTTTAGGATCTTGAATAGGCTCCTTATCACCTTGTTCCTCGAAATCCACAACCCTTTTCTTAGCCATTGTGTTGGCTACAATTGCTGAATGAAGTTGATTTATCCCACATAAATCCTCTCCTTTCCAATTCATAAAGGTTGCTTCATTTTGTACTTGTTGTTGGGGTTCACCTTGCTAAAATGGTACTTTCAAGACTATATTAGAGTGCATATTTGGAGCATTTTGCACCATTAGATCTTGATTTATCACTCCATTTGAGCATGTGTTACAATTATGAGGTTGGTTACATGGAAAAAACCACTCATAATCTTGTTTCATATTGTTTTGCATAGGTACAAGTTGTCTTCAAAAATTGGTAATGTTGGGATTATATGCTTGGTAAGGACTTGGATTAAGAGCTTGTCTTTGTCCTTGATTATTAAGGACTTATAAACATAGATAAAAAACAAACTTAAAAGAGATATTAATATGTATTATATTCATCTAGGAATTTTCACATAATGCATTTAAGAATCATACTTAATATAGGTGTAGACATTAGTAAGCACAGTATTAAATAAAGGCAATATAAAAGAAGTTAAGCAACTTTGCATATAGAGCAAGACAACACTTCTACACTTATTTGGAAAATATTTTGGGTCCAAATATTGGTAGTACCATCATTTAGTAATAAATTTAAATGTTAGGCATCCAAGATGTAGGTGGAGTTGGGATTAATATTCCTAATGATGAAGATTATATTGCTACCATTTATTTTGTCCACTAGACAATATTGGAATAATATTGATCTATGCTATTTTTTTTACAAGGAGGAATGCTAATATGAACCTTACCAACGATGATACCATTATAACAATGGTATGAAGGGAGGGGCCTTACATCCCCCTCCCCTTAGTTTAAACTTCCTCCCAAAAGTTACTAAGGATTGGGAAATTCCCACACAACGTTACACATGTAATCTTATTGAGACAATGATTATCGCTTAGTATACTAATGACAAATTATACTATGAACAACCCTTATATTATAGAAATTATGCTACCCATATGAATTTGACATAATTGAGAAGAGTCATACATATACAATACCTTGATCCCATTCAAACCCAATACACCATGGTTTTAACATTTGCCATAAACTCTAAAATTAACCAACATGTTAATCTAACTAGAGTTACTCAAGTATATATATATACAAGTATATATATATATATATATATATATATATATATATATATATATATATATATATATATATATATATAATCACACTAATGCCCTTTTCAGTCAATACAATTCATCTAACAACTATCACTCATAATGTTCAAACTTGTCTAAAATATGAACTTAAGAAGGAATTTTTCCTTTCAAACATGATGCTCATACTAAACTGCCTTCAAGAAAAACACTTAACCATTATACTCTCATTACGACAAACATTAGTAACCATTAATGTAGTTATTAGTTATTACCATGTAACCATCTCAATTAAATTACGCAAAAATATATAATGAATTCGTAACCTTTGATACACCTCAGAATTTCTTTACACCATAAACATCACTTGTGATGTTAAAAAATATTTTTGTTTCAATGGCCAGTCATGTCTCAGCATTATTAGCTTCACATTTTGTCCAATTATGTCCTTAAGAGAAAAATTTACCTTATAATCATGGCGCTCATACCATATCTCATGGAATATTAACTTTGCATCATTTGTTACTATCTTCCTCACATACTTCACAAGTATGCCACATCACATTTACAATTTTTTTAAACATACATTACAATTTGCAACATCATGCACAACACAAGGCTCACACAATGGGGTTTACAAGGATGGATATTCTTGAATACCATAGCCATTAGGAAAGATGGTCTTGAGGTTGTTCTCTAAGGACCCCTCCATACATTTCCTAGTACCTTCCCCTTGTTTGTTTAAGGGGGTTAGCCTCCAAGAGGAAGGTACAACAAGAACAATCATGGGACTAGGGGAAGAATGGATTTATGACCGTCCCATACCGGTCCCATTTACAACCCCTTTCAAAAAAAAAAAATTCCCCAACACATCTACTCCCCTATACAACCTACCAGGGAACCCTCAGGATATGGCAGTTTACAGATGTCACATTACACCACACTTGCCAACAGTTTGCAAACAATAAGAAAGTCTCAAAACAAGTAACATAAAATCATAAATCAAAGTTTCCATAAGACAAAAAATTATAAATTCAAGAGCAAAAAACCAAGTAAAAATCAATTGCAGTTGCATTTAAGTATTCCAATATTAATTCAAAAATAAAATTGAATAAGTCCTTGAAGAAATTTAGACTATAACAACCTTCAAATGGCTAAATAGCCTAATAAAATAAATGTAAATTTTCACACTGTTGGCACATAATAAAATAAAACATCAATCAAGAATTACCAATAGCTCATATTTCAACAATAGAATTTGCACATTATGAGCACCATGTGACTTTGATAAGCCACCTAAGGGGAGGAGGGAAATTGTGGTTCTCTAACTACATAAATATAATAGCATGCAATAGGGACCACATAAATATGAATAACTGATGGTCCCTGACCACATAAATATGGATAACTGGTGGTCCCTGACCACATAATATGAATAACTGGTGGTCCTTGACCACATAAATATGGATAACTAGTGGTCCCTAACCACATAAATATGCTAGCGTGTAGTATCATGGTGGAATTTTCCCAATAGTATCAATGTCTTGCATTGTTGAAGTACCCAAAATCTATAATCATAAAATGGGGTCAACATCCCCATCAATATGGTCCATGTAATTCCATCATTTGCCCATGGGTTATAAACATCAAGGAAGAGGCTTGCACTACGAACCAACAAGTGTGACTCTCATATGTGGGGGAGTTGGCAATGGTCAATATCCATGGGAGGATTACAACATCTCGACATAGATCCTTTATCAAGATTAGGGACAACACCCTAAGCTTGTAATTTCCCGATGGGTGGACATGTGCCTCTCAACCCCTTGTTTACACTAGTTGGCATCTCACTCCCATAAGGGAGAGCCATACACTAGGGGTACACATTTAACATACAAATAAGACTAACACAAAGGAATACATCACATTTCATTTAATAGACACACACAATTAACACGTTTACATAAAATCAAAACTAGCTAGCTTACATAAAGGCCATCACAAAGGGTACACATAGGGGATTGTACTAGATGTCCACCACCCTTATCCCAAGTAGGATACCATGAATCTCATACTTGAGGCACAACACATTTACTAGTTTCCACATGCCAAATCACATAACTGTCAAGAATTCTATCACTTCATTCCATATGAGTCAAACATGCACAACATATACTTACTCTTACAACTTGGTCTACTCATAAAAATTGCCACAATACACAACATAAACACCATTAAGGGGTATTCGCATTCATCAAGAATACAAAGTAACTTCAATTCCAATTTTCATATTTTAAAGTCACCAAATCATTTCCTTACACATAATTAAGCTGCAAAGTATTCTATTCTACCAAGTGGCATACACAATCATGATAAAGCACCTTCTCAACAAGGCTACCCAATACTCAACACACGATAAGGAAAACATATTCCAATTTGTTAGCACCATAAGCATAACATTCCCTTCACTAAAAATTTACTTAGCCATGCATATAATATTTGCATCTCTAATTAGGATATAATATGAGTTAACATTTATATGATTTTCTACAAATAATAATGCAATTGAGAACCTTAAGTGTCGACAATGAATGTAAATTGTAACACACATGGAATCCTACTTTTTAGTCATACCATGCAATGTGAACCGCAAATTTTTGGGGAAAGGAGTGCTCTCTTACACTTCTAGGGTTTTTCACCTAAAAGGAGAGAGATTTTCCACAAAAAAGTTGGAGGTTCATTCAAGAATAATGCAAATGTGATTGAAATATGTCTAAATAGAATGCAATGAACTGATAAAAGAGATGAACTATTATTAATGCAAAACTAATGAAATGCAAGATGTTTGAAAACATAATGTAAAATGAGCTAAGAATGCATGTAAACTATAACATAAATGAAAGGGACTGAAGAGGTGCACCTGGAAACCAGAATTTGATGCAGAGAGGCTATGGAATCTTGCATAAATTGTTGTTGAAGCCAATTGGGACACTTACGCCAAGCTAGGCGACTTAGTCCTGTTTCAAGGAGATTATGCCAGAATAGGTTTTGAGTAATTGGGTATCCAGAACTACTGAAAACACTTTTCAGGCCCAATAGTGGGACTAATTCACCACTGATGGCGAATTAGTCCACCTTCAACTTTCAAGAATCTTGAAGATGCAATCTGTAGTTTTCAGTCTATACTTCAGCTCCTAGCAAGAATTTAGATCCGAATCTGTAGACTTTGACCTATGGGTGATCTCCAAGGTTCTTTTAGGCTTTTTTTTGACTTTGAATGATGATGAAACCTTTTAACACCTTGCTCTTTGACAAATCTACATACAAGACTTGCAAAACACACATGCAAAGAGGGAAAAAGGGTTAAGGGTTAGAGAATAGGGGTTTTCCTTGGTCAAACCCCAGTTTGGTAATCAAACCCTTGAAAATGAAATGAAATGGAAAGAGAATGATGAATGAAAAACATGCAATGCTAAAACTCACCAAACCCTTGAAGTAGAAATTTGAAGATATACCAGTAGATGCTCTAATGGATGAATGCTTGATAATGCCTAAAGTGATTGATAATTGCTTGAATGCTTGGATGCTTGAAGAATGAATTGTTGGGGGGATGAAAATGAGAGAAAACCCCTTTATTTATACATGATTATGCCCTAATTCCCGAAAATACCTCATCACAGGCTGACCTCAAGGTCTAGAGAATAATATCTCGCCAAAATTATAAAATAATTTTGATTTTTAAACCAGATGGGACTAAGTCGCCTCAAGTGGCGACTTGGTCCCACTAAGGCAATTCTATTGGGTGTCGGGAATTAAAGTGCATTTAATGATGTTTAACGAGATTATTCTCAAAAACATTTTTAAGCAAGGCTTATAAGTGTATTAAGGGGCCATTTAAACATAAGAAAGGGTCAAATTATTGATGACAAGCCTAGAAAAATGTGAGAGTTTGTTATAACTCCTTACAACACTTTGAAATAAGGCTTGGTAAGTGATAAAAAAAGGTTATTGAAGTGAAATACATTAGAAAGGTCCTAGAAAAGTGTGAAAGTGTGTTACAACACTTTTATAAGACACCATAGAGTTTTTATCGATTTAAAAGAGTTCAAGACCTAATGAGAATGTGTTGGCCACATTACAACATTAAATCTAGGCAAAATCAGGCCAACATCCATAAGTAAGACCGAAATAAGTGTAAAAATGTCCAAGGATTCATTTGTTTGTGACACACAATGAAAAAAGATCTTATATTTGAGATTTAATTTTGCAACATTTACAAATACATTCTTTTGCTTGCCACCATTTTATTGATTTACTATGCACATGGTCCCACTATCCCCTTTTATCTCTAAACTTTTACTCAAATGCTAATTGATTCCATACACAAGTTCATGCATACATTGTAGGGTAGGAATGCAATTTTGGGACCAAGGTCCTTGAACCATCAAACATCTTTATTGCATATCTACAAGATAATGTCACACAAAACATACATTCACTTTATTCCAAGGTAACATGCACTATTTAGATGCACTTTATTTCTCCACACACAAGAAAAGAATTGTATTTTCAAATCACACCAAGGCACATAGATTTAGAAATAAGAATTATAGTGTTTTGCACTTAGTTATTCACTTGCATTATGAAGTTAGATGATGTTTTAATTTAGTAAGGTTGCATTGTCCACACAATAGCCATTCCTTAAGAATCACCCCTTCATCTCCATAAGGTGCATTGTTATAGGAGAGAACAAGGGTGAATTTGATAACAATAATATCCATGAATTGAACTAACATTTTCTAGCCATTCACTTTGTTTTCATTTCCATTTTTATTGAAAATTGATTTTTTTTTCACAAGGATAGTTCACCATAGCATAACCAACATGAATGGAACATCCAACTGACACATTTAATTTGTTTAACACTTTTATCATCCTAAAAATTTATGAGTCCTATGGAAGGGTACACAAGTGCACCTATATTTAAATTTTAGCAAGACAACATCTTTAAACTTAGCTATTTAAACTCCTTCATACTCAAATGCATTATTCACATAAGGGTACGTAATTCTCAATTAAGTTTAATAAGACAGTTATTCCCTTTTTGATTAACTCTTTCACAACCAAAATTTTCAAAGAATGATGAAAGTGACTTAAGACCTCATAAGGTCAACTCAACAATCAATCACAATAAGAAATAAGCACAAGGGAAAATTCATGCAACTAGCATCACATAGGAAACCACACTAACCAGAGATTCTAGTGTTGCAACCGTGCTCTGATACCAAATATAATGCCCAAAATTTTAACCAAAATACATTTAAGGACAAAACGCAAATTCCAAATTTTGATTACAACACATGACTAACTCACACAATTTTGCTTCCAAAGCACAAGATTCCTAAAAAAAACATAACAACATTTGAACAAGTATGGATTATAATATTCAGTTTCAAGTAACTAAATTTCTTAGGAAATTCTAATAGGGTTTCAAGTGGAGACATGGAATTCACATCATCGAGATAGACTTAATTAGTCCTACAAACACATTCATGATCATAAGACACGATCAAGTCACAAGCTATGCCAATACAATATATATCAATATTAACTTGAAGTAATGAAAAAAGAGCAAACTCTAAGGGCCAAATCTAATTCCTCAGGGGCTCGTCTCTAACACCCTTGCCTACGTATATAATTGGCAGAGGAATCATAGTTCAACAACTAGACTTCAACTATCTCCCACATGGTTGGATAACAAGGAATATAATTATTAGGTTAAAAAGATGACTTAATATCATCTTCAACACAAACCACTAACACCTCTCCACACTATAATAATAGGTAATAATAGTTCAAGGTCAAGGATCATAATTAGACCCACACATAGGATTTCTCAAGAATTTTTCTAACGTGATTAGATGATGCATACACAAAGGTAATGTTAAAAATCTTATTATTATTATTATTATTATTTTACTTTATATACAGTTCACATACACATCCCATTTGAATCTTCTTTGACTATTCGTTCAAGATGTAAGCATACTTGATTATATTTTAAAATGATATATTCAAAACGTTAACTTCACTTTATCTACACCTTATATGTATTTAAATTGATCTCTTTTAAATTTACCTAGATTATGTTGATATCCAACTTAATTAATTCATTGAGATTAAAAGTTAATCCACTAACGAATACATTTAATACTTCCAAAGGATTATTAGTTTCAACTCTAATCAATGAAGCATGTTATGTATCCTCTTGAAGATAAATTAAGTGTATTGTTTGCACACCAATTGACCCACACCTAACAAATGGATCAATCTTCTTTCTACACATATCTGAGGACTTGGTTTTATTCTCAGATTAATCACCCATGTTGATTCTTTGAGGCACTCTATGAGTCCCTTCAAATGAGAAATTATTATTTAATGATCTAAACAGCAACCAAATTTTAATCGACTGGATCTTCCTTTGCCTTGCTCATACGGTTATATTCCAACAACTCAATGGAGTTTCCGAACTAAGAGAGCGATGGTTAGTTGCAGGAAGATCTAACGGTTGAAACAAGATTGGATATCAACCTGCTATTATTTTTTTTGGGTAGAGTATGGGATAGTGGAAATACAATGTTTATAACCATGCGCTAGTCTAACACCTAGAATTTCATTTCCTCGTAACTCTTGCGTTCAAATGTTCCTTTAATGCTAATTTTCTCCTCAGAAGTAGATATTCGTTCTTAACTAAAAACTGTTCTTTACCAACAAATAGCCATCTGTATAACAATAACTGCTTGCAACTAACTTAACTTTAAGGGCATACTTCTTCCTTAGAAAAGATCATCGGAATTTTCTCGAAGACACACGAGATTCCCTCTCAACAATCTTTTTGGATGTTTACGTTTTAATATATGGATTGAGAGTTTTTTTTCAAATCCCCTTTAACCGATCTTTATTTCCTTCTCATTGAAATCATAAATATTTACTAATGTGTGTGTTCCCCCAATTGTCTAGAATTCACTTGGATTTACTCACCATTGTTCAATAAAATAATCCCGTTTTATCTGCGTACTTCCTTTATCAACATTATGTATTTTTTTTTTTTTTTTGAGAAGTTCATGCTCGACTAAAGATGAACACCATCTACTCCACTTCTCAAGAGATGTTCTCGAATAAATATTTTAACTTACGAGTGTCAATTAAAGATCCTTAGGTCTCATTAATATGATTATGATTGTTTAAGAGCCCTTACATATCTGTTTAAAGTTCAACCTCTTTACAAACTGAACTTGCAATTAATACGTTAAAGCTTAAATTCACTTGCTAAAGACATTTAGGCGTCGGGCAAGAAAACTGAATTACAACCATTTGTAATTCTCAAACAATAACAAACAATTATAAGGCTTGGCATGTATTAAATATTGCATTGAGCCAATTATATGAAATGAGTCTTGTTCAAACATATGTTATTACTAATATGGGGATACTATTTTAAAAAAATATGTTCTCATTATCTTTTTATCAATTTAAGAACAGATTTTGGAATGTTGAATTTATTTTTTTAAAAAGTGATTTCACGGGACATCAAGAAACAAATTGAAAAAAATTTCATTTCTCCGTGAATTTTTTTCTTCAAATAGATAACTTCAATATCTAGTGTATGAATTTTTTTTCAAATTTTGATGTATATTTTTTTAGTAATAACGTTTTAAAGTCAAACTTTTCAAAATTTGACAGTTTTCACGAGACGTCAACTATTGTCTATTTTTTTAATCATTTTCAAAAACCAAATTATACTCTTTTGAAGAAGACTCTCTCCTCTAGTGCACCATATATTTTTAAATTTTTTTTAATATGTTTTACTATTTTTTTTCAATTTCTAATCAACCTCTTTATTAACTTTAACAACCTACTTGCATTATTTTAAAAATAAAATATATTAAAACCAATCAAAATATTAAAAAAATTACATATTCGAATTTGCCACTCTAAGCTCTATAAAAGGGTATTTTTCTTTTTATAAAAGACACCATTCTAACTAAATAAATACTCTATTAAAGTTGAAGGTTTCAAAAAATTTTGAAAAAAGCTGAGTTGAATGCCACATAGACAGTTTCGATAGAAAAGGTTTCAGCCGAAACCCTTTCTATAGAAACCCCCCACATTAAATAATCCAATTTCAAAGCGACAAAGGGATTTTTTTTTTTTTTGGATTTGAGCGAAACTTATTCGACCGAAGCCCTGTGTGTCACATATACGCCATGTGGGTTTGGTTGAAATCTATTCGATCGAAACTTTTTCGGTCAAAAATGTTTGCTCATAACTATTTATTTAGCTGAAAGCGTAACACAACTTTGTGCTTTTACCCAACAAGAAAAAACCAAATGTGGGTATAATTGAAATTCTGTAATTTGACAGTAGCTTAAGAACCTACTGTATGGGTATGTACAAACATGTGGGTAACACTGAACTATGGGTTTGTACAAGCATGTGGGTACTACTAAAATAAAAAATTCTAACTTTTGTTTCGATGGAATCTGAATGCAAATTGAAAACAAGAAAAATATAATGTAGTATAACTAAACTTATGAAATTTAAAATTGGGTTAAACTACTTGATGTAACTGCTCAAACTTGTGGGTATTACTGAAATAAAATTTTGTACAATCTAGTTTAAATCTTTAGAATTCCCACAGACAACTTCAACAAGCACCTCTGCTTCTAGGAACTAAGCAAACAATTCTTCATCATCGTCGTCATCTCCACTACCCTCCAATATAATTTGAACATTTTCTAGCGAAATCATTGTGGATGTAATTTATGTGTACAAAGCTTTTGTACTGTATGTCTAATGATCCACACATAGAAACCGGGCTTCATGAAATGTCATGAGAAGAAAATGCAACTAGCAGCTTGCAAGGCGTGGAGACAACCTAAACATTGATATCAATCATTTCGTGCTCTTTGGGAATTTCATCTTCTAACATTGGTTCCTTACTTCCCTACAGACCGATCCATCCCCCTGACCTTCATCTCTATCTTGATTTCCCCATCCTACTTTTTTCATCTCTACCCCAAAACATGATGACCTCTTAGTCTTCCCCCTATCTCTACTGCCTGAAAACATAACATCCCACTGTTTCCATCCCCCCTGGCTCATCATAATATTACACGATAAAAACAGTCAGATGGTTTGGTGAAAAATTAATTGTTTTACCAAGTAACCTCCTTCCGCAAGGCTTGGTATGCTTCCATAAATTCTCTGAATGACTTCCAATGATGCAAGGTTTATGTCTTGCTTCCCCCATCAGGCTTGGCATCTGAATACTTATTTCATTGATTGACAAACTCTTTGTGATGTCACTTTTCCCTTTATAGTTATCAAGTATTCACTAGTAGAATTTGACAAATAAATGACTACGTGACTGACACTAGTAGTATTTTGAAAATAAATAACTAATTTGGTCATTTATAAGTGACTAATTTGGTAGTTGGGTAAAATCACAAGTAAATGACTAATATCAAACAAATAAAAGTGACTAATATCAGACAAATAAAAATGACTAAATATATGGTTAAATTAATGACTAAATAAATGACTATTACTCCTCTATTTTTTTTTCTTTTGAATTTGATCATAATCCATAGAGCTAATTAAGCCCTCCTCATGGGACCCCTACCTAAGCGGGCCATTTGGTCACCTAGGTTGCTTAGTGCACCAAAAATACCTATTGCATGGAAGACATTGCCTCTTGGTGTAGTATTAAGACCTTCACATATTTTATAAAAAAAATTAACATTTACATTCTTTAACTTTTATTACTCATTATATTAATGAATCATTAATGTTTTTAACTATGATTTGAAGCCATAGTTAAAAACATTAAATTTGAAGCTTTGATTATGATTTTTTTGTGCAACTACGAAGGATTGGAAAAGTACATTAAATTTGAAGCTTCTATGAATGAATGTGAAACATATTACATTTGTCATTTTAGAAGAAATGCTTCTTGAAAATTACAATTCATTTACCATTGCTTCACACCATTTGCCACATATAAAAACATAGAATTGTATTATTCAACTACATATGGTATTAATACCACATGTTTGTTCCATTTACACATACTAAATTGGAACTATTAAATTATACCATGACTAAAATCTTAAAATTATGACATTTCATCAATATTTAAAATAAATAATATTATTCATAGAAATAAACTAATAAAATTGTGTCCATATCAATGCAAGACACAAATCTCAGCCATTCATCATTTTTCGCCATTTTTTCGATTATTTTTCATGATTTTTTGCTACTTTCTCCACCGCTATCGGTTTGCCGCTCCTCCAAACTCTTCCTCGCTGGTATTTATCTTTCACTTCTCCAATAAACACCATACATAAATCATCATCTATCAAATAGGAGAAATCTTAATCATTTAGGCAAAGGAAAGTTGAAGGGTTTAATTCCTATAACAAATCTTTTATGCTTGTCAGTCAATAAATTGTGAAGGATTTGTAAGGATGGGTCTCAATCCTTCAAGGAAGATAGGAGGGGGAAACGCTGAGGGTCACAACTTTTGGGGTAACAAAGGAGATGATAAGGATTTGAAGCAAATAGACTCATTATTTCAATGATATGCAGATCATAAAGATTCGTCTGATGTGATAAGCCCTGAAACAATAGAAATATTATGCACGGATCTGAAAATTGAGATAATGGATGTCAAACTCCTAATGCTTGCTTGGAAGATGCGAGTTGCATGGCAGGGATATTTTACGTTGGAGGAGTGGCACAGAGGTCTTTAATCATTGATGAGGGTTTTCGAGTACGCATTTTCTGGGTTGCGAAATTTTTAGGGAAGTCGTTCACCATGGTTTCAATGAATTTTATTCTTTGGAATCTTTACGTTGCCAGATCATTTTTGTTGTGTTTTATTTCATTCTGGACTCTTTTACGTTCAGTTCATTCTCTAGACGAGGGAGGTGTTTTTTTGGTGTATTATTTACTTATATCATTAATATCTTTTAAATATCATTGTGTGTTGTGTGTGTTTGTGAACTGGGTGTTGAATGGTTTTGTTGATTTTGCCATAGGAAGCTAGCTTTGACTTGATGTAAATATTTTCTATGAACTCCACCCTTAGACCAATGGATTGGATTTTCTAGTTTTTTATGTTTTTTTTGAACTATTAATGGTAGTTGTTTTAGACCCCTGCTTCTTAACAGGGCTAGTGTAATTGTTTGTGCAAGATTCAAATGATCTCATTGAACATTATTTCCCTCTATAAAATCAATGAACACTAATTCTCTGTTAAGAACCTCAAAAATCATCTTCAAATATTCCTCATGATCCTACTGAAAACCATATTATACATTTAATTTGTATTCACAACCTCGTATATGATAGCTAATGCAAGTAAACAACTCTTGATTCCTCGTAAACTTGCTAAGAAATCTATGTTTTTTGTATTACATCTGCTATAGGCTTCATGCTCATACCATTCTACCTCATACCAGCATGACCCTTCCATGTTCCTCTGGAAATTAAAGTCAGCTGATGCAATCTCCCATAAGAGGAAAACCACTCTCATTATTTGCACACAACTAGAAAAAATAGGGGCCTAATAGTGGCAATACAAACAAAAATGTTAGCAACAACCAAATGAATTGGTGTGATAGGAGCCCAACACTAGATCTTAATGCCAAACTATTTTTTGTATTTTTAGAAGGATGAACCATAGTCTAAGATTTAGGGTTAGGAAAACTTGATTTATGAGAGGAAGCAACAACCATTTCAAGAGTATTACTATTGGATGTAAAATTGGTGACTGTGATGAAAGTTTGAGGAACACTGAAACCAAGTGACAAAAGGGAGGGGAGAGGAAACTCTAATGGTAGTTTGATTAGGGATGACATATAGAGAATTAACATATTAGCTAGAATATCATGTGTCTCAAGAGCAACGAAACTAACATAATGAATTGGGTCAGACACATTTCTCATGAGTATTAGGGTAGGATATGTGGATAGTGTAATGATCCTAACAGTTATGGTTTGGTTGATTTTATGTTATGAGTTAGTTGATAGTTATATGTTAATTGAAAGTTAGAAGTTAGTTCACATTCTTAAAAATCAATTGACAAAGAACACTTTAGATTTATTAGAAATTTGACCATTAAGAATGAATCATTCCACACACACACTCTCTCTCTTTCTTTCTCTCTCTCTCTATATATTCTATAATGTTTTCTTTTATATTTCTTGTTAAAAACATATGCAAATTTGTTCTGATTGCATGGGATATACAAAGGTAAATGGAAGATGTGAGAAAGAGATAGGAGTGACGATAGTGAGATAGAATAGCCTTGGATTGCATGGGGGTAGCCTATAGCTAGAGACCAATGACAAGGGATTATGAGATGGAAGGAAAATGGATGGATTAATAAAGATGGGGAGATAGAAAGATGCTAGGATATATGGATAGAAGGATAAGGATTTAGAAAGATGACATGGATTACTGGGTAGATAAATGGATGAGGAGATAAGGATGAAAATATGGAAAAGGACTAGTGGATGAGAGGATGGGGGGATGGAGAGGATTACTTGGCGGAATGGATGAACAATGTCTCCAAGGACCCAATTATAACTAAAGAGATGCCCCCACTCTATATGTGTCATGCATGATGAGGCAAAAGGGATAGCAAGATGGGTGGATAAGGGAGTGAGATGGGAAATGGAAGATAGAGAGAGGTGGATAAGGAATATGATAGTGTATGGATGAGGGGAATATATGCCAAGAGATGTCCAACGCATGTATATAGGTTTGCCCCCAAATTTATCAAGATCACAAGGAAGATGGAGGGAGTGGAATAAATGGGATAGGATGGATATGATGCGGAAGATAGGCAAATGTAGGAGATGGAGGAAAGAAATGCATAAGTGGATGTTGCCCCCAATCGTGGAAGGAGACGAGATGGGGAATTTACGCATGATGCTTGTTTGACAAGTTTTCATCATGGTACTTATCCAAGGCGCTTGTTTGCCAAGTTTTCACCATTGGACGAATGATTCTCTTTATTATTTTTTTTTTGTTTTTTGTATTTTTCTGATTTTTTTGCTCCTTTTTGGAGTAGGATGTGGACGAAGATGGATAAAGATAGGGATATGGATATGCAAATTTGGAGGATAGTTGATAAGGATATGGATGAAGGACTCAAGCATCAAGTTCCATATGAGGTAATAAGAGCCAATGTGTAATGTGGCCAGCGAATGTTGGTACAAACTTAGTAGCAGGGATGGATTATGCAAGAGGATGGATTAAAGGGATTGGATGGGGGAGATAGGGGGGATAGTGGAGGGGGTGTTGAAAAGTGTATGGATGGAATGATGGCGTGGATGTGTGATAGGGGAAGGTGTTCAGGACCAACATTGGCACATGTGGTGAATGTGAAAATATAGGTGGAGGAATGGATGGAGAGGGTGGCGATAATGGAGGAGTTGGGATAGTGATTTTTGGGATGTAGGAACCCAAAATAGATTTAGGAGATGGAGGAGGTGAATGATTTTGTGGGGGAATAGAAACTTTGGATGTCATTATGGACGTTTCATTTGAAGGTATGGTACCTTTTTTCTTTGGGATCCACATGGTTTTGATTTTTTCTTTGGTGGGCCTTTGTGGCCTTTTGGATTGATTCATATTTTGGACTTGATTTTTCCTTCCTTCAACATGTCTTTTGAAGGGGACATGAGGAGCTTTAGATTCATGTGGACATGTGGATTTGTACATTTTTGTTTTGGCATCCAAAGTGCTTTTAGTAGCAAGGGGATAGATGTGAGGAGATGGATGATGTGTGGATGGAGTGATAGAGGTAGGCATTTGATGAGGAAGTGTGGATGGATAATGTGTAGGTATGTGCCCTTGTTGATCCTAATTAGGAGTTATGAAGGTAGGATTTTTATGTTGTGTATGAGGGAGAGGGGTTGGATGAATGAAAGGATGAATAGGATAAGATGGAGGGGGTGATTTTGGGATATAAGGACCCAAAATAGACTGTGTATATGGAGGATGTGTGGGGTTTGGTGGAGGGCTATAGGAACCCATAGTAGATGAAGGATGAGCAATGATGGACGGAGGGACATAAGGGCCCAAAATGGATTGAGAGGATGAGGGAGGAAGATGGATGGTTGTTTTTAGGTAGTATGATGGAGGAGGAGGGATGGCGGTATATGTCCTGGTAGAACGATGGGAAGTTCCTCTTGTGCCTTTAGAAGAGGATCGTTTAGGATGTACGAAGGTTGTACCAACATCTTTAGAGTGCGAGTTTTGGGAGATATATCCAAGACCATGTGTGCCTGGACGTTCTTTGACTTGAATGGGTTCTAAAGTACCTTGCTCATTAAGGCCTAAACCTTTTCCTTGATAGTTCATATTTTGTAGCATGTGATTTATGGTAGGATGCTTATTCTCTTGGAAGCATGATGCGAGCACATTAGTAGGTGGAAGAGGAAAGGTGGTGCCTATACTTTGTTTTGCTTCTGTAAGAAGGCCACCACGGATAAGTGTAATGAAACCAAGGTGGTACAAAAGTGGCGTTGGGATTGGCGATGAAGGATCATGCGATGGAGATGAGGGGATAGCCGCATCAGGAGGAATGAGTGATAAGGGATCATGAGAGGAATTGGGGAGTACAATGGGGTCTAGATGTATGGTAGTGGATGATAAGGGCTCGTGAGATGGAGTGATTGGATCTTGAAGGCAAATGGGATCATGGGATGGAGTGGAGGAGATAGTGTGATCTTGAGATGGGGTGGATGGGAGGATAGGATCATGACTTGGTTGAGGATATGGATCATGAGATGAAATGGATGGAAGACTATGTTCTTGAGATGGAGTAGATGGGATGGGGTGATCTTGATTTGGAGGAGGGGATATGCTTGTATGCTTTGGATCAAGCGCTTGGCATGACTCATCTTGTGTGGGATGTATGATGATGGAAGAATGTTGGAGGGACTCCTCAATTGGGGGAGAGAGGAGGATGGAGGATTCATAAAGGTCATTGGATTGAAGTTTGTGAATATTAGGACTAGGAGGAGGGGATTGGATGTCTTCAATGGATTGGGTGGATCTAGTAGTAGAAGATGGGATTTTAATGGAGTCGATGGGTTTGACTGGCTCAACTGTTTGGACAGTGTCAGGAATGGTGATAGGAGGGATAGGTGTAGGATGGAGGAGGGCCTCATCACTAGTGACAATACATGATAGAGTGGGAGGGCATGGTGTCTCTTCTTGCATGAGTCCTTGGTAAACATTTGGAAGGGATGTAGGATTAGGTAGAGTGATGGGAATGTATGGAGGATCATGGATGGATGGAAAATAAGGATTAGGGATTGGTGGATTAGGATTAGATGTGGGGACAGGATTGGATGTAGGACTAGGATTAGATGAAGGGATGGGAATGGATGGAGGATTAGGGATTGGTGGATAAGGATTAGATGAAGGGATGGGAATGGATGGAGGATTAGGGATTGGTGGATAAGGATTAGATGAAGGGATGGGATTGGATGTAGGACTAGGATTAGATGAAGGGATGGGAATGGATGGAGGATTAGGGATTGGTGGATAATGATTAGATGAAGGGATGGGAATGGATGGAGGATTAGGGATTGGTGGATAAGGATTAGATGAAGGGATGGGATTGGATGTAGGACTAGGATTAGATGAAGGGATGGGAATGGATGGAGGATTAGGGATTGGTGGATAATGATTAGATGAAGGGATGGGAATGGATGGAGGATTAGGGATTGGTGGATAAGGATTAGATGAAGGGATGGGATTGGATGTAGGACTAGGATTAGATGAAGGGATGGGAATGGATGGAGGATTAGGGATTGGTGGATAAGGATTAGATGAAGGGATGGGAATGGATGGAGGATTATGATTAGATGAGTGGATGGGACTAGATGGAGTACTAGGAGTGGTTGGAGGAGATGTAGGATTATGATTAGATGAGTGGATGGGACTATATGGAGTACTAGGAGTGGTTGGAGGAGATGGAGGACTATGAGTGGTTGGAGGAGATGGAGGATTAAGATATAATGCACTGAAAGGGGGAGTGATGTAGGAAGATGTGGATGTTAGATTAGATTGGGATGGGGAGTGATAGTAGGAAGATGTAGATGAAGGATTAGAATGGGGAGATGTGGAATTAATATAAGGATATTGGGATGGGGGATTGCGATAGGAAGGTGTGGTTGCTAGATTAGAATAGGAAGATTGAGGTGGTGGACCACCATAGGAATACATGTGTGGTGGGTTGGCGTAGGAGGATATGGATGGTAGATAAGGATGAGGAGATTGAGATGGTTGATTAGGATAGGAGGAATATTGGTATGGGGGATTGTGATAGGAATGTGTGAGTGTTGGATTAGGATGAGAAGATTGGGATGTGGGATTAAAGTAGAGGTATTTGGATTGTTGATGATGATGAGGATAAGGGACGTGGATGTTGGATAGGATAGAGGTTGAAAGGGAGGACATGATGAATATGTCGATGGTGAGGATGTTGGATATCCCTTGTCAAGGGTAGCATAAGGACCGTTACTAGATGTGGATGAAGGCATGGTGGGATAGTTCAAAGGAGTAGTTGAATTTTGGGAGGTGGTTGGAGAGAGCTTGCTAGCAATGATAGCGTTAAGGGAATCTATATAACAATCTTCATGATCAACAAGATTTTCGTTATCATCATCAACGGAGTTAGGATTCCCCTTGACTACTATTATTGGTTGTGTGAGAGGGGGATAAAGATTCATGATGGATATAGATTAGAAGGAAATAATAGATGATGGATAGAGAACTATGATGGATTGAAAGCTAATATGGGGATTAGATGAAAGCTCAGATCGACATTGAATAAAAGCTCAGATTAGGATGATGGGATTAATGCTCAGATTAGAATGGGATTGGAGATTAGATTGGGATTGGATCAGAGGATATGATAGGATTGATTTGAAACCAAGATCATGGGTTTCAACTAGAGGACGTAAGATGTTGACAATCAGATTTTTGCCAAATTTGGCAGTTTTCAAAAATTGTCAAATTTTGCCATTTTAGGAAACTTCATAGGCATACGTTTGAGAATCCAGTTTTTTCCAAAAAATACCCAATACTAAGATAGGATAAATTTCCAACTAACATTGGAAATATGAGACATGCATTCAGAGTTATTAATGAAACAATTCATCAAAAACTGGAAAATTGAAAAAAAAAATGTTAATTTGTGATTTTGAGGGTCAAGATGAAAGTTTGTGGCTCTGAAAACGTGTCAAAGCAAGATCCAATGGACTTAGCAACCGATTGGGAATCCACATGTCAGCTCATAATGTAACGACCCGTAAAATTTCAGCCAAAACCCACATCCGAGTCAAAAGTTATGGCCTTCAGAAGTTATGACATAAAAATCAAAAATTTCAAAAACGAAGTCTAGATGATTGGGATGGATGATTTGATGATAGATATGGACTCCAATGATGTTCTAAGAAGCACTTATGCAGTCTGGTCGATGAAACGTTGATTTTTAGAAAATGTTGACCGCTCGGAACAGGGAAACGACCGCTTGGATATTCAGATTGGATAGATAGATGGTCGGGAGGGGTGAACAGGGGCTTGGAATGGCCAAATAAAGGTTTGGATTGGTCAAATGAGTGTTTAGGATGATGAAATGGTCAAAAGGAGACTTCGGGGATTCGAACGGAGGTTTAAAAGGGTCAAATGGATGAAACTGTCTGTTTAGGGGGCGTATTCGCACTTCTGCAGAAAAGGCTGAAACAAAGGCCAAGGTCGCCCCTCTACAGTAAAAAGGCTGAAACAGCAAATGGAAGATTCACCCCTCTGCAGAAAATGGCTGAAACAGAGGGCAAGGTCGCCCCTCTGCAGTGGAAAAGGTTGAAACAGCAAAGGGTAGATTCGCCCCTCTGCAAAAAATGGCTGAAACAGAGGGCAAGGTCGCCCCTCTATAGTGGAAATTTGAACTTGGTTTGGATAAGGGATTTGGCAAGGACTTAAAATGGTTTAATGACAGTTTGACTTACCAAAATTTAATGGTTATTCACAGAAAGACACTATGAACAAGCACAATCCTATGATTAATGTTTTAACGGGTATGGCCGGCAAAGGTCTTACTCTAGGATGAACAAGGTTTCTAGGGAGTCCTCGATATATGCTCGGTATGTGAGGCACAATCGTGAACACCAGTCCGTCACAAGCGTGAGTCGGGAGCCCCAGCAAGATACTGAAAGGCTCGGACCAACTCTTCACGTCTATCTAGGTATCACCCTAGCTTCGACGTTCCGCTAATTACGACGCAACTGGATTGGGGTACAACTTTGGCTCTCCCCCCTTTATATACCCTGCCGGTACGCGTGGTTGGAATCGTCCCTTGGGGTGATGAAATCCCCAAGCAGGTCCCGCTAAGAAGAAGACACTAATCATTTCCAACTACCTCCTTCGGATCTGCACAACGTGCAAAGGAGGAAGGTGAAAACAAACTAATGCCCCCTTAAGGTAAAATAAATAAAATAGACACAGCAAGCAACAAATATTTCTTTCCCCTACTTATACTAAGTAAATAGATAAAGCAGTAAGGAAAGACTTTTAAAAATCAGAATAAAAGGAGGGCCCTGCAAGCAAATGTTAGTTGTTTGTCTTTTCCCTTTTGTGATTTTGCAGCAAAAATATGCAAGATACCAGCAAGCAATCTGACTTCACTCATCAACGAACAGGATTAGCGAGTTAGAGCACAAAACAACAAAAGAAAGAGACAAAAACGAAGCTAAAATGTCCTTTTTTTACCTTCTCGAATGTGCTGTTAAGGGCAGATTCGCCCCTTTGTAGAAAATAGTCAGAAAACAGCCTAAAGGGCAGATTCGCCCCTCTGCAAAAAATAGTCAAAGGGCAGATTCGCCCCTCTGCAAAAAACAGTCAAAAAACAGCCTAAAGGGTAGATTCACCCCTTTGCAAAAAATAGTCAAAGGGCAGATTCGTCCCTCTGCAGAAAACAGTCAGAAAATAGCCTAAAGGGTAGATTCGCCCCTTTGTAGAAAACAGTCAAAGCGCAGATTTGCCCCTCTGCAGAAAACAGTCAGAAAACAGCCTAAAGGGCAGATTCGCCCCTCTACAGAAAACAGTCAGAAAATAGCCTAAAGGGCAGGTTCGCCCCTCTGCAAAAAATAGTCAAAAACAGCAAAGGGCAGGTTTGCCCCTCTGCAGAAAATAGTCACAAACAGAGGGCAAGGTTGCCCCTCTGTAGAAAAAAGTCAGAAATAGAGGGCAAGGTCACCCCTTTGCAGAAAACAGTCGGAAACAGCAAAGGGCAGGGTCGCCCCTCTGCAGAAAACAGTCAGAAACAAAGGGCAAGGTCGCCCCTCTGTAGAAAACAGTCAGAAACAGCAAAGAGCAGGGTCGCCCCTTTGCAGAAAACAGTCAGAAACAGAGGGCAAGGTCGCCCCTCTGCAGAAAACAGTCAGAAACAACAAAGGGCAGGGTCGCCCCTCTGTAGAAAACAGTCAGAAACAGAGGGCAAGGTAGCCCCTCTGCAGAAAACAGTCGGAAATAGAGGGCAAGGTCGCCCTTCTGCGGCGTTTGGGAGGGCAAGTTTGCCCCTCTGCGACCTGAATCTACAAACAAGCTAACAACAGAAAACATGAAAGAAAGAAACCCCTTTGTGGGTCCCACCGGGTGTGCTAGAAATGTGATCCTAATAAAATGCTGCTTCCTAATGTGAGATGCAGGATGAAAAACTAACAATGCAATGTGAAGAGAAGCAACAAAATAATAGGGCACCTCAATAAGATTAGCCTAAGAAAATAAACAACATAGAAGTAAGATAAACAAAATGATTGTTGTTATACCTTCATGTTGTTGCTTCCTTGGTTGGCCCTTGATGCTTCAAGAATTGTGTACTCCTTGGATGGCAAGCTATATTGAATATGTAAAATGATATGAAAATGGATGAGGATGTAATGATAATGAGATGAGAGCTCAAATGATAAATTTGCAAGAGTTTGTTTGCAAAAGACTTGATCCTCTAAAATGAGGGAATTGAGGGGATATTTATAGGCTAATTGGAATTTTTTAGAGAATTCAACGGTTGGGATTGATCCAACAAAAATCAAGATAAAGGGCTATGGTGAATTGAGGACTCACAAACCCTCACATCTTGACATGTGGAAGGTGATATATCTTAATGTGGAGTGATGTGGAAATGAGGTGGAAGGGAAGTACATGAGGTGGATCTTGGGGGATGAGAAGATTCCTTGGAGGAATAAAAGTGAATTAAAAATTCACAATGATTAGAAGAATCTAGTGGATAAGAGAGGGTCTCCAAAAAGCTGGAGATTTATCACATGTGGGTGATGTGACAAGTCCAAGGTTCTAGAAGCCCTTGGCACATGTGAAGTGACAAGTCAAAGTTTCTAGAATCTTGCATAGGGGATGGGGAAGACCTTGGAAAGATAAAAGTGAATTAAAAATTCACATGGGGAAGAGAGGAACCTTGGGCAAATAAATGTGAATTAAAAATTCACATGGGGAAGAGAGGAACCTTGGGCAAATAAATGTGAATTAAAAATTCACATGGGGAAGAGAGTCCAGGCTAAAAATGGTAAGTGGGAAGGTTGACCAAAAAAAGTAAGCCAAATGTGGCTAATGATTTTGATTAAGGTTGTGCAAACACATGATTAAGGTAATTAATGAGAGATTAGAGGCAAATGGGAGATTATGGAGGATGTGACACTTAATTAAGATTAAGTGGTGCACATCCTAATCACAGATTAATTAATTTAATCTGGATTAAAAGGGGGTTATGGAGAATGTGACAAGGAAAGAGAAAAAGATGAATTAAAAATTGATTTTAATCCAAATAGGTTAAATGACCAAATTAAATAATTTTTCATGTTTATTTAATTTAGAGAAGGAAAGGGGATAAGGTAAAGTATTTAATTTATTTAATTAGATACTTTAGGAACTTTAGGCAGAAAATGAAATAATGATTAAATAAATTATTTAATCACTAATAATAAAATAGATGAATATAATAGACGATTTTGATCATATGAAAGTGATCAAATTTGGATGTCTACAACAACATACTCATCACCTTTGGATCTTTGATGTTAGTGGTAATGTCTAGAGGTTTTTATTTTCTATTGAGATTAGTGTCTTTATATTGGGTTTACTATTGGCTTTTATATGATTTATTATTTCAAGAGGATCATTAATATTGTGATTTTTCAAGACTCTAAGCGTACTCTATAGTTTGTCTTCATCGAATTTGTATGTATATCATTTTCAGTTTGTTGGAGGTTTTTATAGGAGTATCACACTTTGCTTTGAGATTTATTGATTTCAAATTTCTCCCTTAGGAATCTCTAACATTCAATGAATACATATTTGATATGTGAGTCCAAAGGACATTATCTGAACATTTGGTATCTTTCCTTTGCAAATTTTTTGCAAATGTAGGAAGCTATGGTTCTTTGTAATCAAACATTAATAAAAAAATGAACATATTAGATAGTCTTTTAGATACTTCAAGTTGATTATTGAGATTTTTTTATTACATTTGATGCAGTCTTTTTCTTTGATGTATAATTTCATGCTTCTTCTTGTAATTCTCAACCTTTCAGCTTTGATGTAAATGCTAAATTATCATAACCATTTTAGTCAGATTATTAAGATTATGTTTTATTATTTTTCTATAAGATGGTATAATATTATTATTACTGATTTGTTGGAAACGTTTCTGGTGTCCACATTTATTCTTCACTATCTCTAGCAAGAGATTGATCTTTTGAAGGTAATGTACTTTATCCTATATTATAAGTTTCTTAATGCATAATGTCTAGCTTTTCTTCTTTAAAATATGATTAGTTTTTTTTCGCTATTTTTAACATTTATTAATTCATATATTTGATGGGAGAAAATTTTAGTGTTGTGAATGGGCATGTCGTCTAGGAAAAGATTCATATTAATCAAATTAGGATTCTTTTAATATTTTCAAATTAAAAACGAAAAGTATGAAGCATTGAATAAAGTATAAACCATTTGTAGGATTTGTTGTTTTGATAATATACCTTCTTTTGATTGCAAAATTTGAACCAAAAAAATATTTTAAAGTATAGGGATTCCTTTAAGACAAAAAAATACTTGTACATAATTCTTGAGTAAGTATCATCTTAAGTTGATTTATGTTGATTGAGATTTTTTGTTGACATATTCTATCTATTTTTGTCACCTTTTTTGACTATGTTAACTTGAGTAAATGATTGTTGTATAAAATGCTCAACCATGTAACAAAGTAGATTAAATAGGATAAATTTGATTTGCTAATTTTTTTTGACTTAGGCAAAATAAAGTTCATGTTTTATTCACTTCACTTTGCAGGTATGTTGAAAATGGATCGCTTGCCAGGATTATCAAGCCAAATAAGTTTGGAGCTTTTCTTGAATCCGTCGTTGTTGTGTCCATTGCATAGGTTTGGCTATTTGAATAAATCCCTGTGTATAATCTTATAGACTCTAAATCCTAGATCTATTGTGCCCTTTTGGTTTCAATTTGTATAAGATATTATATTTCTAGCCCATTTAAGATGTAACCACCATTTTGCTCATTTGGTGCAAGTTTTGGAAGGCTCGGTTTATCTTCATGAAAAAGGTGTCATTCATAGAGATATCAAGGGTGTAAACATCTTGACAACAAAATAAGTTAGGGATACACACATTTAGCTACACATGTTTACTCTTGTATGGATGCACAAAAATTTCTTCTATCATTTATATCAAGAGAAGTAATAAATCTTGTGCATTTCTTCTATCTCTATTTGATTGATAAGAACCCCTATTGAGGTATCCTTTGGCTTGGATGCATGATGGATTTTTCTAGGTATACCAGCATATAAGCTCTGCTAGAAAATAAACCAACATTTTATTTAGGCCATAATCCATTGAATTGCAACCAGCTAGATGTCTGTTAAAATTATAGATGATTCATGTGTTGTTGCCTTGAAAAAATATTTTAGTGGAGTTGTCCTATTCAAAAACTCATCTTGTGTGAAACCAAGTAACATGATAAATACATCATATATACAAGAGAAGTAGAAGGAACCTCTTGCTTTATAAAAGCTAACATTTGTGCCCGTGTTTTAAGCGACAACAATAACTAGTTCAAACAACTTGAGAACTAATTGAACACTGGTCTTATCTTTGTTTTAGATCCATTTTGAGGGTATCACAGTGGGTTATAGTTGATTTATTGTCAATTCACTGTTGACAGGCCTGTAAGCGTTGTGAGATTTTGAAGCCCTAAATATGGAATAAGCCCATTCCACATATTGTAATTGTTGTGACTACATGGAATGGGCATATAAAAATAAGTTTAGGATGGTAGGTTGTAGTGTTGAGTCTATATGGTGAGTTTTTGGGGTGAAGTATGACTGTCTTGAGAGAAATTTGATGAAATTGAGAATGGAAAAGAAGGTTTATTGAGTGGGTTTATCAAAAGAGTGTGAGAAGGGGTTGTGTGAGGGTAAATTGAGTGAAGGAAGATAGTTTTTAGAGTGTCGAAAGCAATTTCAAGGTTGTAAGTGTTGGGGAACCATAGTTTAACCCTACCCTTTAATGGTGGGAATTGAGGGTTTTCCAAAGCAGTGGGTAGATGAGGGTTTGGAGTTCTAAAAATTGTTGAAAGAGTCTTTTTGTTGTATGCCTAAGAGGTCTGAGAAGTTGTGTAAGGTTGGGGTTGAGTTTCTAGAGCACTTAATTTGAAAAATAGGCCTAATTGACCTATTGGGATAGCATTATCACTGAGTTTTGAAAGAGTTGTCAAAAATGAACCCTAGTTGGTTTTAACATATGTTTAGGATGGCCTTGAAGGGTATTCAAAATATTCAAGATATTGGTTGTGGCGAGAAACGTTGAGAGGAAAAGTTGAGAAAACGCGGTCTACAGACCTAATTGGCAAGGCAGAGTCAAATTGTGAAAGGAGTATTGTAAGGGTTTGAGGATTAGTTTGGTGATTAAGCTAACTTGTTTTGTGTTGTTTGGGTGAAAGAAATCATATCCCTGCATCAAAAATCCTTTTCAACAAACAATTTTTTGCAAAACCTGCAATCATTGCATTCCATGAGATGACATCTCTTTGAGGCATTCTGTCAAACAGTTTGCGTGCCTTGCCTGTGCTTCCAAATTTTGTATGCATATCTACCAGAGCATTTCCAACCTTAATATCTGACAAAAATCCACCTTATGTTATGCTTTGATGGATGTGCATACCCTGTCCAAAGCTCCCATTTTATTACAGGTAGGGAGTATGCTGGAAAAGGTTGTTGAATATGGCTTTAAACTTGCCAACTGCATTTGCTTGAAAGTTTCTAAAGCCTTTTCAACAAATCATTTTGTGCATATCCTGCAATATTGCAATCCATAGACCACATTTCTTATAGGGATATTGTCTTGTATTGTCTATGCATTGATGGATATTCATATCTTGTTTCAAAGCTCCCATTTTGGCACAGGCAGGGAGGATGTTGGAAAAGGTTGTGGAATTTGGCTTTACACCTGCAAATTCTATTCGCTTGAAATTTTTTAAAGCCTTTCCACCAAATTCATTTTGTGCATATCTATTGTAGATTCCTAAAGTTTGTCACCTTCGCTTTATTGTAATCATCCCATTTAATCACCCTACTCTCATGCTATTGACTAAAAATCATTCCAATTGATCAAGTTTATTAACATTTGTCAATTGACAAATTATATTGTCAAGTTATTCTCATCGTCTTGTCACACCTTTGATTTATCAACTTTATGTTAATTCGTTTAGTCAATTAATTGATTACATTATATTATTCCCTCTAATATTACCCTGTGTCTAATTAATTATCTCTAATTAATCCATGCACATATATCCAATAAAATAAAATAAATAATTCTAGTGGTGACCATATCATCTTATACCTTGATTGCTTGCTTCTAAGCTTCTTGAAGTATCAATTGCCGTGGATTTGACCAAGAAAGCAATCTCTGATGGAAGGATTTTTATGAAATAGCTTAGAAGAATTTGTAGAGATGGTTTCAGAGTTGAGTTGATCTTTCTAGGGAGGTGATTGAATCATGTGACAAAATATTGCTATTTAATAGGGTGCAAACTCATATTTGTCCAAGCTAGAATTATTTTTAATCAAGTTAAAAAGGAGCAGTTATAATTAGTGGGTTGTGGCACCTGATATTGGAAGAAGTTTGTGCCTGATTAAAGCCTCCAGTTTATTGTTAGAATTCATTTTCACCTATGGCAGGTACATTTATCATATTAGTGTGATTTCACCTGTAGTAGGGCTTTGAAATGAATTTCCATAGTTCATTAGAAATTTGTGTCTTTTCCATAACATTCAAACTTTCAAACAAATGCATGCCTCGGGTTCTTAGTTGACATCCAGGCCTTACTTTTCAAAATCTCAGTTGATTCACCACATTAAATTGTTTGCAATTTAGTTATATCATCCCAAAGTTTACAAGAAAATAAATATCAGCACAGCTAGGACATTCATAGTGAGTATATATATATTGTAAAAGTATGATTTTAATGGAAAGAAGTGATAGGTTATTGTTTCCCCTTCCCTTCATTCGAAGAGTTTCAAGGTCCATGGTTTGATTTTTGCCAAAGGGTATTGTTATGGAGGCAAGGCATTATGAATTTTGCTAAGATGATGAAGAATATATTGTTTGAAATACATCGGTGACAAGAGCTAGGCTTTGATGGTAGAGAAAACACCTATACAATCAAGAAGGATGACAAAAGATTTAAGCTAACTCCTTTGCAGGGAAGTGGAAGAGATAAGGGTAAGTCTAAGATTGTCATTTTTATAAGAAGGAGCCTTTAAGGCTTGAGGGCAACAAAAATAGTGTTTTTGTAGATATGGAGCAGGTTATTGATGCTAGGACAGTAGGAAAAGCACCAATGAATGATGCAAGGGTAGTTAAGAGTTTAGTTTTGCAAAATGTGGAGGATAGACTTACATATAAGTCTGAAACAATCAAGGTGAATGATGGTAAGTCTGTAGGGCAGCATGAAAAACGGGGTGGAATGCTTGAAGAAGAGTTTGTGAGACAAGGTGGAATTACCATTGGGACCATTATGTGTGTTATAGGTGGATGTAATGTTGCAAAGCAAGTGAGATTTGCAAGTGTAGGGTTTGATAAGCATGACAGTACAAAGGTGCATGATAATGACAGTGTGAAAGAACCGAGGACGGTGAGAAGAGGACAATGTGAACAAAAGGACACAAGTCTGATAACAATGATGGGAGGACAAAGTATGCAAGGAATCATCCTCCCTTAGATCTCTTGTGAGAATGCATGAAACCTCTTCAGTTATCCACAATATCCACATGCTATGAGCTCTGATACAAAGATTGTGCATAGATCTTCTCAATTTATTCAATTTGGTGCTATTATTTTTATCTTGTGATTTAGGCTTCAAACCGACCCCTCTCATTAGTATTTGTCTTCCAGAACTATCTAGAAGAGGGTAATCAAAATCAGTACTGGAATATCTAAAAGTCGAAGATCCTTTCCCTGAAATTGAAGCTTTGTTCTTGACAAACCAGAGCTAAGACGAGCCAAGATCTAGTGGAAGGGAAGTTGAATGAAAATCGAGAGCAACTAAGAGCCTTCCTAAGAAAAGTGCCCTTTCCACTATAGCTGTCAGTTCTAGTGTCTCCTTGTTCATTTTTTCTGGCATATCCTCATTTTTTATTTCTTAATAGAGAGCTTCTGAAAGATGTGCAAGATGTTCTTTAATCTCAACAATCAATGTTGAGATGAAATGGAAGCATTTCTCTTGCAAGTAAGGTGCTAAATCATTTATCCTTGAAGGAGATTTATGTGCATGAAGAAAACTTAGGAGGTCTTCCAGAATATTCTTGGACCCCTCATCTATGGTATCTTTTATTTGACTAACCTCAGTTCCAAAATAAGCGTTAAGGCAACCAAACCAGTCTTCATCATTTTTCATCATAAATCTAAAAATCAACCCAGGTAAATTGACACTTTTTAGGTCCCCTCTCTTGACAAGCCAACCCTCACTAATAGTTAATTTGTGCACATGGGTTTCAACATCTTTGTAACTTGCTAGAGATGTAACTATGGCTTCAAGGAATTTACCAACCTTAACTCTCTCATGCATATCTACAAATCCATCAGCTATTATTTTTTTCATCCTACTAACAAATGGGCTTTCAAAAAGTTCATCCCACAAACTCTTTGAGTGCTTCAAAAAAATCTCACACACATTGCCATGGAAACTCAACATTTGAACCAAAAACCATTTTTAACCACTCCAAGCTCCCTTCAAATGCATCTAGACTCTCCAATATTTCTCTGATCAATGTCTCATTCTCTGCAAGTTCCTTGCCACTTTTCACAAGATCAAGAAAATACTTTCCCCCAAGCCTATTTGCAGAGAGAATATCATCTGCACATGTCTTAAGCCACACTAAGCAAGACTCTGATATAAATTCACTCAAAAAGTCATCATGGTAGCTTGTAGCTTCTCTCTATGAGATTTCCACAACTACACCTCATTGTCTGGGTTTGGAATCCCACCAAACAATTGTGATCTAGGTAGCACTGCCAACACAGTCTTATAAAAAAGAGGCTAATCATTTAGAACCTCCAAGAAGAGTTCCCCAACTTGACATAGCGTTACATGTATGACTCTTACCACATTACAAAAAATGGAATTGACTGTCCCCACCTTATCGGTCTTTTGAGTGAATAGCTTCATTTGATAAGTGGTCCACTAACTTATTGGCCTTTCTAGGAATATGTTGAATTTTGATAACATTGGTTGCATCCACTAATCTGTATAGGGAGGGCTATGTTGTTGTAGTTTTAGAAAATACTTAATTACTAACATAGAATCACTTTCAATGAGGAATTTATCTATATTCATTTTGATTGCCATGTGATTCTATATGTTGAAATCTTACCAAAGGCTTCAATTAATAGTAAAATTGAAGTCTTCCTAACTTTGTTCAATTAGGTGGTGAGGTCTACTGACTCAAACTCAAAAGGGGATGAGTTTGAAATGCCCACCCTTATTGTTGTTGAGATAACTCATTTGATGGTAAATTTTTTTAGTAAGTCTCATTTTTTATGTTAATAAAGGCATATTTAATGTCTTCCCATTCTTGTAGTTTCTAGGGAGTCTAAATCTTCTAACAACTCATTCGACTAAGCAACTCTTCATGAATTCTTCTACCCTCTAAATCAAGACTTCTCTCCCTATATTAACCCTTGTACTATTTTTGAGGTCAGTTCCTCTTTCTCCTGGGTGATTTCATCAATTCTCATCTTCTGCACTTGATTGGTAAAGTCATATTGGCTTTTCAAAGTGATATTTTATTTTCAATGCCAAAAACATGCCAGTAATCAATAATAACCTGTATTCTATATTTGCAATTATTTTTCTACAAATTTTTGCTGCATCAATTTTCCACTATAGCATGGTATCCTTCTATAATAGATTAGTCAAGAGTGGTTTCTAGAACTCCCAGATTTCTAATGGAAATTTCCAATGATTGTGAGGAATACACATCGCCACTCCATTTTTTAGAGGTGTCATGATATCTTTTAATAAACCTACAAGCACCCACACCCTTCCATCTTCAAGATCTTTGAAATTTAATTAAAAAAATGGCATCTTGTTGCTTGAGAGATCTGGATAAAGCACTCCACCATACAATGTGGAACTTTCTAAGACATCCTCAACTTATTCAAGCTTAGCTTCAATATAGACAAGATCAACAAGCATCTTAGGATCAATGACAATGACAAGTTGAATTACAGGGCTCCTTAATTGCTTGCCCATGACTCGATCAACAAATCCAATCATTTCCATGAGTAATTTAGGCTCACTAGTGCCAATATTAATGTTGCTTTTGAAATAAAAAAGGTCATCATCAATACCAAGCCCTAAGGGTGGAACACTTACAAGAAGAAAAAAGTCAAAGTTCTCTCAATCAACTTCATTAACATCTTCATGGTCACAAGGCACAAAATTATCACCTTTCTTCTACCTCCTCAAAGAAGAGGGTTGTGATTGTCCTATCAGTGGTGACTTCCTCTTTATAATGAGGGCTAATTGATTGGCCTTCATATTTTCCCACCTCTTTTGTGCCAAGCCATAAGTGGAAACAGATGAAGACCACCTAGTACCTATTTTGTGCCAAGCCTAACATTACTACATCGGGGGAACTCCCCTCATAGCTCCATCGATAAACCGATGAAAGCATCTCACTTGTTCATATGTCAGTAACACTATCGGTCTATCGGTGGAGCTATGAGGGGAGTTCCCCTGATGTAGTAATGTTAGGCCGATAGTGACACTTTCGGCCTAATATTACTACGTCAGGGGAACTCCCCTCATAGATCCACCGATAGACCAATGAAAGGAACTCACTTGTTCGTATGTCGGTAACACTATCGGTCTATTGATGGAGCTATGAGGGGAGTTCCCCCGATGTAGTAATATTACGTCAATAATGTCACTATCGGCCTAACATTACTACATCGGGGGAACTCCCCTCATAGCTCCACCGATAGACTGATGAAAGCAGCCCACAACACAAATACCGACGTAATAGAAGGCTATTAGGCCAACATAAAACCTAGTGGTGCAGGGGCACCATTAAAATAGGGTTGACTAAGCTTAGGTTTGTGGGTGAAATGAGGTCCATGATACCATTCATGTTATAATAAGGTTCAAATGAGCCATTTAATGTAGTTTTGAGTCTTTAGAAAGAACTTTGGGAGTCTAAGTTGCAAATATTGGAAAAAAATGTAAAGTTGTCATTAGTAAATAATGCATAATTAGCAATGTAGAGGGTTAATAGCCTTTTAAAAGGATGGTTAGGTGGTTATAGGATTTGGAGGAAGTCATTGAAGCTATATTTAGTTTATTCCATCATTGTAAAGACAGACTTGAAGATTTTGAATGAAAAAAAATAGTTTTGTATTGAGTTTACACATTTCCCTTGCATTTTCTAAAATTTGTTTGGCTGGAACAGACCGTACAACTTCAAATTTTGTTTGAAGTTTGGCATGTAATGGTAGGGAATTGATTCTAATTTAAAATGCTTCAAGTTTTATTGAAAACCATTAAGTTAGGCGTGAGATATCTTTGTTTTACTGAAACCGCTTTGTTTTGGTGCAAGTTAGTGGTTTGAGAGTATAAAAATGAGCTTTTAGGGAATTCCACCTATTTTAGCCATTGTAACTCGGTGGAATGACCCCATTTGATGTATTATACATTTTAAAATGTTATGGAGGTTTGAGGAAGTGTGTATGTGGGTTTTGGGTTTTGCCCTAGGTTGAATTTGAGTGATTTTCCTTATGAAAGTGAGTAACTAAAGGGTGGTTCATGAGTTTTGTGGAGGGAATAACCTATGTAATGAACTTTTAAGCTTGTTAAGGAATAATTAAGAGTTTTTGAATATGTGGAAAGGTCTGGGGAGGCCTAGAGGTATGATTTGCAATAAACCCTCCTTTTGAAGGCCTAAAATCAAGGGTTTCATATTTTTCTATGTTAGAAGAGTCATCTCTGGAAAATAATTGTGGATTTAGTGGTTTGAAGGCATGGTAAATTCTTCCACAAATTTTTAGTTGTCTTTGATAATTCTAAAGATGGGTTGCTTTGTAATTTATGCCTAATTAGCCTAATTAGGACAACGTAGGAGTGGGAGTTTCAGGAGTTTGGTCCAAAGGACTTGTGTCTGATCATGAGATATGTTGTGTAACTTCCAAGAGTGTGTCTGAATCAATGATTTTTTTGTAGATTCATTTGGAAGGTTTGGGAGTTATGGCCTAAAAACAGGATTTGCATGGCTACTAGAGTTGAGGGTGTGCACAAGGGAAAGGAGCCCTGAGTTAGTTTCAAACTTTGTGAGTGAGTTGGATTGGAAAAATTGGCCATATTAATCTTGTTAGATGCCTCTCAAAGGCATGTTTACAATTTGATTTGTTTTGAGTTCCCTGTGTCTGCATCACATAGTTCCCCCGATGCAACGATAAAAGGCAAGAGTAACACTATCGACAACAGTTTGAAATGTCAAATTGATAGTTCAAGTCACCCCGAAACGTCCATCGGAAAAAATATCCTCGATGATCTCCTTCGACCAGACATCTACCATCAGAAGGAGTTAGAAATCTCACTTCGACAGTTCTGGTCACACTAACGGTTCTTATCGACAAGACATTCACAGGTCACACCGACATCGGCCAAACTTCTGCTGTCGGAATGAGTTTGGAATCTCACTTTGATATTTCAAGTCATACCGATGAATTTAGTTAGCAAGACAGGTCCTAGGTGACACCGATCTGATCCCTTCAAGACTTTAGAACACATTTGCTTATCAAAAAGACATTCCAAGGGTCTCACCGATTTTGCTCTTTCAAGAGTTCCATGTCAGTAAGTTTGAGGCACTTTTTCCAATTAAACAATTTTAGAGGTTTTGATCAAGACATTCATGTGGCAGCCTCAATCAAATTCCCTACAAATATCTACACATAGGCCACATCTCTCACTACTTGCACACATTCTCTAGCCCAACCTCCTCAAAGCATCTCTAAGGATTTGGAATTGATAATTTGTATCCTTGCAATGCCATGAATAATCAACTACTTCGAGGAAGTAAGGGCCCTCTATACATGTGACCATTATGTTGATGAAATTGTATTCCTTCTATTTTATCCGGTGAAAGCTCTCAATTTTTTTGGAGTTTACCTTTTATAGTATCTATTCTCATATTTCAGAGGTTACAGATCAAGAGGATAAGTTTACTGTGGTGAATAATCACTGCCCTAGTTTGAAAAAAGGGTTTTATGAGAAAAGATGGAGGTTAGATTTTAGGGTTTATATAAAAAATTCCTTTAGAAGTGGACTTTTCATGGAATAATAAGCTTTTGTAGACAAAATAAAGAGTGATCCAAGTATTGGTTGTGAGATTTTGGGTTTGGAGATAGAAGAAACTAAAGACCCCTGTGGTAGCCAAGGCCTAAAGAGGCATAATTCTGATTGAGACAATCAGTTTTGAATCATTTGGTCCAAAGGACCTATACCCCACTTTGACATATGTTTTAACTAAGCCGAAAAGGTATCTAAAGGTGTGGTTAGTTTTGGGTAAATGTGTTTATCCTGGGAGAAAAGCTTTGACAAACCATTTTGCAAACCTACAAGCTTTGCATTCAGTTTATGAAGGAACTATGACCAAATGAGGAAACCAGTGTTCTTGTGGTTCGTGATAAGTTGAATTATGTTGAGTTAACCCTAATGGAGAGGTCTTAGGTTTAAAGTTGGTGGCTTGTGCCTTTTATTCTAAAGTGTGTATTTGTAAAAGCTATTATAGCTCATTGAGGACAGTTTGGTGATGAGATCGTCTTGTACTGATATTTGAAGGATCCTAGTCTATTTTAATCAATCATTTTCAAGTTGTTAAAGGTGGTTTGAAGGCTTGAAAAAATATTGGAACTCTGATTGTTGTGTGGATGTTTGATGGCTTAAGGAATTCTGTGTTTTGAGGAATGACTAATGAGTGAAAGATGAGCAAACAAACAATGATGGTTTGCTGAAGATTGAGTTTGGTCAAAATGAGATTGTAGAAGGTATTTGTTTCTTCCTTTACTTGCATCAAAATAGTCCTACTTGCCTATATTCATATGTAACCTACAGGAAGCAAGAAAACACATCCACACAACCACCACAGGTTTAATTGGCATCTTAATGATATAGTTTAGAGTGTCCTCGAGATAGCCAACATGGGCAAGAAGGTCAACCATGCACACATAATGATCAAATGTAGGTGTAATGAAATACTGCTTACTCATGTGATTGAAGTATGTACAACCCTCATCCACTAAACCTCCATGGTTGCATGCACAAAGAATACAAACAAATCTTACAATGTTAGGATACGTTTCAGAGTGCTTCATTAATTCAAATATTTTGAGAGGATCCTTGTAAAATCCATTTTGTGCATATCCTGCAATTATTGCATTCCATGAGATGACATCTCTTTGATGCATTCCATCAAAGAGTTCACATGCCTTGTGTATGTTTCCACATTTTGCATACATGTCTAACAAAGCATTTCCAACCATAATATTTGACAAAAATCCCCCATCCATTATGCTCTGATGGATGTTCATACCCTGCTCCAAAGCTCCCATTTTGGCATAGGCATGGAGGATGCTGGCATAGGTTGTGGAATTTGGCTTCACACCTGCTAATTGCATTTGCTTGAAAGTTTCTAAAGCCTTTTTAGCAAATCCATTTTGTGCATATCCCGCAATCATCATATTACATGAGATGGCATCTCTTTGAGGCATTTTGTCAAACAGTTCACATGCCTTGTCTAAGCTTCCACATTTTGCATACATGTCTACTAGTGTAGTTGCAACTACAACATCTGACAAAATTCCTCTATTATTTATGCTTTGATGGATGTTCATACCCTGTTCCAACGCCCCCATTTTAGCACAGGCAGGAAAGATGCTGGCAAAGGTTGTGGAATTTAGCTTTATACCTGCCAATTGCATTTGCTTGAAAGTTTCTAAAGCATTTTGAACAAATCCATTTTGTGCATAGCCAACAATAATTACAGTCCAAGAGATGACATCTCTTCGAGGCATTCTGACAAAAACTTCACATGCTTTCTCTATGCTTCCACATTTTGCATACATGTCAACCAAAGCATTTCCAACTATAATATCAGACGAAAATCCCCCTTCTATTATGCTTTGATGGATGTTCATACCCTGTTCCAAAGCTTCCATTTGGAACAGGCAAAGATTTCTATCAAATGTCCTTCGTAGTGCTTTACAATGGTTGGCAAGGTTATTTCTTATGAATGAAGTAACAAATTTATAACCTATCAACAAATGTGGTTGAAATTTGCAAGCAACATATTTGGATTTTTATGAACACAAAGGACGAATAGTTATTGGAAGGGTAAACTCTGGTACTATGCACAGAGGTATGGAGATAAAGGTAAAGGCTATTTTAGATATATAGAAATACAATAAATTTGATGCCACAGATAACCCTTATATTAGATATATTCCAACAAATGTGGAGTTGAGATGTGGGAAAGTGTTGTTTTATATGTTTGGTTGAAGATAGTGCCATAAAACTTATTTGCATGACATTTCTTAGGGACTATGGGCAAAATTTATGTTCAATATATTATGCAAGTAAAAATAGAGAATTCTTATTACAGAATTCACAATGATAAAGAAATTCCCAAAATTTATATAAGAAAGTCTCAATACCAGAGTAATGGTAAATCTATAGAGTAGGCTACTTGCTGGCTACTTATTTTATAGCTTTTTTATTGACCAAGGTGAAGGTTATCATCTATTCCATAGAATCTTTTCTTGAACGTATTTCCATTGCTACATTTTGGCTTCTAAGGTCTGTTTTGTATGATTTATGTATAACGTTGTACTTTGTAGTTAAGGTTGTTTTACTTGAATCCTAGTTGAATCATTTGTTTCTTAACATTGCATCTTTCAACAATGTCTTTGAATCTTAGTTTTAAAGGACACTTTTACAAAATACCTTTTCTTGTTTACAAAATTAGACTTTAGTAATTGATTTCCAAATGAATCTCAAAAGAAAGAGATAAGATTTTATATTCCTATTTCACATCAAAATTGTTTTCTAAATTGATGTGGCCATTTTCATCAAATATAAATGTTAGTTGAATGCTATGAATGGGACAAATGGACAAACTAGGATCATATATTCTATGCTAAGAAAAATTGGAAGGTGTTAACTGTAATAATTTTATTATAAATATTGTTGAGATCTTTTCACACATTTTGAAGTATTTGTGAAGTTGAAGACTTTTGTTGAGATAATATTTTTATTCTCGATATTTACATTTATTTTACCTGTAATATATGCTATTTTTCTACTGGTCTAACATTATTTGCATTGTTCATATGATTTTTTTAGAGGTCTTAATTGGGTATTTATGTTATAAATGTTATTGCACCTCTTATTAATTGCAACATTTACAGGTGTGTACATCAGATGAAAACTTTAGAGTGGGTAAAGTCAGTGAACACTTTATCTATGAGAATTTTACAAAAGTTCCAACTGAAATGGTCGAAGCTGGAGATATTTGTGCTCTCTGTGGTATAAGTGATGTCCTTGTACGTATATATATTCCTTTGTTCACCCATTAAAAATCCCAATGTGCATTCCTAATCTTGTTTGTGCTGAAGCTGATTTCTTTTGAGTAAATTTCAAGGTAATATTGAAATGTATAGTTTTTGGTTATGGTCTATGCAGATTGGTGAAAGTCTGGAAGATAAAGTTAATGGCTCAGCTTTGCCTGGAATTATAGTTGAAGAACCTACTGTAAAAATGGCATTTTCAATTAACACTTCACCATTTGTGGGGCGTGAAGTTTGTTCCTTAATTAAGTCATATAATGTTTATTTACTAATTCCAGACACTTATATTGACCAAGCCAATTCATTTTATATTTTGACAACTTTCAGGGGAAACATGTGACAAGCAAAAAAATTAGGGAACGTGTTTATCGTGAACTTGAGAGGAATTTGGCAATGAAAGTTGAAGATGGAGAAACAACTGATACATTCATTATTAGTGGGAGGGGCACATTACACATAACCATACTAATTGAGAACATGTAGGTGTATATGGATCCTTATTTTCCCCAAGCTGGATATGGTTAATTATAACAATATGTTCTTTTGCAACAAGCCATTTATTTTGAATATCTTATAATCAAAAGCAACCTTTGAAAATGTCTTTGGCATTTTGATCTTGTAGGCGGAGGGAAGGATTTGAATTTATGGTAGGCCCACCAAAAGTTATAAACAAAAAAGTGAACAATAAATTTCTTGAACCCTATGAGGTACGATAGTATCACCATCATCTTGGATTTCTATTAATGATTGTTGAATCTTATAAAGAGTAAAATGATGAGAAGCCAATGATGGTATATGTATCTTGTAATCTGAAACATTACTTCTCATATGCTAGAAATAATGAAACTCTATGCAGATTGCTATTGTTGAAGTACCAGAATCATATGTGGGTGTTGTTGTGGAGCTCTTGAGAAAATGCCGTGGTCAGATGCTTGATGTACAAGCCACAAGGTTTGTCCTTTCTCACACTCTTTTATCTTTAATACAAACAAATTTGGGTAAATGTTCTATATATAAACAACATGAAGTAGAACTTATAGCACCAAACCAAGATGGAAGCCTTGCAATATTTATATGCAAAACTCTCATGTTGAAACCATAAATTAACAACAATTTTTTTTTAAATGTTTATTTTTCATATCTGCTAAATTTAGCTTTTCTCTAGGTTGTCTACATCCCATCAATATTGGTACTGTTTCACATTGCTTTTCCTATACTGACATTTATTCTTATCTATTTATATGCTAAAATGTTTTAGGATAAATAAGACCTTTGCTTTCACTTTGATTTGACGTTCATATGCTCACTACCATTTTGAGTTCAACAACATGTTGTCTGCATTTTGGCTATGCGCATTTAGTACTTGTTCCAATTCTATTGGTTAGCAAGAGAATAACATATTATTTATTATGTATGAAATCCTATTTTGAGGACTTGAGTAATAGTTGTAAAACAATATGATGGCATGAATACCAGCTCCATGGAGATGCATGAGAATGCTTATTTTTTCTTAGATATGAGTTGAATTCAATTAGCAATGAATAACCTTTAATTTCTAATTTGTGGAAACTTTTCTAGATTGACCTAGCCACTTTCAATGGAGAAATTACTTGTTAGGTAACTTTTATTTATGTCATGACAGCAAGTTGATCTTAAGTTGGATGTTTTATGGATTCAGTTTAGGTTGTTATGCTTGTTTTTTGAAACTGAATTTGTGTAATGATCACTGCAGCCAGATGATTTCATTTGCTCACTTAATGATGTGACAATAACAACTATGGTCAGTAGGAGAGCTCTTCTTGGGATATTTGGTGGTGAGGTAATCCAGTGCTGATTATTCACACTCATGCCTTATGTCATGACTGATTTTCTTATATTGATTTCTTCTTAGAGATATGAACTTTCAACCTTGTTTTTTTGTATGTTACTTAACAATGCTTTTGTAATGCCAGGGCATTTTGAGGCAAAATTTATTTGGGTGTGGCCTTGCATATATAGCTTCTAGAGGATCTGGTAGGTTATGATCTCTTATTGTAATAAGAGTTGGAGAATGCTTCATTATCTCTCTGCCCAGTGGTTGTGATACATGCAATTGTGTTATACAAAGTTGATTTTAATATTTTTCTTGTGAATATATTGAAAAACCCTATGAATTTCTACTATATTAAAGGATTATATGTTTATGGTGCATAATCTATTGTCTGATGTTGTTTGTTGTTGTATATGATGCCAAGTTTAAGGAAGCAAAAAGAATCTAAAATATAGGAAGAAGTCACCAGCTGATCTTTTTTTTCAATTCTTAGGCCACTTGAATGTTTGTTTATTTTCTTTTAAAGGGTTGTTTGTACTTTGTAGTATCTAGAGGTTTAGGTAAAAACTAAAAAAATTAGAGAAACTGTAACATGGTGGGCAAGAAAGAGAAGATGCAGAGTTATGATATTTTGTTTGTTTTTTGTTCTTATATGGCCATGCCAAAGTGTTATATGAGTTTTGTCTTTTGGTACAGGAATATCAATTAAGGTTACAAATAGATCGAGTGCTCAAGAAGGGTGTTAACTGTTATCAGATACTTGCAGTAGTTGTACCATCCATTGTAATTTGTATCTACTATTTTTTTCACAGAAATATTAATGAGTTACACCATGCTATTCTAGGTAACATTCTTATTTGCTTTGCATTCTGTCTTTGTAGAACTGGTTTTCTATTTCAGTTGATTTAGGACAACTGTTGATAAATTGAAATTCTTGATTTGAGTCTATGACAGGGCTTTTGTTCTCAGTACTTGTAACTGATGCTGTGAAAGATGCAGTTGTCGCCTTGAATTTTTTTGGCAGTGTTTTCCAGATGGCATATTAGTTGAGAACAACTTATCAACCTCTAGTACTAAACTTTAGTCTTAGCTTTTTTTCTCTTCCTGATTAATGATCATTTTGGTGGCAAGCTCTTTATTTATTGTTATTATTTTGTTATCATTGATGATTCAAATTAGCCTTCTAGCTGGTATGAGGTTGTTCCAGAAATTTGATAACATTACAAGGAGGGTTGAGTGTCATGGCAATGAACATGTCATAAGGGAAGGTCACAAAAGCTTTTCCAGCGGACATACTTCATGTAAGTGCAACATCCTATACTTTTTGTTAAAATCATCAGTGGAGGTTTCCCTTTATTTATAACCCGTGGAAAATTTACAAGGTGTGAAATATACAAGAATACTTGCATTCATACAAAAATCAGCTATTAGATCAATTATTCAATAACATGCTATCTTAATAAAACAACACCATGTAGAGAAATAATGACAAATTTTCTCCTATATTTGACTTTTCTGAGTTTTTGATGTGCAAATTTTGAAACCTTATTTTCAAGCTATAGCTCCAAATTGGAGAAGTGAAAGGTGAATACCAGCGAGGAAGAGTTTGGAGGAGCCAAAACCAATAGCGGCGGGAAAGTTGTGGATTTGCAAAGGGATTAAATGGGTCAAGCCCCTATCGGAGGTCGCTACCCTTCCAAAAGGACTGTAGTTAAGGAAGGGGAAAACAATATAAGTATATGAAAATAGGAGTATTCTATTTATATAGTGTCTGTAAGTTGCACAATGTCACTAAGACATTAAATGCAACCAATGAGATTTTGATTTGCCAATGAGGCTTAATGAAGTAAATTTTCAGAGTGGTTTTTTCTCCACTCATAAATATTGTGTTGTGACTTCTCTTGATTTGTAATATGTTTGTGTTTGTGTCTGGTTAATCATATTTGTTCAAACATTTTAGTCTTCATTTCATGGTGTTTTTTAACATTTGAATATCTATGATACTTGACATTTATATGTATGAATTTGTAAGGATTAATTAAGTTAGATTTGATTTGTAATGAATAAATATATGACTAAATTTATGACTAAATACATGACTAAATTAATGACTAAATTAATGATTAAATATATGACTAAATATATGACTAAATTAATGACTAAATATATGACTAAACAAATCACTGCCATGACTAAATAAATGACTAAATTAACAACTAAATCAAAGATCAAATCAATGACTAAATAAATGACAAATAGTTTAGTCATAAATTTGGTGGTGTTATAAATGACTGCAAATAAACCACTAAAATAGTAATGTGACTAAAATTAATGACTAAATATATGACTAAATAAATGACTAAATTAATGACTAAATCAATGACTAAATCAATGACTAAATCAATGACCAAATCAATGACCAAATCAATGACTAAAATAGTTTAGTCATAAATTTAGTGGTGTTATAAATGACTACAAATAAACCACTAATAGTCACGTGACTAAAGTTAGTCATTTATATGCAATTTTTAGTAATTTATTTAGTCATATATTGATGTTTGTGTACTAGTGATTATCAACATTTTTAATATAACAAATATGAGAGTTAATATAATTTATAATATGCAATATTTTCAATATAAATGTGAATAATTAATGTAAGCTACAAACATGCGACAATTGAATAATCAACATAATAAATAGAATACACCTCCACATAGATTAATCATAATAAAACCAAATCATACAGAGCGTATTCCCAATATTATCAAATCAATGGTTCTCAATACTCATCTTAAAGTCATGGAAAGGCTGCTATCCAACACTCAAAGGAAATCCAGTGAGTAGAGGAATGGTTATGGACCTAGGTTGTTTCCTGACACAAACACCCTAGAGGAACTGGTTCTTGCATAGAATCAACCTATCTTTACGACATAAGCACAACCCTGACCAGGAGACTCCCAGGTGTACATTGTACCCTGAGTTGGACACACACTATGTGCCCCTTCTCCAAATGTTTAAATGCCCACCTAGAACTCAACCTTCACTCCTTTGTGCCCTTTTATTTTCTCTTTCCTTTTTCTCTTTTCTTATTGTATGTTCTCCATCCTTGAATGCCCTTTTCCATGTCTCGCATGAATGATTTATATATCCTTTTAAGGAGTGGTTTCCAAACCATCACACCTTTTCACAAAAGGTTGCCTTTTAATAATTATTTAAATAAATAATTATTCTTCTTTTTTCAAGAGTTTTTATACATATTCTTTATTAATCTATCTTTTAACCAAAGGATCATAATATCCTTTATTTTATATCTCCCTTTTAATTCCAAAGGGTTATTTATATATTTCTCTTCTCTCAAGGAAAAAGTCACATAACAATTCTCCCCCTGTAATTAACTACTGTCCTCAGTAGCACAAGATGCATCTACATCACAAATCAAAGGAGCACATGATTAGTAATTGAAGATACTAACATCAAATACTTGTATTTTTCATAATACTTACTTTATCTACATTATTTGCTTCTGTAAATTCACAAGTAATTTAAATAAAACCATTTTTTTGATCCAAATTATGATGATAACTATATATATCTCTTATGAAATATATCATGAATCTATAATATAAAAGATAATTATAGTTTATGTACTTAACCTCCTATCTTTCAACTTTAACATTTTACTCACTCGTGGAACTTCTTTAAATCAGTAATTACTATGCGTGTCCAATACTATGTGGTAACTCATAATTTATTATTTAGTATAATCTATATACTCAACATACATTCCAAGATGATACTCATGCATTCTAGACTACATGAATACCCTCTTTCCATAATGTATAAATAAAATCTTAGTCCTATACAATAAGGCAAATGCTATTAGGTTGATCAAGTCCAATAACAATGTATAAATTAAAAAAAGATGATACAAATAATCTCATAATGCATTTTAAATAGAAATAGAATAATAGTAAAGTATTACCATCTAGAGAGTAGTTCATAAAGAAATACTAGTTTCGATCTTCCTTTGATAAACTCAATTTACTTCCAGGATGAAGATTTGTTCAATTATGTTTTTTTGATGAAGTTTTATCTATAAAAACTAGGATACTTCATATTGACAACCATTTTGTAAACCTAATAGTAAAGGTGAAACACAAATTTTTATTGGGGATCTTACCATAAAATTAAAAATTAAGGGTACATAAGGAGAGGGAATACATCATTCCATAAATACATCCCTAGGCTTGGACACCTATTGATATATGATATTATTAGATTTTGTGTGGCAAAATAGTTATATAAATTTATAATTTTAGTTTTTTGTCGAGGTTGTCTCTCCCCCTATAAAATTCAACATGCCCCCATGTTTTACCTTTAAAGAACCCATTTGGTTTCATATCCCACAATTATGTTATTCTCACCAACTCATTCCAAACATAATGTCAATTTTCCAAGTTAAAGATGTGAATCCAAGGACCTGTGGGTTATGGGTCCATAATGCTCTTAAAATAGACATACACAATACATCAAGTTAGTTTTTAATACACAACAAACATAATGCAATCCAAATGGAAATTTACATGAAAAAAACCAATTTCATCATTACAAAGACTAATTCCCTAGCTTTATTTTGAAGACAACTTCATTGTATAACAAGACACTATCCAACTAAAGGCATGAACAAGAAAGAAACTTAACACTACTAAAAAATTGTATTTCCTAAAAAGTAATATGTCCATCATAGTAACATTGCTACACCATGCACATAAAATTGAAATGTCTACTATTTTTCTTTATTCAATTTAACTACCCTTGATAAATACTTAACATCTATTCAATAGACAACTACATCGCTTAACTCTCTTGGAAATCACCAACATACTAGGCACCAAGGAATTAACTTTCTATTCTAAATGCAAACTCCAGAATAGTGAATTTCTATGGATATTATCTTTGCAAGAACAAACGAGGGTTCATTTACCAAGTCAATGGCAATATATTTGTTGGTATAAGTTGTTACACACTCTAGGGATATGTTTACTTAGGGGAGAGGACCAAGTAGTTGAGCATGTTTCAATAGTTGTGATAGTAGTTGTTTATATAATGCCCAATATTTTTATTAATATTAGACCAATAGTTGTGACATGACTACCGATAATTGAACAAAATGTATTCCTTTGATCTAAAAAGCAACCAATCATGTGAATCCACATCAACACTCAACTACCCATGATGTGAATGCACAAGTATTGGTAAACTACATCTTGACAAAAAGCATGCTGATGTGGCATCAAATTTAATGATGTGACCTTGAAACGAAAGTTATAAGTAGGGGACTTACCAAGTAAGTTGCTATAAAAAAATGGAAGTGATTTGAAATTTCCACAAGATAATTATAAACCTAAAGTTAGAGTGCACAACTAGAAACTCCTCTCCCCTAGTTAAAAGTCAAAAATTTATAATTTTTGTAGCTACCTACCTATGGGCCATTATGAAAATTTGACACCACCAGGGATATATCCCTTACCCATTGCATGTCCCCCAAGGTAGAAAATTTCCACATAAGCTTGGATTGGTTCATCTTACTTACTCATACACGAGTAATATTGTCATCTTTTTACAGGTTACTTGTGTCGAACTAACAAAATAGGTAAAATTAAAGATTGTAAAAGCCATGTCGGTCCTGGGTGTTGAGGAAAGTTGATTTATATAAGTAAATAGTTATCCCCTCATTACTGGTGTTCCCTAAAATCATGATTCATTGATTGACGTGGATGGTGAAGGAGAGCTATAAAGTCTCAAGGTCTACTCTAACGAATATGCCTAGCAAGGTGTACATGACATCTATATTATAGTTGACTTCCATACTTCTAATGATCTATTCCACCAAGATCTTTTATCTTCTTATGTGGGAGTGAAATGAAGGGTCTTGATTTATATATAAAATAAATGAATATGGTGTTTATAATTTATTATGTATAATTAGGATTTTATTATTTTATTTGTGAGAACTGTTCAATAAATGTGAAGATATTGTTTTACAATTAAAAGAATGTAGATGGATGTAATTATCATCATCCACCTACTTTCAATCAATATCTTTTTGATAAATCATTTTTAAAAAGTACTTTCAAAAGAGAAATGATTGTTTCTTTCTTAATATAAGAATAAATATCCTTGCAACTAATAATTTTATGTTTTGTTTAGCTACTAGAATTATTAATAAGGATCATGTATGTCACTCTATAAGACTTATTTTACTTACTAAAAAGGACCTCATTTCAATATAAAAGGTTAATTAGACCTATTATAGGCATTTTAAATTATTGAAAAATTACATATGATATTATTGAGAATTTGGTGTTAATGAGCCAAATTTTATGTCTAAAGTTTTTTATTCTTAAAAAAGGTTTTCTTTGAGTGTTGAAAGCACACCATGTGTCCTTTCAAGATTTTGATAAATATGAATAAATAGATATTAGTAATTAAGTTGATCATTTTGAATGACATCTCATTAGATGTATACCTATAAGCATGATTGGAATGACCTAAAAGAAATATTATAATCAATCTAATAATCATAAGTCACAAAACTAGGTTATGATCATTTGGCTCTAATACCAATTGTGATGTCACTTTTCCCCTTATAGTTATCAAGTACTAGCAACAGATTTAATATAATAAATATTAGAGTTAGTATAATTTATAATATGTAATATTATCAATATAAATGTGAATTATCAATGTAAGCTACAAACATGTGACAATTGAATAATCAACATAATAAATATAATACACCTCCACATAGATCAATCGTAATAAAACCAAGTCATATGAAGCATATGCCCAATATTATCAAATCAATGGTTCTTAATACTTATCTCAAAGTCATGGAAAGGTTGCTATCCAACAGTGAGAGGAAATCAAACACGTAGAGGAATGGTTATGGACCTAGGCTCTTTCTCGACACAAACACCCTAGAGGAACCAATTCTTGCACATAGCCAACCTATCTTTACGACATAAACACAACTCTGGCCAGGACACTCCCAGGTGTACACTTACCCCGAGTTGGACACATGTTGTGTACCCCTTCTCCAAATGTTTAAATGCCCACCTAGACCCTAACCTTCACTCCTTTATTCCCTTTTAGTTCCTTTTTTTTTTCTCTTTTCTCCTTGAATGTTCTCCATCCTTGAATGTCCTTTTCCATGTCTCGCATGAATGATTTATATATCCTTTTAAGGGGTGGTTTCCAAATCATCACACCTTTTCACAAAAGATTGCCTTTTAATAATTATTTAAATAAATAATTATTCTTCTTTTCTCAAGAGTGTTTATACATATTCTTTATTAATCTCTCTTTTAACCAAACGATCATAATATCTTTTATTTTATATCTCCCTTTTAATTCCAAAGGGTTATTTATATATTTCTCTTCTTTTGAAGAAAAAGTTACATAAAACTCTCCATCTTAACATCACACCACCCCTCCAAGATAATAAATGTCCCAATTTAATGTCTGTGTGCGTTGGGCTCACTCAATGCTGGTTGAGTATTGAAGCACTCTACTTGAGGGGCCAAGAAGACCCTGACACCAAGTGGTTGAAGGAGAAATTAAGGCATCAGATCTTTGAGATCAGAACAAATCCAAGTCAAGTCACTATGAAATTTTAATGGTTGATGTGATGGTAATCTATTTGTAATAAATAAGACATTGATTATTGACGAAGATAGATTTTAGTTATTATAACCATATCAATATTATTATTAATCAATAATCAATAAGATAGTAATGGAAACACCAACATTAATATTAATTTTAATGCAAATTATAAAGTGGACTCTAATAATATTAATATTGACATAATCATTATTAATATAAGTGTGATTAATATTAACAATGTTATTACCAACACCATTTATATTACTATCTCTAAGTTAATCATCATAGTATTAATATTAATGAAATTTTAGTATTATTATTCATATAGATACTTTTAATGTTAATAGTAGTATTTACTATTACATTTTTGTAAAGATATAGCGATCTCAAATACTAGTTGAAATGATAGTAAGCATAGAATGATAAAATAAGACACTTATTCTAGATAGATTAATCTAATTATAACTAGGTCCAACAAATGCCAAATTTCACAATAATCGTTCCCTATTAAGGCTCACATGTATTGCTAAAGAGGAGCAATCAAATATTAAAAAAATAAAATAACAATCTAGCTAGAAAAATGTAATGTCTATCGATATAAAAACTCTCACCATTAATTATTAAGGACTTATAAACACAAGAAAAAAACACTTAAAAGAGATCTTTAATATGTATTATATTCATCTAGGAATTTTCACATAATGCATTTAAGAATCATACTTAATATAGGTGTAGACATTAGTAAGCACGATATTAAATAAAGGCAATATAAAAGAAGTTAAGCAACTTTGCATATAGAGCAAGACAATACTTCTACACTTATCTCACAAAGCTTTTGGGTCCAAATACTGATAATACAATCATTTAGTAATAAATTTAAATGTTAGGCATCCATGATGTAGGTGGAGTTGGGATTAATATTCCTAATGGTGAAGATTATATTGCTACCATTTATTTTGTCCACTAGACAATATTGGAATAATATTGATTTGTGTTATTTTTTTTAGAGGGAGGAATGCTAATACAGACCTTACCAACGATGATACCATTATAACAGTGGTATGAAGGGAGGGGCCTTACAACCCTAAACTAGTTTGTCAGCATTCCACTCTCATTCAACAATAATGTTCCAACACTAGGAAATCATTAACTCATGTACTTTAGAATATTAACTTAACTTAAGTGATCAGGATTTGAAAAGTATATAGCAATGGAAGTGCAATTAGCATATTTATTTTAAGTAAACTTATTTTCATTTAAATTAATATATATTTGTTTAGTAACATTTTCTTTTGGTTAATTGAAAAAGGTTAATATAGGTTAGAAAGACATTTGTTTATATTTGTTTTAGTTACTTGTTAAACTTGCCAATCTAATAAAATCTATTCACTAGCTATGCCTTAGATTCCCTAGAAGAAGTTGGGAATGTCTCGATTAAAACTACTTGAAATATAATGTAAACTAGGTCATTCCTATGAAAGTTAAAGCGATACAATGACATCGTAAACTTGATGTCATCGGTTACAAGTAAGCATCTAAAACTTAAACTTGTCTTAGTGAGAATAGAAAATTGATTTTTTTTTTTTTGAAGCTGTGTATGTCTAAAGTTGAAAAATTTAGGTCATGACAAGAAGATTAATGCTATAATATGCAACATTGAAGGGCTTATCACTTGAAGTTAATAGAGTGGGTTAGAAGTGGAGTGTGAGGCGGCTAGGGATAATTGTTACCATTAATAGATGAAATGTGTCCATCCATTTTGTAATCCGACAACATGATGTACATGTACTAGAACAATTAAGAATTACCACTCGAGATGTTCTACCTATGTCAACATTTTAAATGATAAAAAATAGACAGTTGACTTAAACGACAGCAGGATGCACGTTTGACTATATTTATTAACTAATTGAAATAAAAAATGAGATTCAATTTTTATTTTCAATTAATTAATAAATACAGTCAAACCGCATTGCTGGCTGGGACTTGAACACACCTGAAAAGAATATTTTAATTTTACTACCTCAGGAGCGAAGGAAAAAAATCTCTCACGTGACGCTCCATATGGACCTCGCAAGATCGGGTGGCCCACTATGGGGCCGTCTTCCCTACCTATTAGACATAAGTAATAAGAATAAACCATGACTTTCACAACATATCAGGCTCTCCTATCGCTTTACCACGATACCGAAGTAAAAACATTCTTAGAATAGAAGAGATGACGAGCTGAAAGAAGGCAACTGGTGTAGCCATTATTATGGCCAAATGCCATAGGATAGCTATTCCCTGTCCTGTTCTTCCTCTTTCTCTTCCAGTGGTTTATGGGAAGAGGAAAATTATGGCAGCAACATTGACAGCGTCATCAAAAAGCATATCCATAAGCAGACGGGCTGTTTTCCTGTCTCTTCCACCACTACTTATGCACTACCACTGCCCTCCTGTGGAGGCCGAGGACTTTGAGAAAGAAACACAGAAGGACAAGGAAGCGAGCTATACTTTGGAAGAAAGAGTAGGGGAAGCCATCATGTTGTTGGAGAAAGGGAGGGAGTTGCAAGCCCATGCTGATTTTATCCAAGCTCTCAACTGCTTTACTCAGGCCAGAACCCTACTCCATCTTCACTTTTTTTTTCTTCCTAAAATTTATTACAGATATCTATATACACAGGCACACACTTTGGCATTCCATGTCAATTTTAAGGAAAGTAAACAGGACAATGTAGCTGGAGGTTTGGTTTAGTGACATGTTGGGGCAACGACTTGCCTTAACACTTGAGCGCTGGTCCAAAATTCCCGGGTCGTTAGGGGGTTAGGTGATGTGCAAGTTCTGGGTGGTTGATGGCATCCATATGCCCTGCATGGGGCTTCTGTTAGCTTAAGGATAGCTGTATATGGTATTTGGAAAGGAAAAAGCAAATAAGTGTGGGCCGTGTTTAAGTGTTTGAGGTGGAGGATCAGGCATACAAACTTGGCTGAGCATGTAATTGCGTCAATTCAAAGAGCAATGAGCTGTGAATCTAATTCTGGTAGGCATAGCATATTTTTCTATCACTTCAATGAGCAATTGAACATTAATCTTAAAATGGGATATGAATCAATCTCGGGTAGGCTGAGCATATTATTATGTCAAATCAATGAGCAGTGGGATACGAATCTTAAAAATAGGACCCGGATCCTCCTTTACTGCTTAATTTAAATGCTTTGCATTTCATTACAACAGACTCCATAATCAATAGAATAGAATCTAGGAACCTGAGGTGGGGGTTTAACCTGCTTTGCATGTTATTTCAACAAACCCCATAATCATTAGACTAGAAGCATGGAACCTGAGGTGAGCAGTGGGAATGAATATTAAAAACAGAACCTGGATACTGCTTCCCTGGTTAATTAAAATGCTTTGCATTTCGTTAGAACAGATCTCATAATCAATAGAATAGAAGCATGGAACCTGAGACGGGTTTAACCTTCTTAATTAGTCTCATGCCGCTAAAAAGAATTCTGTGCACCAGCAAAATAATTAACCAATTGCCAGACTACTCTAAATCTGGGCACCGTTGATAGCCAAAAGAAATACCATTGCTGGCTGAAATCATTCATCTGTGAAAACATGAGCCAGGCTGCTGTATTTGTCCAAGCTCAGCAGCAACTCACACACCAGTAGCAGCCTGAGGGGAGAAAGAGGCATTGTCAAAAATCATCAAGAAGGAGACTGTGAATAGGGTCTGTGGAATTCCTGCATCTTTCCCATGCACATTTTTTCTTTTGATTTGTTTGCGCAACATTCTATCCATACCTACATCTCTGTGAGTATTTAGGGTTTCAGTACTTTTGTTTTACAACAAGTATGGATCCATAGATGTCCTGCAATTTGGGGAATTCCCTGTCCCAAATATAGGGCCTGGCCAGGTTTTGGTTAAAGGTTGTGCAGCTGCTTTCGATTCTGTGGATTTCAAAATATGGCAACATGGCATCTTTCGCAACACTGATGTGCCATTTCTTGTATGCTCCCTCATGCCTCTCTGGGAAAATAATAGTTTAGATCTTATTTTTGTTTATGGTTTGGTAAGTATACATTATTTGTGACTTTGTTTTCAGGCGGTGCCTGGGTGTGACTTTGCAGGAGTGGTGGTTGATGTGGGCGATGGTGTATCCAAATTTGACAAGGGTTACAATGATTATGGCGACATTCTAGACTTCATGGCAGGAAACCTTAAGCAGGTGGGCACTCTGGTGCACTACACCGCTGTGGAAGAGCATCTGCTCACATCCAAGGCAAGCAATTTGTCATGTTTGCTGCTTGCTTTCTCAATGGCACAGCAGGTGTTCAACACTGTCAATTTCGACAAGGGAAAGAGGGCATGATATGTTTATGCCAAGAGTGCCCTGTTTGTAAGGCTTTGATGGAAGAGAGCAAGCCACGGTATGGCAGTCCTTCACCAGGCCCTAATCAATACCTGCTCTAATGGCAGCGGCTTGATTTGGGAATTTAACATTCTCTGTGGGCTTTACGGTTTTTCCATCTCTCTTTGGCTTCCAGATGCATGGGTTCCCAGAGGGTGTTGGGTATGGTGCAACTCCTGGGTTTCAGTACGGGTTTTCCAATCCATACCATCATGGTGATCCCCATGGATTTCAGCAGCAGCATATGACTTGAGAACAAGAGCAAGAAGCCATGCTGTCAAAAATTCTGCTACTCATTAGAGCTTTTGCCTTTTTCTGTTTAATTTCTTCTGGATTTGCAATAATATATTTCATAGGTGAATGGACTTTGGTAATATTAATTGTCTGTTTTCTTCTGATTGTAAAATTGAAACAGAGAATTAAGTACTCTCTAGAACATACAGATATTGCTCAGTTTTAACCATATCGTTGAGCTCGATAGAAGCAGTTGGTAATTATCGCTGTAACATAATTACATTCTGATACATGTTGGGAGAACCAGTAGATGCGTGTCTTGGATGCTGGATGCTTTCCTGATGGGGTGTGTATGATTTAGAGATTTGTTTTCAGGCATTGATCCTGGTATTGATCAGAGTTTCTAGTCACTAATAAGTTAATAACTATTGTTTTGTGTTTTCTGAATCTTGATTTCATCTCAGCTGAGTTCCAACTTTGTTTTGTATAAATTTTTTGTGGTCATCATGGCAGAAGTTTAGACTCTGGTTTGTACCTTATGTAAGCTTCATATTTCTCATAGAGTATAATCTTTGGCAGGTCCACTAGAGAGAAATAAATTGAAATAATAATAAGTTTTGGACAAAATTTGCTTCTTATTGACTATTCAACAAGTAGTCCTATATTTGCAACTGAGGTATTAGTTGTATTTTTTCATTTTGAGCTTTTGACATGTTTAAGATGATTCTTATGAAATGCTGTCTTTTGAATATTGTCAACATAGACTTGGAGTTTCATAGTGTTTATGGCACATTTTTGCCAGTTTCGGCATTTCCAATAATGTCAAGTGTTTCTCAGTCTGTGGAGGATGATTGCCATGGCCATAACAATAGAGAAGATGGGCATTGGCAGAAAAGTGATATTTGGCAGTGGCCTTAAGAAATGTCTTCTGTTGGGTATTATGTTGATTGATTTGGAAAATTGGTAAGGTTGGATGCAGTGCATATCGCTTCTGAAGTTGAAGAGCTTTATTGGAGAATGATTTTGCAGATAGAGCATTTGTCTGAGCAGTTGGCTGAGAGCTCACAGGTGCTTGATAAACAGGCAAGTTACTGCTTCTTTTGTTTTTGTTTTTGTTTGTTTTTAAGAGTGTATCTTATATTATACAGAGAACTTCAACACTACAGCAAATGAGAAAAAGAGTTGTTTGGGCAATTTGTCTTATGAAAGATAGAAAAGAAAACCAAGTAAATTCTATTTCAAACATTTTGGCTCTCTTAGGCTACATTCCTCTGAGAACAAATAAATTCTGCTTTAAGCAGTCTGTCTCCCTTAAGATATGTGGAGAATTAATCTCATGAATGTTGCACCTTGTCTCCCAAAGGAAATCAATAGTTAGATCTATTGCGAATGACATGCTTTTGTTTAGATGCATTCCATTTTGACCCTAGAGATTTTGCTGCCCTATTTCTTGGTTTTTTGGCTTTGAGTAGTCTATGTATTACTCTTGTGGAGTTTCTTTAAACGTTTTCACTGCTTTGAGGGTTTATCAAATCTTTGTTCTAAAATCTGCATTTTAAATTTCTAAAAATGTTTTTTAAACTTTAATTTTATATATTTCAAAACATAACATTTTACCAAATTTTCCAAATGATTAGCCGATAGGGTTTTTCCTTTGGGCTTTCAAGCCCAAAATATTCAGTCTTGGGCATGTGGTTTCATGCCAGAAAAGTCTTCTCATGCCAGAAGAAAAATGAAAATGTTGTGTTACATCTCCATACATATAATATGACTATGCCAATAAAACAATCATTTTCCTATTGGGGTAAACATTGCACCTTCTAACTGTGCAAGTGCTAGTTTACATGCTTTGCATTTTCATTTCAATAGACCCTATAATCATTAGAATCATAGATTCGAAAACTTGGACTTGCCAAAGAAAACAGCAATCCAAAATTTTGAATTGGACTTGGGACTGAGCAAATAAAATTGTTACATAGATGCACAAAATGGACTTAAATAATGCATGAGATGCATGAAAAATAAATATAGAGAACACATAAGTATATTTTGATCATAGTGGCGTTACTTTGGTTTGGGATTGATTTGGCAAATCCAAAGTATAAATGGAATGCAATTACTTGGGAGACCAAAAACTGTTGAAGAATTCATAAAAAGAAGGGAAAAATGCTGTTTTTGTTATTTCAATCCAAATAAAAGGAAAGTGCTATTTCTTTTGGGGCAGCCCAAAACAATTTTTAAGATTTTCTTTATCAAAACTAGAGTTGGAGTTTGGAGGCAACAGCCCATAGTGGGATTGAGGAGCAGCTACCCTCATGGGGTCCAAAGGCAGTGCCCCTGGCATGTTCTCTGTTTGTCGTGCCCCCGTCAAAGAAAGAAACAAATCACAGCACTTAAACATGGACAGTGATTATAATAAGGGGATCAATTAAGATTATAAGAATAAACAAGGGCAGCAATTTCCTTGAATTAAAATTATATTTAATTAAATTTAAATTAAAAAGGTTTTAGGCTAGTGATTAAGGGGAATAGTTGTGACTCTTCCAAAAAGGCAGAAATAATGAAGAGGTGTGACTCCCTCAAACTTGAAGATATAAGAGGGAGGGCATTTCATTTGAGAAGGGGAGATATAACAACATTCAATAAATCAATTAAGAATAAATATGATGGGCTCCTTCTAATGTGAAAGATTGTGACTATTAATGTGAACAGTTGTGACTCTTTCAAATATGAAAGGTTGCGACTCCCTCAATAATAAGATGTAAAAGGGAGATCATTCTTTTTAGAGAAATCATCAAGTGGGAAAAAGGAAAAATAAGAATAAGAAATATAAGACATCTCTTTGGAATAGAGATTGAGAACACCATTGGTAGTATTTTGAAATATAATTGGTGGCTACCTTATTTAGAAATATTCTATGTAATGTTCCCTTTAGGGATCACCTTATATTTTTCCCTGAAATCACAATTCCAAATGAAACCAATAGCAGATTGCAGTTAAAGATATAATTGCTACTTAAAATTGAGATAATGTAAGTCTGGTTAAGGAAACCTGCAACCATGTTGGATGAATATGACAAGCATAATCCATGAAATACATTTAATTCTAGGTTTAAAAGAGATTATATGTATCACTATAATGAGTCCCAAGGACTATGTGGGCTCAACCATAATGAGGTGCCCCAAGTATCCTCCCCTAGGCCCAACAGCAGGAACTTATCCTCTGTGGCCTCATGTGGTCCTTAATTGATAGTCCTCAATCATCATCATGAGGTGGTGTACCTAGTGAGGGCTTTACACAGTTCTCCTCCATCATGCCAACCTCTCCTCTTATGATTGAAGACCTTTCTTCATTTTCTTCAACAATTGATTCGCTCGGTGATAGTTGGGAGGCTGCAATAGGGTGCCCTTCTCACAGTTCTCCCTTTTGCATAATAGGATGCCCTTTTAGCAGTTCTCCTTTTTGCATAATAGGGTGCCCTTCTCGCGGTTCTCCCTTTTGTAGTCTTGCCTCACCCCTTCATGACCAATTATTGCTAAACCGGAATAATATCAGTGTTCATAATATCTGCTGTATTTCTTTCTCAAATTTAATCGATGCTTGTAATATTTGTTGCCTGAGTAATGAATGTATTTCTGAAGATGATCGCTGATCTGAATATTCCTCTTCTTCCATTGATTTGTTCTTAACACTTAGAAGATATCGTTACTGTAGATCAAATAGATAAGAATCTATTATCCATACTTATATTAAAGCGTCATAATTACTTATAAGGCTCAATAATTGCTACAAGCATCATTATTGCCCTTCATGACTCGTGGCTATCTTAACTAAACATTATTCAAGCAGCCACCGTTTGGACATAATAATCATGATCGCTGTTCCTGAGTATATATTAATTGCTGCCTTGAATATATTATTCCCTTAATATGGATCGCAGCCTCTCATAATACCCTTTTGTGGTATCGTTACATTTCCCCTTAATCTTTGCTATTTCTAAATGAACCGCTGCTGTTTAGATGAATCGCTGGCTGCTTAATCATAATTGTATATATTATTTTATATTTTATATTAATATATTATGTATTTCTCATTTTATTATTATATTTATAAGTTGAATTTATACATTTATTTTTATCAGTTTTATATGTGTTTTAATAGCATTATATTATAATTATAATAAAATTTAAATTGTTATATTTGATAATTATAATTATTATATTATCTTATGATAATTATAATTATAATAATAATAAATTGCTAATATTTATATTTATATTTTGATATTCATATTGTTATTCAATTTATTTATTCATTTGTATTTCAATGTTAGGGTTTTTTAGTGTTGCAATTTCTGGGGCATGACAATCCACCTCGCCCAAGATTGCTTGTCCTCAAGCAATCACAACTAAGACTTGTAATCTCTTGACACTGCTCCTTGTGATGTAATTGGTTTTTGTTGCGGTGCCTTGTTATAATTTATACTACAATGATGTCCTTGAATGAGTAGTTGTTAGTATATTTGTCTACTAATAGGGTTAATTCTATCCTTAAAACCATGGGTTGGGAATAGATAAAATCTGTTATTTATGACGAGCTTTCTCATTTCATTACCTCAAGGCTCCTAGGCCATGATACAAATTCCTAATCCAAAAAAATGTTGGATCCTTTATTGTGATGGGAGTGTTGTGAATATCAAGATCTTATCCCTTGATGCAAGGTCAATTTGTTATTTGAGTAAGGGATCTAAGTGACAATTTTCCTTAGATAAAGTATACTTCATTTCACATAATCATTCAAACCAAGTTTGAGGTGAGTTCGCTTGGGAATGCATAATAGCCTGAAAGATCTTCCAATCATATATTTACTTATTATTGTCTTGTATGTTATAACCCTCTAGGTACATATTTTCTAGATTGATCAAAGTTTAGCATTTACAATCAAATAGTAGGAGGACTTGAATTTATAGGTTTACACTAATATCAATTCTTGTCCAACTTCTAAATCAATTGGGGGTTGTCACTCCTCTTTTGTGAAATTTGACATATCCCATGCTTGGCACTAAGATTATTGTCATATCTTGGGAAAGTATAGTATCTTGGGAAATCTTTTGATATTTTAATTGCTTGATTTCTTGATGGATAGATGAACAATGATTGCTTGATTTCCTACGTCAATAAATTGATTTATCTTTTATATCTATTTCTTTTGAAGGAGTCACTGCCCTTTATGGTGCCTTTTTGAAAGAATATTTTGCTTCCAAGTTGATCGACAAATTTATTTCCTATTGATGGTTTCTTTACAGGGAGGTGATTCTCCCTTTTTATATTTTATTGTTGAGGGAGTAATAGTTTTTCATATTTGAAGGGTCACAACTTTTCACATTTTCACACATCTTCACTATATTTGGGAACCTAATTCAAGTCTCTTGCAAAATTACTTAAGGTTCTATTTTTAATTGGATTTTTCAAATGATGGTATGGATGAAATGCTCGCCCTTTTATATCACAAGTTTGAGGGAGTCACACCTTTTCACTTCAATAGTTACAATTCTTCATTATTGCATTTGGATACTAATAATAATAATTCAGTTTTAGATAAGTTAATTTGTTAGTGCCTCCCAACCCCAAAAGCATTTTGACAGACAACTTTTTTAACATTTTTATAGTTTTCAAGCATAAAGTAATCATACATCACAAATACCCAATAACGACCTTCAACATACATCACAAATACATATTGACTAGCTCTAACATTCATCACATACACAATGGCTAACTAACACATCACAATGGCTGACTAACACATGTCTGTAATGCATCCCAGATAGAAAGAATATCGGTGCATTGTGCACTACACCGTGGGTCCTATCCTTTCCTCCGGTCTTCTGCACCATTGGGCAAATGGGAAGAGGATTCGGTGCATCCCATACTACACCGTAGGTCTGTCCTCAACCCTAAAAGGCCAAGTATATAGTCTGACAATTGGGAAGGGGATTCGGTGCATCCCATACTACACTGTGGGTTCGTCCACCATTCCAGGGTCACCAAGTATACACTTGAAGTCACAAAGTATATGCAAGGTATACACATAGTCGCGTAAATATATGTAGGTCAAAAAGTATACACATGAATTCGTGAAGTCACAAGGTATATACGTGAATACTCAAAGTCACAAAGTATACACATGGAAGGCACATGCCTACAGAAACGCATGATTCACCTACTTAAGAAGAAGGTTGAATAGTTAAGTCTAATTGAATGGTGGTTAAAGTAGGTATGTCCCATAGGCTGGCAAGAACATGCTCTGATACCACTTGTAATGTCCCCTTTTGGGATCACCTTATATTTTGCCTTGAAATCACAATTTCAAATGAAACAAATAGTAGATTGCAGTTAAAGATATAATCCCTACTTAAATTTGAGATGATGTAAGTTTGGTTAAGGAAACCTGCAACCATGTTGGATGAATATGACAGACATAATCCATGAAATACATTTAATTCTAGGTCTAAAAGAGATTATATGTATCATTATAATGAGTCCCAAGGATTATGTGGACTCAACCATAATGAGGAGGACACGATGAGGTGCCCCAAGTATCCTCCCCTAGGCCCAACAGCAGGACCTTATCCTCTGTGGCCTCATGTGGTCCTTAACTGATGGTCCTCAACCATCATCATGAGGTGGTGTACCTAGTGAGGGCTTTACACAGTTCTCCTCCACCATGCCAACCTCTCCTCTTATGATTGAAGACCTTTCTTCATTTTCTTCAACAATTGATTCACTCGGGGATAGTTGGGAGGCTGCAATAGGGTGTCCTCACAGTTCTCCCTTTTGCAACAGGGTGCCCTTTTAGCAATTCTCCCTTTTGCATAATAGGGTGCCCTTTTAGCAGTTCCCCCTTTTGCATAATAGTGTGCCCTTTTAGCAGTTCTTCCTTTTGCAGTCCTACTTCATCCCTTAATAACTAATTATTGCTAAACCAGAATAATATCATTGATTATAATATCTGCTGTATTTCCTTCTCAGATTTTATCCAAGCCTGTAATATTTGCTGCCTGAGTAATGAATGTATTTCTGAAGATGATCGCTGATCTGAATATTCCTCTTCTTCCATTGATCTGTTCTTAACACTCAGAAGATATCGCTAGTGTAGATCAAACAGATAAGAATCTATTATCCATACTTATATTAAAGCGTCATAATTACTTTTAAGGCTCAATAATTGCTGCAAGCATCATTATTGCATAATCATATATATATATATTCCTAATTGATTTCAATCTTCCAATATCACTTTATATGAATTTATATTCTTATATGTACTTGTATATTTATTTATATATATTTATATTTAATTATATTGGACTTACTCCCCTTATGGTTGATTTATCATTACCTTAAATGCCTTCATATATCCCTTGTTTCCAGATTTCTTGTTTCTCCATTTTAATTTTCTTTTGAATCTGCATATACTCTTTTTAGATCTGTTTATTTCTCCTGACATCTGCTCGTGTATATCCCATATATATATATATATATATTCCTGCTGCTGCCCTGAGAAATATATTTCAGATTTCTTATGTATTTCTTCCTATTTGATCTGCTATAATACCCTGAATAAATCTGCTGATCTCTATTTGCCTACATGTATTTCTCCTCTTCTTATTCATCATATTTCTTTCTGATTCGATTCTATTTCTTGATCCCTTCTATAAATGGATCGATTCCCTTTTATAACCCACAAGGTGGGGGGCAGGTGGAGTCATGTCTTTTTGTTTTGAAAGGACACATCATTCCCCTTCATGACATGTGGTTATCTTAACTAAACATTATTCAAGCAGCCACCATTTGGGCATAATAATCATGATCGCTGTTCCTGAGTATATATTAATTGCTGCCTTGAATATATTATTCCCTTAATATGGATCGCAGCCTCTCATAATACCCTTTTGTGGTATCGCTGCATTTCCCCTTAATCTTTACTATTTCTAAATGAACAGCTGCTGTTTAGATGAATCGCTGGCTGCTTAATCATAATTGTATATATTATTTTATGTTTTATATTAATGTACTATGTATTTCCCATTTTATTATTATATTTATAAATTGAATTTATATATTTATTTTTATCAGTTTTATATGTGTTTTAATAGCATTATATTATAATTATAATAATATTTAAATTGTTATATTTATAATTATAATTATAATATTATCTTATGATAATTATAATTTTAATAATAATAAATTGCTAATATTTATATTTATATTTTTGATATTCATATTGTTATTCATTTTATTTATTCATTTGTATTTCAACGTTAGGGTTTTTTAGTGTTGCAATTTTGGGGGTATGACATTCTAGCAAATTCCTTGAGGAATCATATCTTGAATTTGTGAAGTGTCTTGCAAATAGGAAGGCCATTCAGCCTTCTGAGTTCATGAGAGGTGAAGGAAGACCAACCTTCATGCTCTTATCAAGTACACCACTCCGAGATGGAATGGACGACCAACCTTCCATGATTGTGGGACAGGAGGTGGAATGGAAGACCGGCCTTCCATGCTCTTGGGCTTGATCAAGGAGGACAACCAACCTCCAAGGTTGACTGAGGGATGGAAGGGCGGTCCACCTTACATGCTCTCACAATACAAGGACGACCATCTTTGAGATTGCTGTTTGCGAGTATTTCCAATAAATTCATGATGTGATTTGCTATGAGGAATATGCTATGAACTAAATATTAATGATGCTATGACTATTGATCTAAATATTATGATGTTTTACTTTTAACTATGATTTATTAATCTCAATATTATAATGTTTTATGTATGGATTGGAATATTATCATAAATTTGATATTTGTTATTACTAATATAAGCTCTTAGTGAATAATATTGTTTTGTAGGCCTAAAATTAGGAATTTCCCAAGTAGGGACATTACACTATTACAATGCAAAGTGGGGTTGAGGGGTAGAGCCTCTGCCGCTATGCCCAAATTAAGGCCTTTGGGGCCTAAGTCACCGCATTCGCTGAATTTCAACCATGAGGTTCGAAATTCGGCAGACTTCAAAACAGCATTAGAAATTCGTTGAAATTTGCCTATATTTGTTTGAGTAAAGGGCATAGGATTTTTAAATAAAAAGTATTTAGAAAAACGGAGCTCCGGACTGTGACGATGGATGGCCTTCGTCAATAACGAAACACAAACTGTGTCTTCAGGATCTGTCCTTCAGCTAAAATTTGCTATATGGTAACATTCCTCCCGCCATTGCAAGCCTGCAGAATAGAGTTCATTCATTTTCAAAGCCCCATAATCTACTTAATGAAAATATTCCGATAGAAATAGGGGGTATGCAATTTGTTACTATAATAGACCTGGCCGGTAATCATTTAAGCGGCGAAATCTTGTAGAGCCTTGGCAACTGCATGGAGCTGCTGCAGCTGAACCTTTCAGGGAATTAATTTAGTGGTCAAATTCTGTGAACCTTGGGCAGACTTATCACTCTTACGCACTTGGAGAGGACTTTCGTGAAAAAGCCTAAAATGTAATAGAATTAAAAGGCCTTTCGTGAAAAAGCCTAAATTTTAATTTAATGTCCATTCCTTATTTATTTATTTTTTATTTTTTATAATGTTCAAATATAATATTTTAAAATAATAAATTAAACTTTTATTATATTATATTTATTATTTAGTATATAATTTAATTTATTTATTATTTGTATAATAATAATATTTAAAATTTAAATTATATTTTTAAACATATATATTATTTATTTTGCTTTGTGTGCTTTATTAATATATTTAAACATATCAGTATATAAATATTATTTTTTTACTTATTTTAAGTTTATTACTTATATTTTAAAAAAGTCAAAATTATATAAGGCGAATTTAATCCAAATTTTTTTACTATTTGATTTTTTCCCTTGTCGAACTTCATCCGAATTTCAATGTTGCCAAACTCAAATTCAAATTCGAACCTGGTGACTTAGTTTGGGGCCACAAAGACCTATATAGTGTATGCCATATTTCATAATTTTATTACTTTTAACTAACCATCGATAAATCTTTTCAAATCCAATCGCTCAACAATCAATTCATATTGCCGAGGTCCTAATTGCTGAAGATGAAAATGGCAAAAATAGAAAAAGAAAAAAAATCAAGGTTTATTAAGGGTCTGCAAAATTTTTTGGTAGCTGAGTTTGCACGGAAAACTTGAGAGTTTCAGATGAGTCTCACCAGGAAACTCTTGAGTTTCTGCAGGACTTGGCATGAGTCTCTGACAAGTTACTTGTCAAGTAGAAAAACTCATGAGTTTGGCAAGAACTTGCTGAGTTTGCAAACTATGATTAGAATAGAAACTTGGAACCTGTGGCAGGGGGTTTGACCTGCCAGAGTTTTAAGAGCTCTCTGTCAGCTAAGACAATTCTTTAATATAAAGATGGGGCCATGCAATATTTGTGTTAGACTATGAATTCTATGGACAATTGGAAGTTAACCTTGGAAAGGGAATCTCATCCCGCTTCCCTACTTAATTTACATGCTTTGCTTTTCAATGTTTTCATACTCAAAGACCTAGAAGCATGAAACCTATACTCTATACTTTCCATAAAACTCATATGTCTGTACGTCTCAATTTGTATGGATTTTAGCTCAACATCATATAGTAATAGGTGGAGCAGCGAACATCACAAGTTTCATATAATCCTGTTCTTTGGCATACCTATTTATCCTCGTTGTACTGCTGAATACACTGTGTATAATATAGTTGGCATAAACTTTTTTGTCTTTTTGAACATGCATATGAAACTCAATGAGAAGTTTACATCTGGTGAGCAAAATAGTTACAATGTACTTTCATTGGGAAAGCAAGGAAAGAAAGTCCCACTGTGCTCTGGTTTGCCAAAGCACCTGTCCCCATGCTTTGGTGCGCCCAAAAAATGAATCATTGCTAGTTTTGATACAGCTATTAAAGCTAGGTCTTGCTTGAAGAGTCTCAACTTCTCTATGGCAAGAGGAAAAGAATTGTCCACAAGGTATCTTTGCATCATGTTTTCCACAAGAAGCATATGGAGGTGAAAGGTACAGTATGCCAAACACTTTTGGCATTGCACCTAATCATCTGAGGCTATTTCAGCAAAATCTCCTTGCCAAGACAGAGGATATATAAAGAGGAATTGTAATTAAGCTTAAGCCAAGCCCAAAATGAGTTAGCCATAAGGCATCTTGAAAAGAGATGATCAATTGAGTTAGCCGTGCCTACCTTTCCCAACATTGCTCTAACAGCTAAGTCATTTATGAGTCACAAGCTGCCCCAAGAATTTTCTCTTGATAACATCTTTGCCATTGAACTCCTAGATCCTTGGCTCACTGCTACTTATTTGAATATGGGGCAAGCATTGTGGTATGCCTGATTTCATCATACAGAGCTTTCGTCTCATTATTATAAAAAGCTTTTCTATTGTTCCACTTCCAATTTGTTGAATAATGATCTGACACTTGTAAATGCAACTTGAAAAGGTGGTTTCCAGGGATAATTTTGAATAGGTTTTCATGATTAGTTTTATCAATTTTGGTTAGCACTTGAGCGCTATTTAAGTGACACCAAGTTTGCCACTTGTGGAGTTCTTGATTTTACATATCTTACCAATTTGCCGAATGCTTTCCTGTGAAGGAGGGAAACAATTCAAACTGTCCCTGAGAAGCTGAAGGGTCTAAATTGGTCATGGAACTAGGTCCCAAGTGTTGCATGGTCCCTCAAATTGTCAATATAGTAAATCTGAGACTGTTTGCTAGGGAGTCCAAAGCATCCAAAGTGGTGCAGAACCCATTAAACACGCTGCACAACTGAAATGGGCCCTTGATTTTTTATGCAGTTTGAAAGCACTATCTGTAGAGAATCTGCCAAGGGGTCTTACCCTTAGGTGTTCTAACAATCCACTTACCTTTCAAAGCCATCTCTTGTGCTGTGGTATCAGGAAGGAGTACCCAATCCTTCTGGTAATCTGGACACCTCTTGTAAGATTACAGAGATCCTATGGTTAACTCTGTTTAGCTGTCTGCTATGACTATAGTATTGCCTCTGAGAATTTGTTTGCATACTCTTTCCAAATAAGAACTTGGAATTATAAAATCAATTAGTATTGATATAATCTTTGTAGGTGTTTGGCAAGTGATAAGTCAACAGCTTATTAAGAACCTTTGGACAACATTTATTAGACAACTTAGAACTAAGCCATCACTACTTGTTCAAACTTTAGAGTCCATCTCTATGCCCTACCAATGTAGCCATGTGAGGCTAGGACTCTGCATAATCAGCAAACTGATTGTTGTAAGTCCAACTGTGATTTGCTATTGCTGCTGTAAAACATAGGATATAAATCTTGGGTTCCTTACTTTGACAAGAATTATTTCATTTGGTTGGTACATAACTCACTCCCAGCACAAGCTATCATCCACAAATAGATGGAAACATAAATAGTGAATAAGTGGGTTAAAGGTTATTTGAGGAACTATGTTTTAGATCAACAACAAACTTGGGTGTAGTGGTTTTATTTGGGAGAATACTATTACAACACTACACACCATATGTCAATTGGTATGTTTCCATTTATGGCATTATATGGTTATGATATGTTAAATTTTGTTGATTTAGTGTTCACAGATAATAAAGTGCCAACAACTAGTGACTTGGTGGAGCTTAGCCACAACATATTGAGATCACTCAAAGATCACTTTTAACAAGCCTAGAATCAAGAGAAATTGTGTAGATTAGAAGTGCATAGAGAGGTCAGTTGAAGTTGGAGATATGGTTTTTTGAGATTGTAGCCTTATAGGTGAACCTCCATCAAAGTAGTAGGCTAAAAATCTCAAATTGTGCTTCTATAGGCCTTACATGATCTTGACGAGAATGAATGAAGTTGCATATGAGTTGGAATCGCCAAAATATAATAGGATTCATAATGTTATGAAATGTGCCCCTTAATTTTTTCTTAATGTTTTCACAACACAAACCAACACTACGCCAAATATTAGCGTTAGCTCCCCAAAGATAATCAAACTGAATGTAACCTCCGCTAAGAATGTTCACCAAGATCCTATTGAAGGAAAGGTGATGGCATATGGGAAGGGATCGTTAGCAACAACTGAATTGAATAATAATGCTGGAAAAGAAGGCAGGTGGTGATCCGACCATGAAGATTCCACGCTACCACTTGTTCAGTGGGGTGAAGGATATTACAATGAAGAACAATTCACCCGCTTTCCAGCAAGCATCCACTTAAGCAGTGGGGATAATCCACTTATGCAGTGGGCAAATTATGAAAGATATAATGTTAATTCCTCCTCACTAGCGGTAAACCATCCACGGGTTATAATGTTTGCATTAAAATCACAAAGTAAATGCAGCAATATTATTGATTGGATTAGTACTACTAATTCACAACCTTACGATGCAAATTATCTGCAATTTACAAAGTGTTACAATTGAATGATCAATGCAAATGCTAGAGAATGATTTCGCCAACTTCTAATCATCCCAACTACAGAATTACAAGCCAAAATCTGAACTGCTGATAAGCTGATATGAAAAAACAACAAATTGTAAGAGCATTACCAACAACTATGCAATACATCAAAATACTTATTTCTCTCTCAAAACTCCTATGTTGCACTCCAAATTGAAGATGAACACATGCTAGAGCATGGCGACTAGCATACATGAGATATGCAATGCATAACAACAATAAATTGAAAACACAACTTCCAATAACCAGCAAAGAGATGGTACGGCCCTAGAAGAGGGGCGACCTCTCTAATAAATTGTAGACTCCATTAAAAAATCTGTAAATGCACCAAAGGGGGCGCCACTAGCATAGAAAGCATAGGAGCCAATACCCATAAGCAAATTAAAATCATACAAAGAGCTGTATTTGAAAATCTCCTTCAGCCATGATATAATCAACAAACACAAAACTAGAAACTCTCAACAAAAACTCCAACGATGAAGCTCAATATGCACTTCTGAATGAAACACACTCTCAATTGACCATCTAGGGAACCATAGTTTCAGGTTTGAAGAACGGTGTGAATAGCTAAGCTCCCCTTTAGCCGGGTTGTTGAAATCAATCCAACAACATTTTGATAAGATAAACAATAGATCCCTAGTGAATGAGCAATGGCCTTATTAAATAGAGTTTGAGGTAACTCTTCAGCTTCCATCATTTCCCTCCAAAAGGGACGTCTAACTCCTTTCGCAATAATTTAATTTTAAAATGCACTTAATTCTCCATTTTCCTAGGCGTCCAACATCACCTTGGCAAATATTAAATCATTTAAATGCTTATTTCCTTCATGAGGGCGTCCAAACTCAAGAATAATCAACCTTAGAAATATTAAGTAAACCTCCTGATGAGGCGTCCACCCTCAAGGTCCCCCTTTTAAAAATAACATGAAGTTATTGTGCTAGGTCAAGGGGTTAAAAACACATTATAATAATAATTAAATGATTTAAATAAATCATTTTACCAAATTGAGCCTCAAAATGCTCCAAATTGTGTTGATCGAAATGGAAACTGAGCTGACTGCTGATGCTATTGCCCAAGATGGCACTGCCAGAAATAGAGCTTACTAAAAATAGTAAACTTTGAAAAGTTGCTCAATTCACATTGCATGTTATATCATTGCGAAGATCTTTGAAAACTCAGAAAGAATCTGTAATCCAAATTTCGAAACTCCAATATGCCGGCTAAAAATAGCAAGTTCCGAGAAAGGTTGTCAGATGGAGATGCATGTTACAAACTTACACCATTCCAAAGCTCTCCAAAAACTCAGAAAACTCCACCAGACATGCATCAAAAACTCTTACAAGCAAACTTTCAAAAATGCTTCAGAACCCTCATAAAATAGGAAATCCTAATTTTACCTTTGACGAGCCTACAGGCTTCCGAAAATAGGCTATCAGTCATAGAAGAGCATATGGCTAAAATGGGGACATTACAGTCCGTCCTTCCCAAATTTTTTTGTCCTCAAGCAATGCCCACAACACTCCAAACTGATCCCACTTAAACATATAGTATCTTGAGGTCCCATGTACATCTCTAAAAAACCCCACCATGCTGTTGCTGCTCCACTTTGATCACATAAACATAGTCAATAATCCAAAACTGCACCAACCTTCCTACAAGCCAGGAAGAATTGGAAACAAAATCCTGCAGCATCACTTGCCAATAAAACTTTGTGGAACCAAAAACAACCATGCCAATGACTAACATGTTGTAATGCTAATGGAAGAAAATTCTGATCAACTGCAAAAACACCTTATCATCATTGTTCGCCAAAGGATCGAACTGAGTCACAACAACAAATGTGATTCCCTCAAGAATCTTTGCAAGGCAAATAGCTACTCCTTTCAAAAATTCAATATTCACACCCTCATAAATCCATAAGGATGTACAATGCCTCCTTCGAAGTAAACTGATATCACTGAAAGAAATCCAAGAAAACTTCACATATTTCACGTCATGAGCCTCAAATTGATGAATCAAATCAGCTATTAGCTTGCTGCTCCAAACAATAATGTATGATATGTTATCAAGAATTCCACTGTTTATCATCAAAGAACAATCCATACTTGAATTTTGACTATATTGAATCATTCCCTTGCTCATTTGAGGCAGAAATTTGGTCCAAATAGGAGACAGAGAGACTTGAAAATGAATTAACCAGCTACTAAACAGGTCTGAAATAATCATCTTGGGATCTGATTTTCGGAAAATCAGCATCCAAGAAGGTAAGCAGCAGCTGCAACATAAGAATTTCTCATCAAAATTGGCATAACTGCTCATGAACAAGGCTGGTGGCACCTTCAGCAAGGGTCCCAATGCCACCACAAACCATCTTTTGATCACATTTCCTTTCCCGAACACCGATTTATGATCAAAAGTAATGAACCAATGATAGAAAAAGAAGATAGCAACAATCATAGAACTAAAATTTTGGCACTTATCTCTCCAACAAACCTTCTTTTTATGCATACCATTCTTCATAACAATATACTTGGGATCCCAAATACTGATTCTCAACTAGAGACATTTCCCAACACGAGTCAATGATCACAACTACATTGTGTATATTGTGTTGGTTTATCCTCTTTAGAATTCTCAATATTTCCTTCTTGCCAACTTATGCCTTGATCCCAAATCATCAATATTGAACAACCACTTCTTAGACGGAGAATTGTTCTCACATGAATTCCCTGATTTACCCGTTCCATCTGAATAGTCACTTCTTGAAACTCCAAGAAATATTCAACAAACCTAAGTTCATTGAAGAAATTGAATCCAAAATCTTGTGTCATCAATTGCCGGAAAGATTCCATGAATTCTTCATCAAATTCAATTATGAAATCAATTACTCTGAGAGAAGATTGTGACGTAATAAAATCTGACAATAATCTCACAAGCATCCTCAACAAATAATGAGTTAAATCCTCATCAATATGCCAACCAACTCTTTGTTGATGATAAAAAAGAATGTCTTCATTTATTCGTGATCCTTGATTTACCATTCCTTGCTGAATGGATGTACTAGGAGCAGCAGTTGATTCATCTTCATGTAACTCATGTACCCTCTCTCCATTGTTGGAAGACAAACTGAAATTTCCTCCTTCAGTAATTTTTGAAGAAATTCCCTCTTCTTCACAAACAAATGATTTGTGTTAAGCGCATTAATACCCACTTCAAATAGTGGATTATCAAAAGCCTTTTTAGATTTGTTGATGAAAATCTGAATGCTCTTGTCTCCCAGGACAACGTTCCAAATCAAATGTTTCTTGTATGAGATCAAGCTCATTAAGAATTTTTTGAATCTTTTCAGCTCTCCCTTTGTTTTCTTGCTCCCATGAACATTGAACATCAAAAATATGATTCTTTGCTTCAATTAGAGTCTCATGCACTTCCTACAACTTGGTTCTAATAAGCTCGTTCCACTCCAATGCCTTGTTAGCAATTTTGGTCACTTTGTCTTTAACACGAATGATGTGCAAAATACTTGATTTGATTTCCTCCAAGGCAAACTTAATGGACTTCATATTAGCAATGGAAATGCAACATACATCTTCTCCTCTAGGCACAACATAAATCAAATTTTCAACATGCCGATGCAATTCATCAAGCTTTGACAGAACTTGAATTCCCTTTTTAGCAGTTTGTGAACTTGAATTGCAATCTTCATATGCTGGTTGAGATGATGTAGTACAAGCTTTGATGGATAAAGATTTCAAAAATCGTTTGAGTTGTACTCCTCAACTTGTCATGCATGTGATGGACACTCTTCATCATCCCATCCATAGTACCTTCCAATTCCTTAGCTCTCTGCCTTAGCTTGGTTTCAGGAGAAGAGAAATCTGTCTTATAACTACTAGAAGTTTCTCCTTCCATGTTGTCTTCTACACATGATTCAAGGGAGTTGGTCAATTTAGCTTTTAAATGGGAAGAGGCCTCAACTTCCTCTTTCTCTTTCTCCTCTTTAGCTTGCTTTTCAAACCAAAATTCTCCGGAATTGTGGGGATGAAGAAGCAACTCACTGGTTGAACAGGTATCTTCTTCTAACCAAACTTCTCCTTCATTTGGATTTGCACTTATGGCCTCTTCATGCGTCTCCATGTCAACTCTTGTTTCCAAGAGTTTTTCCCTTGAATCTTCAACTTGAAACTCCCTAACCAATGTTGATTGTAATTTTCCCTTTTCAGTGACGACCTTGTTATGGACTGTTAGCCTATTTCTGGAAATCTGTAGGCTATTTAGATGAGCATAGTAAGATTTCCAGTGTTTCCTGCTCAGGTTGGTTTTCTGTGGTTTTGTTGTAAACTTACTATTTTTAGCATTGACTATTTTTAATAAATCCATTTTTGGCAGTATCTTCATCAACAATATTGTTCAGTTCATTATCCAAATCATGGTAAACTCCCAGTTCTGGTTTGGCGTTGGCTTTCTCATTGGACTAAGTTTTATACTTAGTTAAAATTGTGTTTTGAAATTGTACCCCACACCTAGCTTAATGACTTCAAATTGTTTTTAAGTTGGGGCCATAAAGTTGATACATTTAATATTTTATTAAATGTTTTATTTCTTATCAAAGTGGGACGACTTGGAGAGGAGATTGAAGAAGTTTTAATATTTTATTTTAAAAGGTTTTTTTTGGTGATGGGCGTCCCTTTTTGGGAAGTTGAAGAGTTGTCTGTTGGAGTTACAGTTGATTCATCTCCTTTTGAGAAGCTTATTTATTGATGGCTTGCTCTTTCTTTCTCATCTTGGAAAATTGAAAGTAAAGTTATGTTGCTGGTTTGAAATCTAGAACCTGGTTAAGGGGAAGCTTAGCGAATTCAATCCATCTTTCGGGCCCGAAACTATGGCTTCCTAGGTGGTTCTTTGAGACTGTACTTCACACATGAGTGCAGATGGAGCTTAATTTCTGATGTTATTTAACAAGTTGCTGCTGTATAACATGTTATTGAGTTGCTGATTGGTTCATGGCTGAAGCGAATTTCTGATCACTGCTTCGCCACTGATTTTCCTATCGTTCTGGGTACTGGCCCAAGCTGTTCTACTGTGGAGGGCGCCCCTTTCTGCAAGTTTGCGGATTTTTTTGTGAAGATTGTGATTTTTGAGAGAAGGTTGACCCTTTATGGAGGTCGTACCTTCCTGCCTAGTTGCATTGGGATTCGTGCCACTGACAAGTGTGAAGTTTGAAGGTGTCTAGTTGCTGTGTTTTGGACGCCTTTGCTCTAAGATTCATCCGCTTTCAGTTTCACGTCAAACGGACTTCGTTTGGAGGAGTTATGAACATTTTGGTGAATTCACAATTTGCTGGTCTGATTTTCTGTATCTTCTGTTTTTGATCAGATTAGTTAGTTTTTATTATCATGCTGATTTGAGCTTCAATTCTTCATCTATTCATGTTGTAAGAGTTAGAGGAAGTGATACTCTAACCATTGCTTGTTTTGAAAGCTTATCTTTGATATATTGCAACCGTTTGTTATTTGTTTGTAAGCTGATTAGTAGTACTAACAACAGTTGTTTAGTTTGCTGCAATTTTAGTTTATTGTATTCCCCCCACGAAATAAATGGTTGTGAGGATTTGTATACCCCCCACTGAACAAGTGAAAGTGTGGTTACATGGCTAGCTTGCCGCTTTAAAATAATTGTAATAATCTCACCCACTGAATAAGTGGAGTATTCCCACCGCTTGTGGATGCTTGCATTAGCAGAAGAAGTGTTATTTCAGTTTTTATAATTAGCACTCCACCATATGTTAGCACCTCACCTTCTAAAGGATCTTGTGTGCACATTCTTGGTGTTGAGTTTAGCTCTCTTTTTCAATTGTAATCAAGTCAATTATTGAGTTATTAGATCCTTGGGATCCTCTGACCATATGCCCGCCCCTCCTCCTTAAGTGGTTTTAGGGCGCATTCTTGGTTAGAGTTATTTTAGCATCGTTTTGTTTTGGAGCTAATCTTAACGGGTGCATGATTGCATTGTATGTGAACTGAAAAATAAAAATAAATTAAGGGGAACATTTCATTGACTCACTGTTCTTCTTTGTAGAAAACATGAGTACCTCATTAGACTTCAAGGCTTTGTCTGTCACATTACATTCTACTATAGAATGCCTCGATTCTTCATGTGTTTCAGGAACTGCTGTGGACATATTGCATTCTTCTGTAGAATGCATGGACAAATGCAAATCTGTAGATACCTCCTAAACATTTGCTACGAATTCAAAGGGATTCCAACTTTCATTCCCCTCTTCAACATCATAAATATCCTTTGTTCTCAATAGTCTTCATCAAAAGAGGTTTTAACTTTTCTTCACATTGATTGAAAATTTCATTGATTAACATATCAGTAGTGGGAGAAATCTGCTCTTCGTGTTCATAAGCATCCATGAGAAAAGATTGGATGCTTTTTGGAAGATTATCAACTTCTTTGATGGTAAGAATTAGAACATTCATGACAGCTGCAAGTACCCTCTCTTCTTGCTCACTCCAGGTTGAGGTGAAGAGATAATAAAACAAATGATAAATCTGATTTTGCATCTCCAAATCTATCAAAAAGATGCAAGCTCTAACTTCTAAAAATGTCTTTAATACAACAACCCTTCTTGAAAACAAATTACTTCCAGTTTCATCCAAATCTTGAAAACTCTCCACTATCATGTTTAGAATGATCTTCATGGTTTCTTCATCAGAGGGCAATTGAGGTACCTCAATTCTTATCACTTCCATGAAGCAAGAAGAAATCAACAGCTTGGTTTCTTCATCAGGATGTCTCAGCCAATAGGGCTGATTCAAAAAGGTCATTGCAGGTACTAATGCCAACTGCATTATCTCAGAAGGTGATTGCTTCAACTGTCTCAAACATTGTTCCAACAAATGAAGAATGTTCTCTTCATCTTCCCTTGACTGAAATTCTTTTTCAAGTCTTTTTCTTGCCATATAAAGTGTCTTGGCCAGATCCATCTCTTCATCATTAGCCATTCCTAACTGCCGACTTCTAAACTGAACTCAAATCTGCTCACAGGTTTAGTATTTGTTGATTTAATGCACGGTAATCAACACACATGTGCAAGTTATTATCTTTCTTCTTCGCAAGAACTTCTGCTGGAGAAAAAGAGTTTCTTGGTTTCTCAAAGCCTCTGAAAAAGTATCAATCTCAGACCACTGAAATTGAACTTTGTTTCCTTTGGTGTAGCAACGGAATTCTTTGTCACTCATTTGCCTCTGAAGCGTTGAACACACAGGATGGCGGGATAACAGGCTTTGATACCACTGAAATGTGCCCCTTAATTTTTTCTCAATGTTTTTACAACACAAACCAACACTATGCCAAATATTAGCGTTAGCTCCCAAAGATAATCAAACTGAATGTAACCTTCACCAAGAATGTTCACCAAGATCCTATTGAAGGTGAGGTGATAGCATATGGGAAGGGATCGTTAGCAACAACTGAATTGAATTACAATGCTGGAAAAGAAGGTAGGCGGTGATCCGACCATGAAGATTCCATGCTACCACTTGTTCAGTGGGGGGAAGGATATTACAATGAAGAACAATTCATCCGCTTTCTAGTAGGCATCCACTTAAGCAGTGGGGAAACTCCACTTATGCAGTGGGTAAATTATGAAAGATACAATAATAATTCCTCCTCATTGGCGGTAAACCATCCAAGGGTTATAGTGTTTGCATTAAAATCACAAAGTAAATGCAGCAATATTATTGACTGGATTAATGCTACTAATTCACAGCCTTACAATGCAAATTATCTGCAATATACAAAGTGTTACAATTGAATAATCAATGCAAATGCTAGAGAATGATTTCTCCAACTTCTAATCATCCCAACTACAAAATTACAAGCCAAAATCTGAACTGCTGATAAGCTGATATGAAAAAACAACAAATTGTAAGAGCATTACCAACAACTATGCAATACATCAAAATACTTATTTCTCTCTCAAAACTCCTATGTTGCACTCCAAATTGAAGATGAACACATGCTAGAGCATGGCGACTAGCATACATGAGATATGCAATGCATAACAACAATAAATTGAAAACACAACTTCCAATAACCAGCAAAGAGATGGTACGGCCCTAGAAGAGGGGCGACCTCTCTAATAAATTGTAGACTCCATTAAAAAATCTGTAAATGCACCAAAGGGGGCGCCACTAGCATAGAAAGCATAGGAGCCAATACCCATAAGCAAATTAAAATCATACAAAGAGCTGTATTTGAAAATCTCCTTCAGCCATGATATAATCAACAAACACAAAACTAGAAACTCTCAACAAAAACTCCAACGATGAAGCTCAATATGCACTTCTGAATGAAACACACTCTCAATTGACCATCTAGGGAACCATAGTTTCAGGTTTGAAGAACGGTGTGAATAGCTAAGCTCCCCTTTAGCCGGGTTGTTGAAATCAATCCAACAACATTTTGATAAGATAAACAATAGATCCCTAGTGAATGAGCAATGGCCTTATTAAATAGAGTTTGAGGTAACTCTTCAGCTTCCATCATTTCCCTCCAAAAGGGACGCCCAACTCCTTTTGCAATAATTTAATTTTAAAATGCACTTAATTCTCCATTTTCCTAGGTGTCCAACATCACCTTGGCAAATATTAAAACATTTAAATGTTTAATTCCTTCATGAGGGTGTCCAAACTCAAGAATAATCAACCTTAGAAATATTAAATAAACCTCCTGATGAGGCGTCCACCCTCAAGGTCCCCCTTTTAAAAATATCATGAAGTTATTGTGCTAGGCCAAGGGGTTAAAAGCACATTATAATAATAATTAAATGATTTAAATAAATCATTTTACCAAATTGAGCCTCAAAATGCTGAAAGCCAAAAATGCTCCAAACTACGTTGACCGAAATGGAAACTGAGCTGACTATTGATGCTACTGCCCAAGATGGCATTGCCAGAAATAGAGCTTACTAAAAATATTAAGCTCTGAAAGTTGCTCAATTCACATTGCATGTTATATCATTGTGAAGCTCTCTGAAAACCCAAAAAGAATCCGCAATCCAAATCTCAAAAGTCTAATGTGTTGGCTAAAAATAGCAAGATTTGAGAAAGGTTGTCAGATGGAGATGCATGTTACACCATTCCAAAGCTCTCCAAAAACCCAGAAAACTCCACCAGACATGCATAAGAAACTCTTACAAGCAAACCTTCAAAAATGCTTCAGAACCCCCATAAAATAGGAAACCCTAATTTTACCTTTGACAAGCCTACGGGCTTCCGGAAATAGGCTATCAGTCACAAAAGAGTGTATGGCTTAAATGGGGACATTACATGTTATCCATGTGTCTCACCTCTAGAGGACCCTTGGACAATATGTCACACCTTTAAAGGAATTGCTACCCTTAGATGATGAGGAAAAGCTCATATTGGTACTTGATGTTGTTATTGATATCAAAGTGAAGAAGTCGAGGAACAAAAGCTTTATAGAGTATTTGTTTCATTGGAAGAATCAATTTGCAAAAGATGCTATTTGGGAAGGATCAGAGATTTTGGAGATCCAAATTGCATTGCTTGAGGGCAAGCAATTTTGGGAAGGGCGAGCTTGTAATGTCCCAAACCCTAAGTATGAGGGTGTCTGAGTTATTTTCTTGCCCTAGGCGGGAATGCTTTCCTACCATCCTACTTGAAGGCGATTGCATGAGGGATCTGTTGGTGTGTGTTTTGAATACGCCACCATACATAGAATAAAATGCCCAAGGACACTTTATCCTCTCTTGAAAAGTAATTGCAAATACCTAGAAGATAATACAATGACTCCAATGTTTCTTTTGGCCAGGTTATGACATATGGACAAGGTCAGTGGGCGTTGTGATTTGCTGGTAATCACAAGGGGACTTACATAAAATTCATTTCTCGGGTCGAGGACTTAGACAGTTTTATCATTGAGGCTCTTTAGATGGGTGTTTCAGATATTCCAAAAAAAAAGGCAAAAGGATAAGGGTTTAGAAATCTAAACTACGCCTAGGAACTCAAGAGACGGCAGTGACGAGATAAAATAGGGTAACCACACTTTGTTTCGCCTCCTTTGGACAACTACGCAAAGTGGGTGCAATCTTCAAAGGAAGTGATAATAATTTTCATGTTTGAATTGAAAACAAACAGAAGTTAAGCATCCACAAATCAACGGCTCAGACTGACTTTACACATCAAATGCAAATCATCTATTTGACAAAAGTATGAGCTAAATTTTATCTATCGCTGCTATCAAATCTATCATCCACTTAACAAACATATAAATGAAATACTAATCTAATTCTACTCTAAGTGTTGAAGGAGAAATATTAAACCTTGCACACTATTTGAAAACAAAAGTGATTCTAAGCAAATCATGCACTAGAGCTTTTATCGACAGAAATAGTCTTGTCGCAACAATACTATACAACTCACTTCACAAATTGTAAATGAGAGTAATCAAATTTATATAGAGTTCATGAATTTCAATAAACGACTCAGATTAAAAATGAGCCAACGACCAAGATCAAAACAAATAAACCCTAATTAGGGTTTCCCAAAATGACTTCAGTAAACAGAGAGTTGACAGGGTGATGTGGCGCTTTGGAGCTATTATCAAGGAATTACATCCCGATCCTCCCGCGTTGCCGTGTGTTCGATGAATCTGGACACGATCAAGGCAACTTCATCCATGGTGACCTGAGGAAGCATTCCGATCCTGAATTCCAGTCCGTCCACACTCTCGGCGCATCTGGCAAATGTATCCTCCCACTCTGGCTTGGTCTTCTCAAAAGACTCTCGGATGCTTAAGAAGTTCGCCAATTTGGCCCAGTCCTGCTTCAAAATAGGTCCTGTGATGGCAAAGATGCCTTCTTGGACCTTCCCTTTCAAAACCTCTAACTGCAGGTCATTCTCTCATAGAGCCTTCTTATCCAGGATATCAGCGATCATGTTGAGAAGTTTGGCTTGAACTTCTTTGACTTGTTCTTCCAATCTGATACCGTCAACCTTCACCCTCTCCAAGACTTCGCCTCGTGCTGTCAAGGCCCAATACCAGATGTGGAAGTTGTAGGCTGCTCCTGCTGCAATAACACCTCCGTCTATCAGCTCCTGCTTAGGAACTCCTTTCAGAATCCTAAGGCAAGGGATTATCCTATCTTGCACATCCGGAAGGTTATCCCACACTTCTGCCAAAGCGGCCAGCCTAGAAAGTAGGGCAGTGGCCTGACCATAAACCAGAGTTAACCTCTCTACGAATGCCTCAGCTTCAGTCCCCTTTGCCGCTATCCATTCTCTGGCTTCCCGAACGGTGACCATGTTTTCTTTTATCTTTTTAACAGCCCCCTGTGAAGAGTTCGGAAGTAGAGGAGCTGCCGTGTTGTCTTGATCAAGTGGCTTGATCAAGTGCTGGATATACTCCTTTAGGCGCTCAATTTCTAACTGACACTCCTTCCTTTTGGCTACCTCCTTTGCCAACCTTGACTTGATAGTGGACACAGAATTGTCCAAGTCTTCAATTTCCTGGCCCTTAGTGGTTGGACCCAAGTCAATGGTTGTGATGGCATAATCTTGTGGAGCCATGTCCTCCTGTGGCCTGTCCCTTGTAGGCATTGCGATCTGCACTGTCCTATTGCTGGCTCCATCTCTCTGTATGCTCGAGAATTTCTTTGCTGGCTTCATAACAACAGTCTGCGTAAGTTTGGCCAAGAAGTCAGCAGTGTCATTCTCTTCTGGCTCCTCCACTGGTGCTTGTACTTTCAACCTCTCTCTTAGCCAATCCGGGATCGTCGGCTGCTCTATGCCTTCATCTTCCGACCTGTCTTCTCTGTCAGGAACGTCCAGAATTCCCCTAAGGGCTGAAATCATTCCTTCCTGGAAATCCTCGTTTTGGGTGTCCACATTTTCATCATTGGACTCCAATATTTTTGTGCCTGTGGGAGATGGTGGCGCATCCTCGTCCGGCTGAGGCTCCATATTGTTTTCCGGAATCGGGGAAGGATCCCTAATGTCAGCCAGTGAAGCATCTACAGTAGCCAACATCTCCTCAATATTCCTGGATGCGGCTGAGTGGGAAGGCTTTACCTTAGCCTGCTTCTGAACTGGCTCCTGCCTGCACCTATCTCCTTCCTTTTCCTGGAAGTGGTGGCCTCTATCATCTCCACGCCCTGGGATGCGTCTGCATTGGAAGAATAGGATTCCGCCTCACTCAACATATCATAAGTTAAGGTTATCCTTTTTCACATGAGTTCCTGAACCTGTTGATCAACCCACCACTGCGTATACTTGATGATAGGTCTCATCAAAGTATTTAAATCGGCGTGCTCGGATTCTGACCACCTGACCACCGGCAAAGGCAAGCTCTCATCAAGGTGCTGCTGTACCTGCTGTCCATCTTCCTCCAACTGATCCGGCACTCGACAAAGTTCTGTTGCTCTGATCAAACTGACTGGCAGTCTGGACCACATCTTTCGCCTAACTTCAAACTCGTCCGCAGCATTTGCCCAGAAATCTTCCAGTTTGACCCTATGCTTGAACCTCCTTCCATCCATCGTCTTGATGTGGTGATGCTGGTCGAAGTGGCTCCTTGATGGGTAGGTAGCAAAAGGATAATGCTGAATCTCGAGCCTGGCACTATCTGCTGCCTGTGATGATGGACAAGACTCTAGCATGTTCCTTATAAAGAAGGGAAAGGTTACTGTCGCCTTTTGCTTTGTACATTGGAGGCGTTGAAATTCTTCTAGCTGCCTTAGTACTTCCAACAGGACCATCTTGTTAGTTGGGAAAATGGGCAAACGATATTGGCTCCCAGTGAATCCCTGGATTCTGATGTACGTATATCGGGGATACTGGATAAACCATGACCCATATTTGCCAACCAGCTTCTTAGCCTCAGGAGTCAACCGTTGATGCGTCCCTCTCTGGAGTATCCTGGTGATATACATAAGGAAGGTGTCATGAGCTCGCCGGAAGTGTGCCTTTTCTTTCAATTGCAATTGTGGATACCAGTTGTATGCCTTCAGCTCATTTGACCCACTGCCGACCGTGCCCTTGCATATCAAGCCTGCATACTTGTAAGTCCTAGCCAACATGTAGATGACATAAGAACTCATATAAAACGTTTTCGTTTTCTCTAGGTTGACAAGCTGCTCGTGGAGGTTGTTGCTAATCATTCGTGACCAGTTAAACATCTTTACGCCCTCTGTGATGTCCTCAATAAAATAGTACATCCATGGCTCAAATGGCGCCCCCAAAGGACTGCCTGCTATTCTGTTCAGCAAGATAATGATGTCTCCGTAGTCCTCCTTGAAGTCCGTACGCATCAACTTCTTGGGCATCTTCTTGACTGACGGCCTAGGCTTGTCCAGCGATGACTTGTTGATGTTGGCGGCACAAAGGTCAGGCTGCTCATCATACAATCTCTGGGCGTCTTCCTTAGTTTTATAAGTGGTTTTAGGATACGAAGGAATGCCAAAGGCTTCTTGTATGGCCAACTCTCCCAAATGTGCCAATATTCTCTTGTCAGGCGCCACAATTTGTCTCAACTCAGCATTATAATGGAGCGCACACTCCACCATTAATTCAACACATTCAAGCGTAGGCGGAAATCCGGCAGCTTGAAATATTCCATTTCTTACCATTCTCCTGGCTGCAGGCGTGGGTAAAGGCCCGTTGTGCCCATATACTCTTCTCTTGAATTCATCTAGGTCTATATGACCAAGATTGGTGTCCGAGACGTTCTTCCATTTTGATTTTATTTTAGTCTCTGGTTGCGATCCTTTGTTCGCGAACTTCATCTGTGCTTGCCTGGACGTCTCTTCTTGATTGACTGTCAATTTGCAAGTACAAAATGCTTAACATTAATATAAGAACTTTTAAAATCAAATTACTCCGGGTGTAGTTTGGACAAAATCGCACTTTCAGCTTATTAAATTAAAATTTCTGTCAAAAAGCAAGCTGAAAGTAATCAAATTCGCCTATTTATGAATGAAATTCGTGCCGGAAATGAAGTAGAAGATAGAAACGAGGTGCAAACACATTGTCGATTAATTTCCAAACCTCAAAGATCGTGTTCTGGCTGCAAATGAATTTAAAAATTCTGAAAATCTGCCAGAGGAAGTGCGCCAATATGCTGGGAAGTACGATTTTCAGCAAAGAAATAAATTATTTCTCTCTAAAAATCACGCCTGTCAACAATAAATTACTTCCTTGATTCTCACAGCAGCGTTACTTGCACTAAATTTTCCTTCACAAATGATTCCCAAAAGATTCGAGAAAGATAGCCTCTTCTCAGCCGAAATTGCGAAGAAATGAGTTGCTGAAACTCGTTTTATGGCTGAGAAGTGCGATTTTCCTCAAGGAATTGCTTTCTTTTCTCTGATTTTCTTCCAATTTTTAGAAACGTTTTTCTTCTTAAATCGGCAAGTTTCTAATTTCACTTTCGGTTGTCGAGGCAAGTTTCTAATTTTCATCTCTGTGCCACCTCTGTTTGAGATTTTCGAATTTCTCAAAAAAAAATTGCCTAAGTGTTGGAGAAAATATCAAAAGATATTAAATTAATTGTTTAAAATTAATTTTCCAATGTACTTTAAATTTTCGAATCATGGCAATTTTAAATTTACCTAAGGCAGAATAATTCAATCTTCCAAATAATCTCTGGACTTCGAATTGTTTTAATTAAAATTCCCTAATTGTTGGGAAATAATTAAAAATATTAAAATATTTAAAATTCCAACCCGTTTAACCTTGATACATGGCTAAGTCTGTTTGTCCGAGTTAAAATATCTCTTTTCGAATCGTTTGCCTAGCCAAAATGTGCTCAATAGTTCATCTGCCAAATTTCAATTCTCTAGGCGGAGTTCTGACCCTTCTGGACATTTTTATTTAGCCAAACGATTCATCTTTTGGGTCGGGCGAACTTGGAGATCTCTGCCACTTTGCCATTTTTTATTAGTGCCTTAGGAATTTTTTTCAAGCTGAGAGGGGCGGTCTTCATGGTTGCTCTGCCAAACACTCTTCATTTTATGCCAAAGAATTTCATTCCGTTGTGTTGAGGAGTGATTTTCGTGCCGGCCAAATCTCTTCTTCCTCTGGACATTTCTCTGTTTTTCATGCCTTAGAAAAATTTACCTTTCAAAGTTGGACGAACTTCTTATAATTCCTTGCCAATGGCGTATTTTATTCTCCATTTGTCTTAGGTGAACTTCACACTTTTCTTGCCATGGCGAATTTTATTCGTGCCTTGTCCAATGGAAAATTTCACTTGTATTGGCCATTTAATTCCACATAAGGCGAGTTTTCCTTGCAATTTTACCCCTTCCAAACATCTTGGAGTGAACCCCTTCATATTTTTACCCTTCTCCACACTTCTTGGGGCGGACTTCATGGACTTCTTGCCATTTTAGCATATGGCGGACTTCATAGACCTCTTGCCATTTTCCTTTATGCTGGGCGGACTTGCTAGACTTCATGCTGTTGACCCTTTTGGGCGGACTTTGACCATTTTGTGCCATGGGCGGACTTGGCTCTCTCCATGCCATGGGCGGACTTGCCTTGTCTTGCGCCATCCACCTCTCTTCAAACATCTTGGGCGGACTTTAGCTTCCTCATGCCAAGGGCGGACTTGTCTTCCTTCTTACCATGGCGGACTTGGAGACCTCCATGCCATTCCTTCCTTGAGGGCGCCATCTTCATGACTTAGCCATTTTTCAAAACTTTTGCTATTTTACCTTGATTCTTTTGACATCTGGAGGCTTGTTGATTTCTTGCCTGATGGAATCCAAAAATAGAAACTTTCTAAAAATAGAAAAAGCAAAAAAACATCCCTAAAAAATAGGAAGTGTTAGAATTGACCGAAAGCAATGGCGTTCCTCGTCTACTGGGTCTTCTGAGCATTTCCATGGCGTTTAAGCTTTCAAATGGGTTCAAAATTTCAACTTGGCCGGACTGACTCTCAAAACCTTATTCAAATTTAGGACTCTAAACTGGCGATTCAGAGGGCGACATCAAAACTTGGGGGTCCCCATTTGCACTGGGGCGATGTGTGAAATAGGTCACAATAGGATCGCCAATCCTTGAACTCCAATGGGATCTCAAGTCTTCTTGCCCCACGGTGCATGGTACTTGGTAATTCCTCACCTTGTTCCTTGGTCAGCTTCACTAATTTTTGTAGGCCTTCATGCCTTTCCATCTCCTACTCCCCATGTCACATTGGGTATCTCATTTCCTTGATCCTTGCTCACCCTTCTTAATTGTTTGAAGGTTCCTAGACTCTCTTCCCTTGCATTGCAGCATGGAGTATCTTGTTCTCTCGATTTTTGACCCCTACTTTGCTCATGCATTCCTTCCTTAGACCTTCGAGACTCTCCCTACCTCTTTGCTTGACATCTTGACTTCCAATTTCCTAGTTCCTTTTGCCATTGCATCGATTGAGTATACATTTCCTTAGACCACCACCTTTTCCTAGACACCCATTGTTCGAACACAAAGTTTCATCTCTCACCGTGGGCAACTAGGGATGTCATTAATGGTCTCAATTTTGAATGAGATAAAGTGGCGGGAAACTTTGGGCTTGTGCTAGGACTTCAACCTCTATGTAAGGTGGACAACTTCATTAGTTTGCATCTTTTACTATTTTCATCAAATCATAACCCTAGTTTGAGCACAAGAGTTTATTTGTTGGATCTGAGCACATAAACCCTTAGGTTTTGGAGATTAGTGGATGAAACCATATTGATTTCCTAGAGTTTAGAGGACAAAACTCCCTTGGTTTCCCGAGGCAACTTCATATGGAGGTTGTATTTGCATTTCAAGTTTAGAGGACTTCAATGTTTTTTAGCATTTCAACTATTTGCATGTCTTTGAAATATATTTGTAAGTGTTGTAGAGGCAAATATTTGTAAATCATTTATAGCTGAAATGTACTTGAATGAAATATTTGAATAAAGTATTTAGTTCCAGCTAGTGGTACATGTGCAAATTTGTTATATGTGTTGGGGGTATTTCATGTTCTGATTGTTCTTGCAATCTATTGTCAAACTGTTTTGGTGGCTATTTCACATCTAAGTGTTTTATATGAATATTTTAGTGAAGGGTCATTACAATAAGTAGTGTGCCAGAACCGAGAGAAGTCTAGAGGTGGGGAGAAGTGTCCCAGAGACTCCAAATTGAGATAGTTCAAAATCTGAAATTCATCACTTGTTAGAATGGACGCTTGTCATGATAGTAAGTAGAACATGTGGTAATATTGCAAAACATGTGTCAATTAGCCCTGTTTTTTTATAATAGCCATGAGTAAGCCCCTTTATGGGCCTTCAAGAACAAAGTCACATGGCATGTAATACTGATGCAAAATTGATAATTGAAATGTCTATGTGAAGAAATCATGCTAATTCAAAACATAAACGATGATTAGTAACTATGTTGCAATATGAGAATGCTGAGTTGGTTCTGCTTTGGAGATGACCAAAAGTGATCAAATGACAGCAAAACTTGACAAGTTAGGTATGGATGGATAGATGACTGAGGTAGGAAGGTGACACAACTGATTTGGTGTAAAAAAGATGAAGTATGCAAAAGTTATTAAAGAAATACTAATGCAAAGTTTCTAAAGTCTCACAATGGTGAAGGGTGAAAGACGAGCAAACAAATAGAAAATCACTAATCCAAAACTGATGCAAGACTGAAAATGACTGATATTTTTTTTGTATTTTTATGAAATGTAACTTAGGATGCAAACTAGGGTCATAAGACTTCACTAGAGCTAGGGTAAGTTAAGGGAAGGAAAAATGCAATCTAATGAAGACTCTGTTGGAACTAATATCTTAGGCATCCAGCCTTGAGTTGATGTGTGACAGTTGTATTTTTGGGCCTAGAGTGGCAAGCTGGTCGGAGGATCAGGTTTTAAAGTTGATTTTTGAAGTTTAGATCGTCGAAAGTTTTGATAATTAATCGACTACTCCCATTTCTGATTTCAAGTCTCTTAGTCGAGAATTGAGCCCAGAATTGTGATTTTTGCCGAGCTTGGCATTTTTGAACAGCACACAGTTCAAAGTCAAAATTTGAAAATTTGGCAACTGGACGAGTTTAGATAAATTACAATCAACTTTCAATTTTGATTTTGAGTCCATCAGGTGAAAATCGAGCTTGTGGTGAGTTTTCTATTAATTGTTCAAAATTGACAGTATTCATAAACAACTCCAGCTTAAAGCTTTATTTTCTGACCAGTGATTGCACAAGGACCAACAACATTATTAGCATCACCTCACTACTTTTCAGGGCTCCTGAACGTGTTTTGCACCTGTGGCAGTGATATCGTCAATTCACAGTTAATTGCTTAAATGGTTGGTATGTTTTGTAAGAAAAAATTAAAACAATTTAATATTGTTTTTAATTAAAAAGAGGAGGTTGAGGATTGTTTGCAAGTAATATTATAAATGTGAATTATTAAATGATTATTTGCAAGTAATATTATAAATGTGAATTATTAAATGATTGTTTGCAAGTAATATTATAAATGTGAATTATTAAATGATTATTTGCAAGTAATATTATAAATGTGAATTATTAAATGATTGTTTGCAAGTAATATTATAAATGTGAATCATTGAATTGAATAGAGGAATGAAGGGAGAAAGCCCACCGTATAAAATTTATTTAATAATAAAAAAGGAGGGGCAAATATTAGAGTCTTTGCACTAATGCGCTAGTTTGTGAGTGCAGCATATACAAACCTGGAGCATTGCGCAAAGCTTAGTATAAAAACATTTCTCATCCTTTAATTATGTGCAAGGGGAGCATTGAAACAGTCACCTGTTTATGCAAATTATATTTGCCAATTCTTGGGTCTACTGCAAAAAGAAACAATATTTTATTAATATTGTGTTGTTGCACTAAATGAAAGGGGGGTTGAATATCAAAACTCAGTACAATATTTAATTATTGGCACAAGGCTTAGTTTTAAAAGTTTTGATCTTGTAGTTAATGGATCTTAATATTTGCAATTTTATAATTATTGCACTGCTGTGCAAAGTTAGGGGAGAGTGCTAAACTAAACTTGGTGCATTACCAAAATTCGACGCAACATCAAGGTGCAATATTAGTGATATTTTAATCTTTGACTATTTATTGACTAGGGAGGTGTTGAATTTATTTTTTCCTCTGTCACAAAAGAACAGAAACTTGAGTGCTGCATTTTATTTATGTAAGATACTACACACAGATAATATCTTGGCAACAATAAATGAAGTCTCAGAATAATGGAAGAACTGGATCAGACACATATAAATTCACAGCAACACTAAACACCCATACTCTGAAAGAGAACAACTACAGAATATTGATGGATCATTATATACCAAAAATATGATACCAATCCAGCAATCGCCTCAAAACAACAATGAATTATGAGTTGCAAATTGATAGATACACATTCAGAACTGAAAGATGCTATCACAGACCATCTTACAACTGCAATAACGATGACTGGAATAGATGACCGCCAAATGGAGGGACACCAATACAGTTTAACTCATAGAAAAGGAGGAAGACTGGAAATGATAACTGGCCTATGCCAGATGCGGGTGCACTCGCAGCCACAATAAATATTCAACATACATCACAGATATCAATTGCAGAGTAAATAGATAAATCCACGATTTTCTGTCCAATATACTGCACCAAACCACTAGTTCAGAGAGTTGGACCGAATTATCTCAATGGCAATAGTAAATGTCATATCCTTCATAAGTCAATTCACCACAACTCTGTCAGTGATTAATATAATGAATATCCCGTCAATTCGAACTCTTCAAAGGCAATGATTGAGCAATGAATTCCGGTGGTAGATCCCGTGGATACTTGGACACTGCATTTTGAGTAGGATCGCGCACAGGTAGAGTCTATTATGCCGATACGTCCAATGTTGGCACCCTTGTAGTAGCGCCTTTGTTGCCTTCCACTTCCATATGTTTTCTGCCCGTGAAAGAAATGAACAATGGTACTCCAAACGGGGATCTATGGCGTGAAACCAAATGCTCGACCTGAATCGCGGGTTGTGGCGCGAGCCAAAGGCTTCGCCAACAACTCGTTTCCTATTGCCTCCCCTCCTCAGTTCATGCTCATTCATGTGATCAAACCTGTTATAGAAAGATGCGAATTGAGTATGGTATACTGGAAATTACGGAGAGAAAACACAGTCCCAAGGCAAGGTTTTCGTCCCACCTTGATGCTGCACTATAGAGGGTGTTGTCTCTGGCAGAAAGCAAGACTCCTTGTCCAACTATGTTGATCCTCTCCAGCAAAAACATTCTAATATATATATTAGCATATAGGCGTCCCCAAACAAGTTGGCCCAGGATAGGAGTAATTAGTAACTTTAATTGTTATTATTTTAAAATATTATTATTATATTAAATATATATTTAATTTAATTTATTGTTAAGAAACACTATTTTTTTTGCCCAAAATGAAATTAGGGCCTAGGTGGGATTGGGGACATGACAGTCCTCCCTTCTTGAAATTGCTTGCCCTCAAGCAATTGCAAGCCTGTGTCTGTGAGTGACAAGTCTATCAACAAGTGATGAAAGATATGATCTTTGAGGCACAACCATCTATACCAAGTTTTCCGCTGCTCCACTTTGATATAAACATCATTGAGCCAATAATTGTGACGCAACTCATCATGATCCCAATAAAATAGTGCACCAAACATATCAATACCCAGATTCCAAATCATCACACTATCACATCCAACAAATGTGAGGAGATAGATGTATTTCAAAGGGCTATCAACACCAACCAATTTCCCAACTCAGAGTGATCTCCCATGGATGTGCAAAACACCCATCATGGGTGCATGAAGAATCATATCAGCCCATCCTAGGTTGCTGATGTAGGTCAGAACAGCACCCCAAAATCTGAAAATCAGGCTTATGCAAGAAGTGCCTCTGATGACATATGATGATAGTGCCTCATCATTATGCCATCTACCACTGTTAAAGAGATGATCCATATCTCTCCGAACCACCCAATCAGCCACTGTCCTCTGAGCACTTCCAAGGAACTCCATGTATAACAATGTAGAACAGTCATCTCTCATCAAAGCATGAAGCAGAGACCCATGAATTAGGGCTGGAACATCAATTTCCTCATGCTCATGTTCGTACCATGCACCATAGTCCAGCTGAAATGCAAATTCAAAGCCAAGTATTATAACAATATCTCCATACCTAGGATCATAGATCAGCTGAAACTCCATTCCTCCAAGTGTGTGCCAATCAAAAGCAAATGCATCCATGATGTCTCCAGGTGTGTGCCAAACAAGGGTAAATGCATCCATGATGTGTGCCATAAGTCCTGAAAGTAGGACAGACTCATGCTTCACCAAAGAGTCATCAATATGATGGGATTGTATCTCATCATGAGTAAACTTCTCAAATTCTCTATGAATTGCCAAAGACTCAACCAAACCTGAATCATCCATCTCTCCATCTTCATATGAAGGCATAATACTGGTGGCTGCTCCACTAAGTGTGTGCCCCATCATGCCATCCAAGTGCATGTTGTGAGCCTTCAAATGGTCCTCCAAAAGAGGTGACAATACACCCTCGTGAAGCAAGCTATGTAAATACTCAAGGAATTCTGAATCATACCTCAAACTTGACTGCTTCACTTGCTTAGCCACCATATAAGGCTTATTCATCATGTGCCACATGCTTCAAATCTTCTTTGCCTCTTGCCTGACATGGCATAGCAAGTCGGGCATCTCTTGCCTTGGACAATCCATAAAATCTTCATGTGTGACCCCTAGTGGTCGGTAGGAGAAGTCTTCCCACTCTCATTCTCATGTGTAAGGGCTACCATCATTTGGTTATGCAAAAGTGAAGGACTGCTGTTCCAAATCAGAAAATCAGAACTGCCAACATACCTTTCTATAGTGCCTTCAATTGCTTCAAACTTCTCCCTCCTCATTGCTTCGTGCTCTCCAACAAGTGTCGGTCCAACACGAGTTTCTCCATGAGCACTATAAGCCTTAAGGCTGATCCTCTTGGCTGTCATAACATGGTAATGTGAAGATAAGGGACTGCTGTCATGCATCAGAAAATCAGCCCTTGCCATGTGCTCTAGTGTGATGTCTTCCCCAATCTCAATCATCTCTCCTTCCATGAGTGAACAGTTATTAACAAGTGTGGATCCACGGGACGTCTCCAAGTGCAAACCAGGTGTCACCAACTTAGTCCCATGGCTGCAAACAATGTCTTCATCGCAGAGTCCCTCAAGACCTTCCTCCATGTCTCCACTCATTGCCACCTTCATGTTGCCATGTTTTCCATTGGATGTGGTTGCCATAGAAGTTTGAAATTCTGCTGGGCGTGATGAAGAGTGTGCCATGCTCAACTCCTAGAAAAGTTCATCCACATGCTCTTCCGATTCTTGAAGAGCCTTTTGAGTGCTCTTCAAGGAATCCATAGTGTCCTTAAGCTCAAATGCAAGCTTATCCGCTTCACCTTCCTTCTCAAAGCATCAACATAAATCTCATCAAGTGTGAGGAGATGATCTCTATCTGTTAGTAAGTGTAGGTAGTTTGACTTCACTACCACCAAAGCCTCTTGGAATTTGTGCAAATCATCAAGAGATATACCTCCTTCAAGTCCTTCATGCTCACTTAGTGCCTTCCAACACAAATCTGCCATCAACTTATGAATATCATCAAAGTGAGTTAGGGCTGCCACAATCTGACTATCATTCACCTTCAATTGCCTTTCCACGTGGTGTGACTCATGAGACCAAAAATCTCCATGCAACATTTCTGATTTGTCTTCAACATCACCTTCATAAATCTGATCAATCATCACTGATTTGATACATCTCGTGACAGCATGCCCTTCTTCCTTGTGGTCATTATGAAGACACATGTACTTGTTATTGGTTGATGTAAGAAGTGAACTCTCATCCTGCTGAAAGCACGTGAGAACAACTTCATCTTCTTTAGGCGTTGCATTCTTATTGCTGGCTCTCAACATCATTGGTTCATCTTCATATGTGAGTCCCATAGCTTCAAACTGACCCCAAGGTGTATTACCCATGACAAACCATACATTATCACACTGTAGGATCTTCTTGCTAGGCCATCCCTTATTTTTTATGATCAGCTCTCCAACAAAATGTTTCTCATACAACTCCAATAGGTAGTCATCAAATGTGATCATGTGCATGACACAAGGACCGTTGAACTCACTAGGGAAAGACATACCTTGTATGTAGCTTTGACCCATGAACATTCCTTCATGCATACCCTCATTGACTGTTCCAAAAGTTGTATCATCCATCTCATAGCTGAAATCTGCACTTTCATGTGAAACCCACCTCATAGGTGTGAGGGCCAAGGATGACTGTTTGCCTGATTTGACATCTTCTACAACTAATTCCTATTTTGAAGCAACAACAGCATCATAACAAGCTTGCTCCTGGAAAATGATATTCTTTCCCACACATCCTTCTACATCATCTTCCTCAACCCCAGATTGAACTTCTCTATCATGCCATGCAAAAGGGCTATGATCCAATGTACCCAAGGCACTTTGCTCATCACCTTCCTTGTTGCCATGATGTAGAGATAGTGCGGTAAAGTTATGCTCAAGAGATGGGTCATGCATAATACCCATATCTTCATGTAGCTGATCATAGGGGAGCAATTCTTCCCTTGACACTTGGACCACTTCAACATGCTTTTCTTCAATAGCTGTTCTAAAACCTTGTTCACCTATGGGCTGATCAATGACTACTGATTTACCATTCTTCACAATAGCATAACCCTTATCATCAAACCTTTCCAAACATTGCAGATTATCATCATAGGGTTTGATTACTTCCAAACCTGAAACGTGGGTGGATGTTTCCTGGCCATCTTTAACAATCTTTGGCGCATCTTCAACCTTTTCTTCTTCCTTTCTTTTTCTCATGTAGTACCTGTCAAAAGTCTCTGTAGCCTTGATACCTCAGGTTCACCTAAGTACTCACAAAAGATTCTGATAATCTCCTCATTCATAGGTATAGTCATTCCTGTCAATCTTAAATATTCTTGGAATGTTAGAAGAGTCTTATACTTTTGATACCCTTCATACCATCTAGCAATTTTGGAGACCGCAATTTCATTGTTCTTCTCTCATGTGTTCATTGTATATCTGCATTCACACAATCGGATCCACAGGCTAGCAAGATTGAGGCTCTGATACCAATGTAAGATACTACGCACAAACAATATCTTGGCAACAATAAATGAAGTCTTAGAATAATGGTAGAATTGGATCAGACACATAAATTCACAGCAACAATAAACACCCATACTCTGAAAGAGAACAACTACAAAATATCGATGGATCATTATATACCAATTATATGATACTAATCCAGCAATCGCCTCAAAACAACAATGAATTCTGAATTGCAAATTGATAGATACACATTCAGAATTGAAAGATGCTATCACAGACCATCTCACAACTGTAATAACAATGATTGGAATAGATGACCACCAAATGGAGGGCACCCATATAGTTTAACTCACAGAAAAGGAGGAAGACTGGAAATTATAATTGGCTTATGCCAGATGTGGGTCCACTCGCAGCCACAATAAATATTCAACATACATAACAGATATCAATTGCAGAGTAAATAGATAAATCCACGATTCACTGTCCAATATACCGCACCAAACCACTAGCTCAGAGAGTTGAATCGAATTATCTCAATGGCAATAGTAAATGTCATATCCTTCATAATAAGTCAATTCGCCACAACTCTGTCAGTGATTAATATAATGAATATCTCGTCAATTTGAACTCTTCAAAAGCAATGATTGAGCAATGAATTTTGGCGGAAGATCCTGTTGATACTTGGATGTTGTGTTTTGAGTAGGATTGCGCACAGGTAGAGTCTATTATGCCGATACGGTCCAATGCTGATGCCCTTGCAGTGGCGCCTCTGTTGCCTTCCGCTTCTGTATGTTTTATGCAAGGAAAGAAATGAATGGTGCTCCAAATGAGGATCTATGGCATGAAACCAAAGGCTTGACCTGAATCGTGGGTTGTGGCACGAGTCAAAGGCTCCACCAACAACTCGTTTCCGATTGCCTCCCCTCCTTAGTTCACACTCATTCGTGTGATCAAACCTGTTACAAAAAGATGCGAATTGAGTATGCTATACTGGAAATTATGGAGAGAAAACACAATCCCAAGACAGGGTTTTCGTCCCACCTTGATGCCACATTGCAGAGGGTGTCATCTCTGAAAGAAAGCAAGACTCCTTGTCCAATTGTGTTGATCCTCTCCAGCAAAAACATTCTAATATATATATTAGCATATAGGTGTCCCCCAAATAGGTCGGCCCAGGATAGGAGTAATTAGTAAATTTAACTATTATTATTTTAAAATATTATTATTATATTAATTAAATATATTTTTAATTTAATTTAGTGTTAAGAAACACTATTTTTCCCGCCCATAATGAAATTAGGGCCTAGGCAGGATTGGGGACATGACAATAAGTCTCTTCTTTGGAGTGAAGTGTGAGGCAGCAGATTTATGTGAACAACAGAGGGAAATAAATTGAGCCACCGCAATGTTGTGGCTGTATCATTCTTTGCAATCTGAAAACTTTAACTATAAAAATAAGGCGGCACATATGTTGGTCTTATCAGCATAAGCATTGTTTGCTAGACTTCATATGACTGTTACATTGAGAAGTATGGTGTCCATTCTGCAGTTTGTTTCACTGTTGATTTTAATGAGCATTCAAATGCAGGTCTGGCTTAGGGGAACGAATGAAACATTTTGTATTTGACCTCTGTAAGTGCAAAAATGGAAGGAGGACTGCAATATCCTTGTAGAGAAGACGCAACTCAAATCATAAATGGGGCAAACATATTGGTGTTATGCAGTAGCTTGAAGGGATTTTGACAAGAAAAATAATTTTGCCCAGGATTGGGCCCTGGATAAAGATGTATCTCAAGGCACAAATTGGTTGCATATAAACTGTTTGACAAAATGCCTCATTGGTTGCAGGATGAGAATAGATAGAAAATAAGCAAGATGGAAGTATAGTGCAGGAAATCGTCCTCATAGCAGTGAAAATCTTTTGGGGAAAAAATCGGCAAACCAAAAGTATAAGATTTTTTGAAAAAATCGGGAAAAAATTGGATTTAAAGAAAAATTTAAAAAATCGTAGAACAAGAGATAAAAACTATGTTTTTTTGAAATTGAAAGGCATTTCCATAGCATACAGATATAGAGAGCAAATAAAATAAAGAGTTCACTGCCAATTGCATTTGCTTGTCAGCACTCATGGCATTCCATAAGACCACATTTCTTTGAGGCATTTCTTTCAAACAGTTCACTGCCTTGTCTATGCTACCACTTTTTTATACATGTCTACCAAAGCATTTTATCAAACAGTTCACTGCCTTGCTGCTATGGCTAAAAGCCTAAAACAGGTGCTTTCAAACAAGCTATGGGTGCTTGGCAAAAATCTATCAAAGCATAATAGTAAGCATAGACAAGGCAGTGAACTGTTGAAAAAAATGCCTCAAAGAAATGTGGTCTCATGGAATGCCATGACAAGCAAATGTAATTGGCATGGAATGCCATGACAAACAAATACAATTGGCTGGAATGCCATGACAAACAAATGCAATTGGCAGCCACCTACATTTGCTTGTCATGGCATTCCATGAGACCACATTTCTTTGAGGCATTTTTTTCAAACAGTTCACTGCCTTGTCTATGCTACCACTTTTTCATACATGTCTACCAAAGCATTTTATCAAACAGTTCACTGCCTTGCTGCTATGGCTAAAACAGGCGCTTTCAAACAAGCTATGGATGCTTGGCAAAAATCTATCAAAGCATAATAGTAAGCATAGACAAGCCAGTGAACTGTTTGAAAAAATGCCTCAAAGAAATGTGGCTCATGGAATGCCATGACAAGCAAATGCATAGACAAGGCAGTGAACTGTTTGAAATTTGAATTATTTGGTAGACCGTAAACATGTATGAAAAATGTGGTAGCATATAAACAAGGCAGTGAACTGTTTGATAAAATGCCTCGATTTCAAAGACATGTGGTCTGTTCGATAAAATAGACAAGCAAATGCATAGACAAGGCAGTGAACCGTTTAGAAATGTGGTCTGTTTATCAAAATAGACAAGCCAATGCATAGACAAGGCAATGAACTGTTTGATATGACCTTCTTTGAGGCATTTTATCAAACAGTTCACTGTCTTGTCTATACAAAATGTGGATGCACAGGCCTGTTTTACATAATACCTCAAAGAAATGTGGTCGCATGAAATGCCTACTTGTAGGCTTGTAGCAGAAATTGTGGCCCTAGGGTGCTTGAAATTGCAAGCAGCAGCAGCAGTGGAAATCGCGGCCTGTGGGTGCTTGAAATCGCAAGCAGCAGCAGCAACGGAAATGGTGGGTGGTGAGTGGCCCAAAAATCGCCTCCAAAATGTGCCTGAAACTGACGCGCGGGCAGACTAAATAGGGTTTTGGTGCAAAAAAAGTTTTTTTTGGGTGAAAATCACTGTGATTTTTCCATGTTTTTTGCAGGTTTCAAACGCGATTTTTTTGCGATTTTGTAGTTTAAAATGGGAAAAAGTTGTTGCCTAGAAGGTCAATGATTTTTTCAAAAAACCGGGGAAAAAGTCATCCCGCCTGCGAATTTTAATAAAATTGCAATTTGTTGCAGATTAATGCTTCTTTGAATTCCTCAGTATAGTGTATAAAATATTTGTAAGGTATCTGTGGCTTGAGCAACAATGTGATAGAAAACGGCCTAGTCTATGTAATGTTGCATATAATAGAAGCTTGAGAAAAGTACATGCAAAATATGAAGGTAGAGACAATGCATCTGACTTTTTTTGTGATTCACTGCAGATTAATGCTTCTTTGAATTCCTCAGTATAGTGTTCAAAATATTTGTAAGGTATCTGTGGCTTGAGCAAAAATGTGATAGAAAATGGCCTAGTCTATGTAATGTTGCATATAATAGAAGCTTGAGAAAAGTACATGCAAAATTTGAAGGTAGAGACAATGCATCTGACTTGTTTGACGGAATGCCACTTGTGCTATATATGGTTACAGGGTATAGTGAGATGACTTTTATGGGCAATGTATTTCACAAGAAAGTAAGTTTCACACACGAGTGAAGTTTACAATACGAGAATCATTTTATAACAGGGTAAAAATCATTCACGGGAAATATGTGCAAATATTTGGAGAACTTACACTTTACTTTGCCAGAAATAAAGAGGGAAAAGGGGCTTAAAGATGCTGTTGGCATATTGTTGTATGCTCATGTGCAGTTGCACGTGAAGGGCTTAGATGGTGCCAACTGTTAGATTTATGGCCAATCTGATCATCCTTCTTCTTCTCATAAAGTGTACCTTTTTGGGGATTGTTTGAGGTTGGTCTCTGTTAGGTCTCTTGAAAATTCTGAGCCTCTGGGCCAATCTAGGGTTAGTCTTTACAGATAGCTTTATGTCCATTTTGTGTTAAGGAATCTATTGTAAACTTTGGGTGAGCTGTAGCAGAGCTCTTTTTTTAGTAAAATTTTATTGCTCATAAATGTATTTTCCTTTAGAAAATCAATGTAAGGCTTACTCTTATTCTTCTGATATTATTTGTCTCCGTTTACTGTTGATAATTTCGAAGAATCTGGAAAATTTCTAGGTGTACATTTGCTCCATCCGTGTTATAATGTAGCTAGTTTGCATTCAAGGAGTGGAGCAAATTCTTTTATAAAGAGAACCCTAATAGAAATTCTTTGTAGTCTGACGTATGGTGTGCTTGAATGTAAATGGATAAATAAGAATGAATCATGCCATTGGGGATAAAGGGCAATTGAGGATCCAGGCTCTGCAAGACAAAGCCAAGTATATTGGGCTATTTAAAACTGTGAAGTGTTTTTGTGGTACTCTGTTAGCTTACTCTTTTGTGACTTTATTGCCGCAGGACTAGGCACCAGTCCTTGCTAGCTGTAGCTGATCCATCTCTTTGAAACTAAATGAAAAGCATTCACATACTTTTGGTAAATTATTTGTTAATTATGTTGTCCTAGTATGAATAGGTCTAGTCATAGATTACATAATCGACGATTAATCACTGAGTGCTCGATTAATCGCCAAATTTCTGATAAAACGAGTAATTTTTGCCTTTACTCGCAGATCCCTGTAGCAGTTTTTTCCTTGCATTTTCGCGTGGATTTTTAAGTCTTTTGATGCATTTTTTCCACTTAAACCCTCGATTTTGTATATTTTCACACGCGCGAGAATTTACCTTCGTTTTTGGCACGATCGAGGCTTCCTTTTCCGCGCGAATTGGTTGCTATTGGCATCGCTATTTGCAACAACAACTACAGTTTAGGGTTTTCTGGTCGAATGAGCATTTCCATTAATTTCACAAGATGGCAATCGACAGGATTAGGAGTTGTTCCAGTTCGTTTGAAGAAAGTGCCATCGGTAGGGTTTGTGGGCAGCCGCAACAGGAAAGAGTGTCGCGAGCATAGTAATGTCAGCTTTTTTTTTTTATAAAATGCCGCTATACTTTTATTTTTTAATATTAATATTTTTAAATTAAAATTCTAATATTTTAGAATATTTAATTTAGATTTTAATTACTAATATAAAAAATTAACAAATTTAAATTAAAATATTTAAATAAAATAAAATAAATATAACATTATTTATTTTGATAAATTTTATGTATATATTATATTTAAAAAAAATAATCAAATTTATATAAAGAAAATTTTGCCGAGTATTTGCCGAGTATTTGTCGAGTTTTTGTTGTGTCAAAATTTTTGGGCTTGCCGAGTACTCTCCGAATCCGAGTATGTAAACTATGGGTCTAGTGTTATAAATCTCTGTCAAATCTTTTGTGAACCTACAATTTATGAGTTATTTTTACGGGATTGTGCATACTGTTAGTTTTCAGGTTATTGATGATGTAAATGGTTGTGAGTGTTATCATCTATGGGGATATAGATTTCTTTTACATCTGATGTTGCATCATAACCTATCATAAATCTGTCTCGTTGAGAGATCTATGGCCTGTGAACTGGTAAACTAGTATAAAGACATGAAGTGACGTCCATTTTTAGGAGTGTCTTTGTGCATAAGGTTGGTTAAACCATGTGGTCAGTCAATTTGCATTCATTATGAAGGTCTCTAGGGGCACCCTCATGAGCTTGGCAGGGTTTAAAGTGTAGAAGAGTTATCTCACTCTTGTTGAATTGATCTTTTCTTGTCCTTCTCTTAATTATAGGTTTGTCCCTTTGTCTAGATTGAATCAATCCCTGAGTCTGGATATTGGGGCCCATCACTTAGAATTGGGAGTTACAAGAAAAAATCTCAACATACCCATTAACATAAAGTGATATGGAAACACTATGGGATTAGTATATATGCTGAAACACAATGACATAACAAGATCTTTCTTTTTTTGTATTTTGATGTGAATGTAAACTAAGGTATCCGAGAGTTACAATTAGGTTAGGGGAGGAAAACTGAGGGCAAAATGGTAATGTGAATGGATGGGAAAGGATTGGGATGGCATATGAGCATCCAAAGAGGGTAGGTATGCAAATTAGACAACAAAACATGACGAGAATCTAGCTACTGAAATCAAAATCCTTTGCAAGCTATTATAAGAAAACTTAAAAATAACATACCTTTGCTTAATGATTCAGCTGTAGAATGCTATGGGTCTCATTAAAACTTATGTAGTACCTTGATTGAAAACTGACTTTATGTAGAAATTTTTTTACCACTAAGATACACCTGCTCATTTAGGGAGTCTCACTCAAAAGGTCTCAAATTGAAAATATGTTGCTGTAGTGTTAAAATGAAAGATTGTGAGGCCTTTTTAATGAGTTTTTGGGGGGAACTTGGTTTGGAAATGTAGTAGTCCTTGTCAGTGGCAGTTAGATGAGTTTCTTGTGGAAATTTGAATTTGATTGGATGCAAGGACTTCTGCAGGCCATTCACCCACTATCAGGGAGAAGTAATGAGACCCAAAATGGCTCAATTTCCTAGGACCACTTGGGAGAAAGGTTTGCCATCAAGGGTTGGTGGTCACTGAGGTCAAGGAGATCTAAAGGTTGAGACCTTAGGAGTTTGGAGGTGGTTGTTGCATTACAATGGGATTTCATTAAATAGTTTGATTAAGGGGGTCAAAAGAAAACAAATAATCGATTAAAAGGGTAAACACATGAAAGGGGTTGAGGTGACACATGCATACTAGGACTTAGATTGCAAATGGGGTGTAAAGTAAACATGTGACAATGACAACTAACATGAGTACAAATGCAACAAAGGGAATTGTAGAGTGCAATTTTTGATCTTGCAGTATGTAGGATAATTAGATTTTTTGTACAATATGTACATCCAAATAAAACGATCAAAGAAAAAAAATGACTATATAAGAATTCACAAGGAACCCACAAAACTAGCCCCAATGAATACACACAACACCACATTAATTGGTATTGAAGCTGTTTAATCATGTTCAGGCACCAATGCAAACCTCTTTCTTGTTAGGTGTAAGCAACCGACACACCCTCCGTGGTGCTAGGAAGAAGAATCTAAGGAATGTATCAATTGGGGGGAAGTTCCAAATAGTGAAGTGATTGACAAAAGGAATCTAGCATATTCTGCAGTTTGCCACATCATCTTGAAAAATTGTGATACGACAAGAAGTTTGATGCTACTCCCGCTTTCTTGAATTGCTTGGCCCCAAAACAATAAGATTGTTAGGTGTTGAAGTATTTTGATCCATTTAAACAATTTCTTGAGATCTCTACAATTTTTGTGATTGTGCCAAGTGGCCAAAGATGTAATCCCAAAGATTCCTTAGAAAAAAGTACTGGTAGGTACATATCATTTTTAAATCTGTGAATTTTTTTGAATGTTACTCGTCCTTATTCCTTGGCAACCTAGATGAGAAGAACATTTTTTGATTTTCTGAATTTCACCTCCTAGGTATAGAATTGTACTACATTATCGCTTACTGCAATAAAGGATTTTAGTTTTGAATGTTTGAGTTTCCTCAACTGTCATAAATAAACTCCATAGAAATCTTAAGTTATTAAATTTAGTATTATCATAGAAGGAAAAGAACCAACTCAATTTTCCTAGTAATAAAGATATATCACAATTTAGACTAAAAACCCAAAATAGGAGGGGATGCATGCTTTTCTGAGGAGTTTAGTTTCAAGATTAATTCCAAGTCATGTCAAGTAAGAAAGCAGACAAATAAATACAAGTTCTTAAGAGTTTGGAATCCCTGCCTCGCATCCCTTAAAAAATCTCACCAAAAATCAAGTAGCCAGTGTTACCATGAGGTTAGCCTGAAATGGGGTCCCAAACAACTCTCTAGAGATCCATGTCATATCTTGTAAATGTTATACATATCTAGCACCCATATACATTGTTTGGTAATTCAACTACTGAACTTTAACATGATCAAGTTCACACAAAATTATCAATTAATATTACATTGAAAACTGTGAGAGCCTGTATGTTTCTACTCCACTTTCCCTATCCTTTACGAAGGAGTGGGATTTTTTCCAATTGAGCTTGCACGCTAGTGCTTGTATGAGTTAAGCTGTAGCATTACTATTGTCCCAAATTGTTGAATTTGAGTTACTCTCTCTACTGAGAATGTGCTCATCATCTTCAAGCAATTTGACAGATAAAGAGGTTCGTAACTCTAATCCGTGTATAGCTTGCTAGAACAACACTGAATATTCAAAACCAAAAACTTGAGTTTGTGCATGAGGATCCATCTTGTGGGTAAATTGTTTGTTTTCTCCAAGGGAGAAAACTGGAAATCAAGATTAGCAGCCTTAAAAAGCGTCCAAAGAAAACGAGTTCTGAGCTCTGGAGGAAGCACGTTGGAGATCCCTCAAAAAACATTTACCCCAAGTGGATACAGCTGAATGTTTATGAGATAATCTCATAAACAACAGTGAGGAGAGGAGTGGAATTCCTCTCTCTCCTTATAGATAAGAAATCCATCTACAGTACAGTACAGTAACATTATGTTATTAGTATGTGTGTATTGATGCATTCTATCAATACTTATAATATATATACCCATTGCCAATGCATCAATACAGACACACACCAAAGTATATGTACATCTGATAGGTTTTGCTGCATATGCATGTTTTGGTGTGTTCATTTTGATGTGTGTGTTTGTTTATATATATATATATGTATGCATTTATAATAATATACATATCTATTGCATAATCCCTTGATCCTATGTTTTACAAAAGATGCTGCATCCAGTCAATCTGCACCCACAGGTTCTGCATCCACCATCCTGGCTCATGTCTTCAACCAAAGGACCGGATTATCTTTTACAGGAGCATGGATATCTTTTCTTAAACCACATCCCTAAATGTTTCTCACTTTCATTGAAATAAATTAATGATTTTGTGATATTATCATATTATAAAAAACTGCATAGAAAAGATTTTCTGATTGATAATTCCCTTGAATGGTGACCTTTGTTGTAGATGCTACTATCAAGGGACATCTCTTCTGTAAAATTCATGACATGCACTCAACCTCATTCATTAGGGTATGCCACACCCAACTTATGAATGTGGTATTTCACCCAATTTCAACACTTCATCATGTTTCCTGGGGATTTGAACCCGGGCTCCACTTTGGAAGCCCCAATATCTAACCATTTGAAATAAGTGCATTTGACAAAGAAAAAAAAATATTAATAGTATCAGCTATCGTGAATCAGAAGAATAACTAAATTGTAAATATTAGTCCCTAAGATAGTCCCAACTGAAATATTATATAAATATCCAAATTGCAAACATTAGTCCCGAAGATGGTCCCAATTAATAAGCACAACCTTTAGTAGGGTCTATTCAAACACGGTTTAGTGCAGTTAAATCTTGATAACAAAACTCCAGGGGACCGACCTGATGGACATTGGCTGCCGTTTACCATAAAATAACCATTATTTTTAGGCTGTCTTTTAACTCATATTTAAATATCCTCTGATAATCTCAAATACTTGTAGAAAATATTAGAATAAACTACTAAAACCATATAGTACTTTGCGAAATAATTATGATATCAATCACATTAGGTCTTATTTGGTTTATTTCCAGGTCATTGATGTATATGGAGATCTAGCATTAACAGAGTATGCAAGGGTTGGGCGAGCCATTTCACTCTATGAGGTCGGTGATAGAGAAGAATCTATAGCAGAGATGGAAGATGTATCAGTCTCTTTAAAAGGATATCCAGGTTAATTCATCTGTGATAGTGAAAGATATGAACCCTTTTTATTTCACATCCCTTTCTTTGATGGAGTGCTTCATTTTTATTTTAAAACATTCACTCACTTTCTCCTTTTTGTGAATTCTGAGCAGAGGTTCATGCAGCTTTGGCAGCAGCATTTTATGTGGATAAAAAAGCTCCTTTGCTTGCTGAACAACAGTTCACAATAGCCACATTGCTAGACCCTCGCTATACGGACTTGTCCTATGTAAGGGATACAAAGCATTGGCCCCCAAGCTTAATAGCTTCCTTAGAAAGGTTTATTAACTTGAGTTAGTTGGTTTGATGAAACCCATGCAACCCATCTAGTGAATATAGTAATTTTATATAGGGTGAGCACTTTTTTCTGTGTGTTAGTGATAGACATCTTCATTTTGTAAAAGTAAATGTCATCAGTTAACAGGTCTCATTTGTTTATTTTCCCCAAGCAACTGTATAATTTTATTAAACCATTTCACCTCATGTAATACCATTTTTCAGAATTTGGCTGCATGGTAGTGTCAATTCAATCTTTATGAATCATCTTTAATAAGTCTTTGTTCACAAGAACCCATCTGTCTTGAGTGTTAATGGTGGACTTGGCACTTAATTAACATTTCATGATGTTTTTCTTTTCTTATAATGCTACTGCAATTTCCAGTTATGTATTCTCAAAAAAATCATTTAGCATATTAGCTCTGTTATGAATATTAGTTTAATTGTTTTCAGTCTCTCATGAGTCAAGATGCTGCCGAGAGTAAATATCATTAGCACTTCTTACTATAGTAGCAATACTGCAATTTTAGGGAGTAAAAAGGTGTTCTTGGTTTTGTTTTGTATTCCTGTGTTGAAGCTTTTAAAGATTGCCTGAATGGATTCTGTTCTCAACTCTTTAACCAGAATCACTGTGAATTATTAAAAAAGCTTAAGATCTTTCATTTTAGAACTTAATATGTATCATATTCAGCCCTTATAACCCCTTCCAAATACATTGTGGAGAGGAGCACCTTTAGGGCATTTATGCCCCTCGACCTTTTCCCACTCCACTCCCTCCTTTGTCGGGGAATCCTCTTCTGTTGGCCGAGCACTAACATTGGACAAAGTGGTTTTCATCAAATTTAGAGTTTGTTTTCCAGCAGCCTTAAGCCAAAACCAAAAACAAAAGAAACTCAAAGCACCACCTTAAAATGCAAACTTTGCTGAATTAAAAGAAATAACAAGAACTTAATGTTATGAGTTGGAGGGCGAGAACAAGTAATAAGTACCTCTTTGGTTTTATTTCTTACTTTGCCAACAAATAGCATCAACTTTTAGTGTCCAATGTAATTTGAAAAAGTGATAGGATTCAAATGGTGCATGCAGTTGGTCTTGGTGCTTTTTATGTCTCACTTACTCCTCAATGGATGTGTCATGTGTGGTTGACTACCGAATTTGACATTGGGTTATTGAGATTTTCAATTACATTACAATTGCTAATTCACTTCAAGATTAACGCTACTAATGAAATCTTCAACCTTCCCATGGTATCCTTCTCCTTACATGCCTACACACAAATGGATGATTGTCTTCAATAAAATTTTCAAACATGTGGATCATGCGAAAGATGATTATGGATGTAGAGAATTACAATATCCACATTGAAGGCAATTTTGATTTTGATGAATTAATTCTTTTTTTTAAGGAAAATAATGGCAATACAATGGTTTCTCAAATATTGAGAAATATTATCATTGTAACACAATCAACTTTTGCAATTTTTTACGTTCATGGTGTATTCACATTAGCTTTTCAATTGATAGTTGTTCCCTTTGTGACGTTCAATATAATTGTTTTCATTGGGCTCAACAATTGTTGTTTGGATGTGGATCAATTTGGAGTATTGAATTTCATTATAATATCATTAGGTGACTTAGGTATGGCATTTTGTACATTCTAAATTTCCACAATTTGCATTTTCTACACAATGATTTGATTTTGTGAAGCTTACCATTCCTTTACTAATGCTTTTAGCATTATGCCAACGTAGAAGGCAAACTGTTTTTTTTGGCTTTACCTTGTAACTATGTTCAACTCTCATTTCAATGTCAAGAATCCAACTAATGCCTAATGGGGTTATCCATTGTATTACTAGAAGTTAACATTGGCAGAGATGCAAAAGTGGTGGGAAGTGAATCTATTTTTTTGAAACTAGAAGGTAAGAGAATTGGTGAAGTGTATGCATTGGTAAGATTAAAAATCTTGAAAGAGCAAGGTGAAGAATTTCGGTGCACATTTCACACTATGGACTTGTATTCTAAGAGTAGAAGAATCTTCAAATTGTAGATTTAAAATTGATGAGTCAATTCAATGGGTGCTAGAAAATTTGGAGGTAAGAGAATTTGATAAAATTTTGACAAGAGTGATCAACAATAACTTGAAAGTACTAGAATTGTTTATAAAGAGAGAGAGTGAGAGAGGGGAGGTTGCCTACTTATTTAAGGCTACGAGAAATAAAAGAGAGAGTAGTTGCCTACCTATGTGGTCAGTGGATAGGATCCCAACAAATGTTTAGTCATGTTTGGTATTCATGTTCAAAATGATACGTCCCAAAAGGCTAGGAGAAAAAAACCCATATGAGGGCTCCTCCCAAAAATATAGAAATTGAAGGAGGACAATGCTAATGGAGTCTCTTGCATGCTAATGAATGGTTGACATTGAATGTTGAAGACGATCCATGCTTACCAAACAACATTTCTCCCTTAGGAAGCAATAGATCAAAAGGTGAGTGCAAAAGATCTTTTCCATTCCAAGAAGGAATATGAAAGAACAAAACACAATATGTAGATCTTAAAAAGTTGATCATTTGTTGCCATGTCAGTGTTGAAAGATGTCACAATATGATCAAGTCCCATGCCGCGAAGGAGATTTTTAAATTCTATGAAAATTGATGTAGAGCAAGAGCCAAAGATGATAAGGATGTCTCCAAAAACTTCTCAAGCTTATCGAAGTTGATGACGAACTATGAAAAATGCTAATAAGATAAATCATGTACAATGTAAGAACTTGGTGTAGAAATGCTCTTAAACCAAGTAAGAGATCTGAACCAATGAGCACTTGGTGCTCCTAAAGAAGATGTCAACATGAGTGGTGACAAAATCAAATTAGAAGACTCAAGAATTGTAGGATGTGTGCCATGAAAGCTTGTAGAGGTGTTCTGAGGGTTATAATGTACCCTCATGACATCAAAGAAAGAGATGAAACTTCATGAGAGTTTTCATTGAAGAGGAGACAAATGTCCTCAATAGTGTCCTCAAGATGATATTCTATAAACAAATGTAAGATGTTTTGTAAGTAGTCATTCATGTGAAGTGAATCTTGTTGACATATATGGTCCTATTGAAGAGAGTTGGAAGTGTTTGATAGACAACGTAAGATCATTGTCACATTGTTCGTAGAGAACTCATGACAACCTATGTGGGCTTGACATTTCTAGAAAGCATCATATTTGTATGGAGGATGCTGTTGTCTCCAAACAACTACCATATGATGGTCCAAGTAGTATAGGGACACTTAGTGTGTCCAATGTGATGTCTCAAATGCTAGGAAAGTACAAAAAAATGGTTTGTAGATTGCATCATTGTTGCCATAGACTTTCACCTAAAACCTCTTGGCTCATGGATGATACCATAAAGAGTAAGAGATCGAACTACATGCAATGATTCTTGATCCCTCTAAATTAAGAGCAATAGTTCCATGGAGTCATTTTCACACATAAAGTGTGAAATTGGACAATGAGAACGCTAATGAAAACCCCAAAGTCAATCAAACACAAAATCATAATATAACATGATGTGGCTCTTGTCACCCCCCCTAAATTAAGATATCCCTCTACAAAAATTTGATGACGACACTTCATATTTAATGCATGTACAATTGCCACTTGCCAAATATGCACAATGAAATTTAGTTTCCATAGGAGGCCCGAATATCGAAACCATATAACCAAGCTAGAATGAAAACAAACCAAGGTTACCATCATGAAGTACATAAAAAATCTTGCACTTTTAAAAAAATGCTTGAAAAGTAGTTTGTATGAGCCCAAAAAGAGAAATTGAAAGTTTATAAAATAAGGATGAGCCAAAAACACCTCTAATAAACTATGTTTTAGGAAAAAGACACCAAAATAAAAAAAGAAGAGCACCACTACAAAGGCATTGAAAAATAGCCCAAATAAAAAAATGCAAAAATTGAAGCCAGGATGCTTGCGAATGGGGATTGTACCAAAACCAAAATCTAGATGAGGTGGGCATGCTTGGTTTGGGGTTAGATGATGATGATGTTAGTTGATGGAAACTAGCATCGATGACAAAATATTATTCACACAAGTTTCCAAACCCATTATTATTTTTGTCAAACCTACCTTTTATGATTGAAAATTGTTGCCATTAACTAACGAGCATGCAAGGTGGTAAACAATTGGAAGGCCCTAATAAGTGCAAAATATTCCACTTAGATGATACACCTGTTGGTTCAAGAAAATCTGACCACTAAATTGTGTAAGGGGGTTACTAGAGGGACGAGAAACCCTTGGTTGGTAGTGATATACCAAGGAACCCATGCCTTGAAGGCACCCCATATAGGGAACTATTTATAGGCTTGTGGACTGTGCATACTCCTAACCAAAACAATTAAACTAAAAATATAAATAAAACCCATGGTTAACCTCCTCATGCCATTGCACACACTTGTTGATGCGATAAGATTTGCCAAAGATGTTGATTTGTATGGAATATGGCAAGAATATTCTTTGACAAATGAAGCTTGTGTAGTATGATTTGTAATAGATTGTAGTGATGAGGAAAATTTTGTAGAGGCTTGCGAGTAAAATGGTCAATGAAGTGATATGTGATCCTAAGGTTTTAAGGAAACCTGGTTACAATTGCAGGGTTAGATCTAGCTCAAAATGCTCTGAAAACAATGTGACTTATGGATGCCCATAATTAATTCCCCTCTTCAAATCCTTGTAAATCTTTCCTTTGATGCCCAATTCAGATGAAATGAAAGGAAAAATGAACTATTTGAGATTCTTTAAACATAATGATGTGCCCTAGGAGTTGCTCCATCATTCATTAAACAATCCTATGAAAAGATGTTGAACACAAAGCCATTGATCATCATTGGAGATGGGCAAGCCTTAGATTACCAACAATTTGATATCATGTCAAATTTGTTACCTAATGCTCTAATACCATAAAAGGTTTGGTACAAGATGCTTTGATACCATGCAAGATTTTCATATATTTCTATGCACACCCAAGACCTTGATGACATGAACAATCCACAAAAGGAAAATTACATGTCAGTTGAAGATTGAAGATGCACCATGTGACTATTCCATTAGAATGAGGATATATGTGTAAATGTTAAGAGAAGTACAAGATGATTACATTGCTCATATGAGAGCATGAGGTGGGTTATATAATATATGCAAGTTAGATGTGCTTAAAACTAGTGTGGAATAAAGATGTACTACAAGTGTACTACAACACTCCACCAAACTGGGAAAGTGCAACCATATATTGTTTAATGCATAATGCATATTACCTTTTTGAGTATATACTTGCCTATGTGTAAGGGTGGTAACACTTACCTAAGTAAGCCTATCCTAGGTGTACACTAATGCAATAAAAGCAATTAACTAAATGCAAGAAAATAAATATGCACTAACAAAAGACACTAACAACCATAAGGATGAATATTTGTAGCTATTCTAATGTATGAGCTTCCTCCTAGTAGTTGTGTTGCTACAAACTTTATAGCTTCAAGTGCAAGTTGTCAACATTCCTACACAACCATTGTGGTTCTAGGGAGCCTTCACACTCTCTATGGGGTATTTCACAATCCCTCCCTCGTGCACAATATTTCCCTATGGTGGTTTGTGGCCAGGATGTGCTTAAGTATGAAGATTTTAATTAGCGCAAGGGCTTCATTTGTAGTTTCAACAATTTCTAGCCTTCTCGATTTACACAGTTGGGTCTTGGATTCATGGAAGCCTCTCACAAAGGGAAAGATCAAGCTCTTTCCTTGTGCTCAAGGCTTCTTCATAACATCATTTACCTCTTCGAAGGACAAAGATTTGGTGCTTGATGGAAGGTTATGGATGTGGGGAGAACACGCCTTGGCCCGTCTCCTTTAACCCCCTTTTTGAACCTCTCAATACTAGACTTGTGTGGGTTCAAATTTTAAATATTTCTCTTCAATTATGGGAAGATTCTTGTTAAGAGGCCATTACCAATGCTATTGGTTGTTTCTTGAAGGTTGACTCTACTACTTCCTACATGGGTCACTCTACATTTTCTCATATTCAAGTGGACATTGATATCTCTAAGCCTCTTCATGGGGATATTGTTTTGATAGTGGGGATAGGCTTTGGACTCAATCACTTGACTATGAAGGTCTCCCCTTTAGATGCATATGCTTTGCCATCAACCACTTGGCTTCTAATTGCCCACTCTCTTAATGAAGGGTTTAATGACGTGGCGAAGAAATGTGACCCATGAAGATCACTTGACTATTCAAGCTTCTAACTCTTTGGTTGATGGTCCCTCTCAAGATTTCTTAGGATGATAGATCTTCTCTTCCTATTCCCCCATCGGGGATCATGTGATTGGTGTGACTTTGGTGAATCCAACTTCTATTGCTCTGTTTGCTCCTTTTGGCGATTCCCCCCCACATTTTGATTTGGTTCCTCAATTTACTATTCCATTAACCTTAGTTTTGCTTTAACCAAGTCTTGTGCTTGTGGTTTGACATTTGGTTACATTGGCTTGACATTGCTATGTTTTAGTAGTGCCTATGGATGAGCCCTCTATGGAGGAATCCTTCCTGCTTCTCCTAGGTCTAAGGACTTGGAAGATAATATTTCCTAGATAGTTGCACACAGGCAAAATAAAGGCCTTCCCAAGTCTGTAACCCAATCTCATACTAGAATGAAGGGTGTAAAATTGAATAAGATTGGGTTTGGTATTACTTAGGTTGGATCCCCAAGTACTCTTTTGCTCTATGGATTTGGGTTGTAGTTGTGTTGTTTAGTTCTTGACAACTTGGCTACATTTGTGCCTTAATCCCATTTGGGTAGCCATTTTTTTTCTCTACCTATAAGCTTGCTTTCTAATAGGGTTGGGACCCTTGTTTCCCATTTTATCTAATAAAAAACAACCACAAGGATGAAGCTCCCTCTATTTGGAAGGGTCACTAAAGGCAATGAAAAAACTCTTCTGTGTTGGAATCATATTAGAAGAGTCATGGAATCATAGAACTTGAAATTAAAATATTTGATTTCGCTGGGATGTTATGGAAGATGCTTAAATGGTCCACAAAGGTTAGGCCTAAATAATATGTGTAGGACAAATTTAAAGATTGTGTTAAAAATGACTCATTATTGAGAAAAGAACACCAAAAGTATAAGTAAGATGAGAGAATTGGTTCAAATGGAGAAGGAATTGATATAAATTATGATAAGAGATTCAAAGTGGTGTTGATAAAGTTGGAGGAGTTGCCAAATGGAAAACAAATATAAAATTTCATTTCTAGACTGTGGTCATCTATGATAGCATCAATGAAGGACAAATAGTTTAATACCTTTGTAGAAGCCTTATAGTTTGTGATAAGGTAGGAGGCACAATCCTAGAGGAAGGAGAACAATTCTACCATGAAAGGTGCATTGACAAGAGTGCAATGAGAATTAACGTGATATTGAAATAAGAAATCCTGATGAAGGGGGAGTCTCGACATTTAGCATTCTCAAGCAGCAAGGTTTTTCCAAGGTCAAGAATTTGGTGCATCATCCATTGCATGGAGGGGCTCTCAAGAGTCAAGAGTGTCCACATGATGAAATGGAAGGGAGCCGCATAGGAGTAAGACTCGATTGGTAATTTGAATCACTTTTGTGGATAATCTCCCTGATATATTTATCTCTGAACTATACACTTGTTAATAATCTTAAACATAGTTTTCATTAAAAGTTTTAATTCACTTAAGGGAGAGGAAAATTCTATGTTCATTTGTAGATTCATAATGAATAACTATGTTTAATATGTAGTTCCTCAATATCCAATAGTTTTTATCTACACATGCCTAGAGCACCTCTAGATAATATCATTGTTTTGGTCTCTATTCAATTAGAACTTATATAACTTTATTAAGTTTAAATTTTATTTGGGCGAATCATTTCTATTGGCAACACATTATCTATGAATAAAATATATTTGTTAGACTTCATTAATCTATCTATTTTTAGTATGATGTGGCTATTATCACATTTTGATTATTGCTTTTGATATTGATAAAAGTGGGATTGAAAGGGCCCCAACCCTTGTATAATAGAGTAACTTGAAGACATACATAGCAAGTACTATGAGATATGGGACAAATCAAACAACCCAAAAAATGAATTAGGACAACTGAAACCTAGCTACAACACACAATAACAATAAAAAGAGAAATAACATAAGACCTTGGGGCATATATTAAATAATATTAGATCCAACCTTTTTCAATCTTACTCCTTCAATTTAGTGTGAGATTGGGAGATAAATTTGGGGAGACCTTTCTTCCATCTTTGTACATTATTCCATGAAATATTATCATCTAAAGTCCATAGAACAGGGAGAAGTGGGTAGGGATTCCTCCATAGAGGGTAAATTTGGGGAGACCTTTCTTCCATCTTTGTACATTATTCCATGAAATATTATCATCTAAAGTCCATAGAATAGGGAAGTGGGTAGGGATTCCTCCATAGAGGGTATATCGATGTGCACAAAAGGAACAATGAAATGACAAGGTAGAGAAACAAAATATCAAATTTCCATCACATGAGTAGGCTGAAGTTGAACCAAAGCCAAATTCATAGTAGAGTGAGTGAATAGAGCAAGAGGTGGATATGACTCCAATCAGAGCTGATGTAGTTGCAATATCCTCGCCCCAAACAATAATGTAAATATGATTCTTAACCTTCCACAAACACTTATTATTTGAATAACAACACTATCGAGTTTTAATATTTAACTCAAATATTATCAAACTTAGATTTAATCGCTATTTATGTATCAACAATATCATTAAATTTCAAGAAACAAATAATAGGAATAACCCTCAAATCTTCTTACTATAAATAACAATAAATAACTGATGTAAATCTCGAGCTCTTATTACATTCAAATAGTTATGCAATATCAATAATTACAACAATTCATACCAACGACAATAACTAATCAAACTAGCACAATGCGACTAGAGCCCATTTCTAACAAAGCTAAAAATGTGAAACCTATAGGAGATTTCCCTCCGAAATCACTAGGGTTTTCATCCTAGGATTTTAATGCTCAAACACATGCTCAAAACAAATTTTGAAAGGAATTTGGATAAGTGTAGATGGTGATCTTGGAAGAAAAAAATCACTCTTTTATATCCACTACAAATAGATAGGTTGACCATCATGCATGCCCGCAACTTCAAATTTGAACAATGATAATGGGTGTGAAAGATTCCACAAATAATGGCACAAAAAAGGGACTATTGACAACAATATGACATGTTTTGGGAATTTAAGAGGGAAATGTAAAAATAGGGAAACATATTGAGGATTGAGGGTCAACCATAACACAAGACTCAACTAAAGGATGAGTTGTTGGGGGTCGAGAAATGGGCATGATAGGATGGAGAAGTTCAATAAGTATAACTACAAGGCAAGTGACAAATGAAAGGCATGGCATTATGGAGAAGTTTGAAACTCCAATAGGGAGAGGGGAAGAGTGGAGTTGGAAGAAAAAACATACTCAGGAAGGGAAAACACACAACAAATGTAAATAAGGAAGACACAAGAATATACCTAATATGTATTATACATAGTGACTAATAAATAGGACATGAAAAATTTGTGTCACTCAAAATTTCTTTTCCTCAAGCAATTGCAAGTTCAAATGTTTCAATATCAATGGGCCTTCCCATGTTGCATTCTCCATTGAAAGATCTCTCCACCGAATCAAGTACTCCTTGGTGCTTCTATTTCTTAGCTTCCTCTCCCTTACATCCATGACTCCTTCAAGAATCAAAACCAATTTGTCATCTTCATCAATTGGAGGTAACTCTTTTGATGGTACAATATATTTTCCAAGTGCCTTTTTAGACAGGATATATGGAACACATTATGAATCTTACTTCCCTCCAACAACTCCAACTCAATCAACTTCACCAATCCTTCTCAAAATGTGTAAGGCTCATAGAAACAAGGCTTAAGTTTCTTAGATCCGATTTCCTTTAAATAAGTTTGTTTGTATGGTTGCAATATTATAAACACCATGTCTCGAATCTCAAATGTTCTCTCAACCCTATGATGGTTTGCATACATCTTCTATTGGTTTTGAGCATGTTGGAGATTATTCTTGATTAATTTTAGAATGTCTTGGATTTGTTTGATGATATCACTTACTCTTGGTACCTTGCTATCCGTTAGAATGAGAACAATGAAGCTTCAAGCTTCATACCCATACAAATTGATGAATGATGTCATCTTTATGAACATGTGGTAGGTAGTGTTGTAAATTTCTCCCCTAAGTAGAGTCACTTGATCAAAGTTTTTTGTTGATCAACAACAAAATTTATCAAGTAACCTTCCACCCATTTTTTCATAATCTTGGTTTGATCATTTGCTTGCGAGTGGTAGTTGGGTAGGTGCAAGAAGTTGGATTCACAAAATGTTCAAAAAGTGGAAGTGCTTTTCTTGATTTTCAAAATTTGTCATAGTTGGACTAAAAAATTGAAGCACTTATACATAGAATCTTTAAAAACTTCAATAATGTGAAATGTAGTATTTTGACTTTAGTTTTCAAATATGATTTATTCTAATACCTAGATGATACAAATTAATTTTTAATAGCCATGTATAAAAACCACTTTTTGAAAGTCACCTTTTTAGGACCATACCATGCATGTGTACGACCACCATAATTTGACCTAAATAAAAGTATTTTTCTAATTCCTTTTGGGGAAAGCTGTGTATTGTGTTGAAGATTGATTAGGATATTTTTTATAATTTTTTTCCAAATATTTTTTTAGTTAATTTTTTATTGGCCCTAATTGCTTTAGGTTCTATAGCCTCCACTTTATTAAAAAAGGTAGGCCAGGTTAGTCTTGCAGTTGAAACAAGAATACTATTTTGTGTGTGGCTCTAAGTGGCATCTAGATTATTACCTTGATAAACACTTTCTTCACTTGTCAATTGTCTAGGCACATTCATATTACTATCCATCTTGTGAAGCAACTACGCCATCATATCAAACTTTCTTTTGACTTGACCATTTGAATTGTCATCCATGTTTATTCTCTCCTTTTATACCATACTGTTATGCTCTACAATAGGTTCTATAGAAGATGGTTGATTTTGTGCACTATCTATAGATCAACCTTGTTTCTTGATCTCCCTCAAGTGATGTTTGGTTTCTCTATCACTGTATTGCATAAAACTAAAACATGCAAAGTTGAATTTTGAACACACAAGTTGGCAAGATCACTAGCTTTGATACTCCGCCCAAAAAAAATACAAATATGATTCTTTTTTTTTTTTAGGCAAAACTGGCTAGCCACTATAATATAATAATATATATAAATAGGTTATTACAAAAACCGGTTCTAAAGGGCATACTAGTAGGAAAGAACCAATAAGAAAATCTCCAGTTATAGCCCCAAATTGAAAAATTACAATTTTAAACAATTCCATATCTTATAGAAAGCGTGCTGATAGTTCAAAATTCAGCATTCTTATCCCAAAACACCTATCCAAACTACTAACCTATTGAAACCCATATTAAAGTTCGTAGAACATTTTTTAGTCCCTTTACAATTTACAAAAAACTACCTAGCAATTTTTGCACAAAAAACCCACAAAATACAGTTTTTACATTTTCATTGACTCCCCATTAACTAAATTTTCGTCCTATAGTTCTAAACCCTCTGCCAACTGTAGACCTCTCTCGAAAACCCTTCTGCTTCTAACAGGAGCTCTATGGAATTGCAAATGAGAAGCCGACCTTGAATTAACCATACTTGGAATTGCCCGAACTCTGCTAGAAGATTGATTGAGAATATTTTGAGCATGACTCAGACCACGAGCAGGTGAATTAACATTTTGAGCATGAATCGAGCCATGAGCGGGTGAATTAACTCTAAGTTGCAAGTCCAGCTGCAAATCGTTATTTGGAGGAGGTGGAACATACACACGAAGGAATGCCAAAGCATAATATTTTTCCTTGATTTCCAGCTCCATTATAAAGCAGATAAACCGTTGGTTTTTGCTTAGGGCATGCAGCAAAATGTTATCATTATTGAATTGTAAAGAAAGTCTAATTGCATCAAAAAGCTCTTCAATGCCTTGCCGCCTTTGCACAAAAGCCCTTGGAAACAAACCTCCAATAAACCCATCCCTAGTGAAGAAATTGTATTGTTGCACAACACGGAGAACGACATTGTCTAGTAGGTATTGGAAGTTGATAAAATTTCTAGCTAAGTCCTCCAATTCATTCAAAGACTGAATTAAATCGAGTGCATTGGATAGAAAAATAGAGATCACCTGGGAAGGGAAAATAATGCGACGTGCACGCGAGCTAGTAACCTCGAGCCCCAGAATGATGCGAATGCAATCCTCAACCCTTTCGCTGTCTATCTTGAACATATTTTTGAGAGCATCTCGAGTGATATATTCTTCAACCGGTCTCTCCCACGGCCTGACTGACAATGACACCCTCAGATTCCAAGGTCAAAGCGCCATTTAACTGCAACTTAAGTGGCAAATTCCCTGTTCTAATCTTCTACAAATTGCTTTGCTTTCAACAATCCTTCTGTTAGAAGATTGGAATGTGTAAATGATTTCCTTCGAAGCCTTTTTAATATCTGTTTCAGCCTATATCAAAGCCAAATCATGATGAAAGGAAATGTAAAGGACTGATCATTTATCACTTCTTTGTAACTTTAATTACTGGCTCATGTTAAACAAAAGCCGAGAAATATGATGGTTAGCTTCGCACTTCATAACATGATTAAACGGTACCTTGAGGATATAAAATATCTTTGGCAACTAAGTTGTATGAAGTGAAGTGACTTGACTGGAATAATTGGACAAAATACGACATCATCAGGTGGTAATTAATAGTCCTTTGTAGCTGATGCGAGACGTCCTTGGCGGCTGAAAGGTGTCACCATGTGATTTTATAAATCATCATTATTACAAATGACCTCAAGGCATATGGTTAGTTCCAGCTCATTGCTGACTTGCCATGTGTTGCCCACGGTGGCTGTCACTCCATATGTTGTCGGTGGTGAAGGCTTACTTGTAGCTAGCAATATGAAGCAAGTTTATCTCATTCATTTGAATGAATTCCGCTTGCTTCACATTTGATTAGATCAATTAACTAAGAAAAAAACACTTAACTGACTTATGTCCTGCAATACCTTTATCTCCTTGTCCTCACACCACAAGTTTGCAAGGTAGTCTGCTATCCTATTGCCTTCTCTGTAAGTGTGGGTGATTATGAAGGCATTAAAGTTATCTATCATTGCCCATGCTTTTTGTAAAATATGATTTCAATTCCAATTCTAAACCTTTCTTGCTCTGCATGCATTTATAACTATCATCGAGTCACCTTCTATGTGTAAATTTGGAATCCCCAATTGTGATGCCAATTCCAACCCCGATAATAATGCTTGTGCTTTTGCACTGTTATTCGTACCATGATCTAAATGGATTGAAGAGATTGCCAAGATGTCTTTTGACGAGTTTCTAATACAGATACCTGCCCCTGATTGACCTGATTCAATTTTAGAAGCCCCATCAAAATTTAATTTAGCAAAGCCCTCTTGAGGTGGGATCCATTTGATTGAGCTCCTATCAACTTTGTTAATACTATTTTTAAATAGGCTGCCATCAAATGGCAACTTAATACCCTTCCAATTCATCAAGATGAAATTGTCCCAATTTGTGAATAATGAATTTGTGAATTTCTCTATCTGAACACAAGTGTTTACCCCTTCTGATATTGCTTTTTCTATTTTCACTATTGATAGCTCAACTAGGGATTTTGTTTTCCGAAAGATTCTCATGTTTCTTTCCCACCAAATGTTCCAAACCACAATTACTGGGACAATATGCCAAATGCATGTGCGAAGAAAGAAGATTGGTAGAGTAGTGGCCAGCTCTGAAAAAGATCCCAAATTGTGTTTGGGAGTGGAATATGAAGATCTAGCTTGTTTTTAATGAAAAACCAACACTAATTGGCAAAATTACACTGAAGAAGTAAATGATTAGCCATTTCAAACTCTTGTTCACATAATGGGCACTTGAAAGGATCTGCAATTTTCAATTTGACCAGACGATCACTTGTAAGGATTCTTTTCTGTATGGCAAGCCACACAAAACTACCCGCTTTAGGTAAGACTTTGTTATTCCAACAAAAAGTAAATGCTCGTTGGGGTTTAGAGGAATGTTTTGATTGACTTAGAAGTGCATATCCTTCCTTCACAAAATATGATCCAAATTTTGAGGTTGCCCAAATTATTTTATCTGGTTTTGTAGATAAATACACTATTCTGTTCTTCATGATGTTACTAAAAAGATCAGACTGCTGTGAAGTAATGAGGCTGCTTGGGGGTTTTTTCCACACTACTTTCCTAGTAAGAGAATTTGATGAGTGCACATAATCTAACAAATTAACACCCCAGGCTTCAGATAGGATTCTTAACCTTCCATAAATACTTATTATTTGAACAAAAACACTATCATGCTTTAATATTTAACTCAAATATTATCAAACTTGATCTAACCATTGTTTATGCATCAACAATATCATTACATTTCAAATAATAAATGACATAAATAGATCCCAATATTCTTATTGTAAAGAACAATTGCAAATAATAGATGTAAATCCTGATCCCTTTCTTATCACAATATTGAATATATTATATTCAAATAGTTCTAGAATATTAGTAATTACAACAAGAATTCATACAAAAAAAACTAGTTAAACCTAGCACAATGCAATTGAATCCCATGCCAAATAAATCTCAAAATTTGAACTTTGTATGAGGTCAACCTTCAAAATCACTAGGGTTTTTGTCCAAGGATTCCAACACTTGATTTTTTTTCTAAAAATAGTTTTTGAAAGGAATTCAGATAATTGTAGATGACGATTCTAAAAGAAAACATTGATTTATATCATCCACAAATAGACAAGTCAATCACTATGCATGTCCACAACTTCAAATTTGAATAGTGATCATGGGCAAGAAAGATTCCACAAATAATGACACAAGAAACAAATTACTAGAAATAATGACATGTGTTAGGAAGTTAGGAAGGAAATAGAAACATAGGTGGAAATATTGGAGACTTGGGGTTGGAAATAACACATGAATCAACTAAAAGATAAGGTGTTAGGGGTCAATCAATGACCATGAAAAGATGGAGAAGTTTGACAAATAAAATAGTGAGGTGTGTGATAGAAGGAAGGGATGATAAAATGGAGAAATTTGAAAATCTGATAGGAAGAGGGGAAGCAAAGAGTTGAAGTAAAAAATACATAGGAAGGGATAATACACAAAAAATGGAAATAAGGAAGGCACAAGAACAAACCTAATATGTATAGACAGATTGATTGAAAAATGTGAAATGACAAAAGTAGTGGTATTATTTTCCAAAGACGTAGGAACCTAAGAAGCAACACTCTAAGAAGAAACATTACCCTCAGAGGGGTCATCAACCTAGCTCGTTGGAGGTATGAATAATCATGTGATCTTCATGAATATTTTTCACCACATCACCACACCTTACATTGGGAGAGTGGACAATCAATAGCCAAGTGACCGATGGAAAAACATCTTTTGTATTAAAAGGGGAAACCCTCAAATTCAAGTGATTGATTCCAAGGCTTATCCCCATCATCGAAACCATGTCCTCATGAAAAGGCTTGGAGTTGTAAATGCCCGCTAAAATATGAGTGAAGGTAGAGTGACCCATGTAAGAAGTGGTAGATTTAATCTTTAGGAAACACCAAATAGAGTTTCCTATGGCCTCATAGTAGGAATCTTCCCAAAGTTGGAGAGGAATATTCAATAGGAAAATCCACATAGGTTTGATGTGAAGAGGTTCAAAAAAGGGGTTGAAGGAAGGAGACCGAAGCTTGATCAAGAGAGAGTGTTCTCTCCACAACCATAACCCACCATGAAGCACCAAATCCCTATCCTTTGAAGAATCAAAAGATGTAATGAAGAATCCATTGGCACAAGGGAAGAGCTCAATATTTCCTTCGAAGATAGGTCTCTAAGAGCCCAAGACCCAATTGTGAAGATTGGGAAGGGAAGGCTAAAAATTGCTAACTTTGCAAACCAAACCCCATATGTACATAAAAATCATCATTTTCTAGAACATCCTAACCACAAACCACCATAGGTGAGGACATTCCATAGGGAAGGGGGTGCAATTTAGCTCACTAATAATGAGGAGGAACCTCAAAACCAACAATTTTAGCTTATGAATGTTGGCAATTAGATCCTAAAATAGTATCCTTCTTGCTAGTAGCAATACAATGATTAGGAGAACTAGCTATTGTAGGAGTTGAGAAAATACAACACCACAAACCCCGAAGATCACCTGCATGCAAATAACCTGTCACAAAAGAAGAGATGGAGACAAACAAGCAAGGGTTTTCTAAAAACTGAAAATGTATATATCAGAGAGAATGAGAGAATGAATTGATATAAAATACAATGAGATCAATCCTTATAAAAAAGAGATCATGCAAACCCTAATAAAACCCTAATAGGAAAAACCCTAATAGAAGCCCTAATAGGATAACATTTAATAATTAATATAATTATTAAATGTCACTTTATGCAAACTAACGTGAAATCTTAAGAAGGGAATAAAGGTAACTTAATCAACATAATTAAGTTAAGACCTTTACCCTAACACCCCCCTTTAAGATGAGCAACAGTGCAGCTACAAACAAATGCAGAAAAGCAAAGGTAACTACAATGCAAGAAGGCAACATGGGTCCTGACAACTAGGCCAGATCAGGTACCCTAATACAACCAAATCTCTGTAAAATGGAGAAATAGAGAAAACCTCATGGGAAAAAGCTCTACTCCAAAAAAAGAAGAAGAAAGCCAAGAAGAGACATCACTGAAGCAGAAGAAGCTGCAAACAACTGTCGAAAGATGACTGCTATGATGCTGAAGAACCTCCACTGAAGATAGGATGATCAGGAACAAGAAGACAATAATCTGCATGAGTGCCCATATGACACTACTCGAATCAGATGGAAAACAAAGGCAAATACCTGGAACGAAGATACAGATGGCACAAGAACCAATAGTCTGAAACACTGATCAACTGAGAATGGAAGATTCCTTCCAAGGCGAAACCAAGGAAGCATTAGCACGAACAGTATAATACCCCCCCATAATGGTGAACTGGGAGCCTGACAGATCAACTGAAATGGTGTGCAACACCCTGTAGTGCATGAAGAAAAAGATACAACATCTGAAAGTGCACAAGAAAGCACCTGCAATTGAAAAAGTGATGTGCAAAACAAAGCACACATGCATGAGGCTGGAATCATATGGATCCATGGTCGTCGTGGAGGGACACTCACTGGACAAAGGTGTGATGGAAAACAAAGGCAAACTACACAACCCCCCATGGTATGGATTCATTGTCATCGTGGAGGGATACTCACCGGACAAAGATGTGATGGCAAAACAAAGGCAAACTACACAAACCCTCATGGCACTTTATAATATTAGTGCGAGTACAAGATATGGCACAACCTTATGTGCAAAATCTCCAAAAGATGCATGTACAATAGTGTGGCACTTTATCTCAGTGCGTTTACATAAAAGATAGCTTACAAATGATGCTCAAAATGTCCTAAAAGGACAAAATGCTGGAAATACATGAAGAACAGCCAAGAACAAAGCATCCCATGCGAACAAAAAGTTTCCAAGAGCAAATATGTCTAGGTAATCCACTAGAGTGTGAAAACACAAATAATTGAATAAAAGAAACCTGGAGTGAAATCTGGAAAAATAGCATGGATGAAACAGAAGAGTTCTGAAATACAGTTCCAACGCCGCTGAGATTGCGAAAAAAGGAGAAACTGATCAAAAGTTATGAGCTTGAGACTGAAAATAGCCCCTTTGTCTTCAATTGGCTATAGAATGCACCAACGGAAACAAGAACTGATGAGACCCACACCACTAGAAAGATGAGAAAACCAGCTTTCCGACGATATCTCGTTTGCCAAAAAACGATATCGTATGCCCAAGTTATGGCCTCCGGATTAAATCAGCTCCAAAGAGGAAAAAAACCAGTGCTGGGTTAAATTTGATGGTCATACGGCCGTCGCAGCAAAAACACTGGGTTAAATTTGATGGCCAAACGGTCGTCACCGTAAAAGTGCGATTGGGTTATTATAGAAAAAAAATGTTTTTTATATAAAACAATTAAAAGATTTGGATTTTTTTTTTTATAAAAAAAAATAATGCAAAAATATTTAAAATTTTTTTGGGTGGGGGAGGCACGTGGGCCCACCCCCACCACAACCCATGTGGGTGCGGGTTCCCTATGCAGGGGACTGTGCAGGTACCGACCTGCGCAGGTACCATAAGCATCTCTGGCTTGGGCAAGCTGTAAAAAGGCTTAAAATTTTATTTTTTTTAACCTTTTTTTTTTATTTTTTTAAAAATCAAAAGGTTTTACAAAAAAAATTTTGCATAAATAATTTTTCCGAAACAAAAAAAATTTATCAGGGATTTTTCCGATTTGCGCGCAGACGACGGCCGTACGGCTGTACCTTAAAAAATTTTTGCTTCAAATTTTGACTTTGTCCAAAATGGACAAATGAACAGTCGATTTAGGGGTTTTGGACTGTTGCGGACGCAATGACAATGTCCGTTTGAGCTGAAAATGCTTCAAAAATGCAGGTGTTCCCTAGATCAATAAAACAAGCCCCAAACCCTTGAAGCTCCAAAAATCTTCAAAACAAGAACAGGAAGCAGCAGGTGTGGAGCTCTGATACCATGTAGGAGTTGAGAAAATACAACACCACAAACCCCGAAGATTACCTGCATGCAAATAACCTGTCACAAAAGAAGAGATGGAGACAAACAAGCAAGGGTTCTCTGAAAATTGAAAATGTATATATCAGAGAGAATGAGAGAATGAATTGATATGAAATACAATGGGATCAATCCTTATAAAAAGGAGATCAAGCAAACCCTAATAAAACCCTAATAGAAACCCTAATAGGATAACATTTAATAATTAATATAATTAGTAAATGTCACTTTATGCAAACTAACGTGAAATTTTAAGAAGGAAATAAAGGTAACTTAATCAACATAATTAAGTTAAAACCTTTACTCTAACAGGAGAGACATAGAGAGAAAGAGAGACTTGAGAGAGAGAGAGGGGGGAGGGAGAGGGGGTGAGAGGGAGAAACCTAAGAGAGAGGGAGAGGGAGAGAGGGTGGGAGGGAGACACCTGAGAGAAAAGGAGAGGGAGACAAAGCGGGATAGAGGGGGTGGGAAGGAGATACCTAAGAGAGTAGGAGAGAGAGGGAGTGGGAGATAGAGGGATGGGAGAGATACAAGGAGTGAGAGAGAGACTTGAGAGATGGAGGGGGGTGGAAGGGAGAGGGAGTACTCGGGATAGAGGGATTGGAGAGAGATGGAGGGAGTGAGAGAGAGATAGAGAGAGATAGGGGTGGGGGGAGATACTGAGAGGAGAGGAGAGAGAGGAGAGGAGAGGGGAAGGGAGAGAGATAATCTCAGAGAGGGAGAGATAGAGGGAGTGAGAGAGAGAGAGAGGATGTGGGAGAGAGATAGAGGGAGTGAGTAAGAGATACAAAGAGAGACCTGATAGAGGGAGAGGGAGTAGAAGGGAGAGACTTGAGAGAGAGAGAGGGAGGGAGAGACGAGAGAGAGGGAGAGGGAGAGAGATAAAGGGCGTGAGAGAGACAGGGACTTGAGAGAGAGAGGGGGAGAGGTGGTGGGAGGGAGATACCTGAGAGAGATGGAGAGGTAGAGGGAGAGAGATAAAGGGAGTGAGATAGGGAGGGAGTGGAAGAGAGATAGAGGGAGTGACTATGAGAGGGAGAGGGGGTAGGAGGGGGAGACTTGAAAAAGAGAGAGGGGGTAGGACAAAGATACTTGAGAGAGAGAGGGAGGGAGAGGGGGTGGGAGAGAGATAAAGTGGAAGAGAGTGGGAGAGAGATAGAGGGAGTGAGAGAGAGGGAGTGGGAGAGAGAGAGGGTGTGTGTGTGTGTGTGAGAGAGAGAGGGGGGATGGAGATACTCGAGAGAGAGTGAGAGAGAGGGAATGGGAGAGAGATAGAGTGAGTGAGTGATAGACCTAAGAGAGGGAGAGGGGGTACGAGGGAGAGACTTGTGAGAGAGAGAGGCAAAGAGAGAAAGATAACAACCTAAGAGAGGGAGATGGAGTGAGAGAGACAAACAGACCAAAGAGGGAGAGAGAGAGGGAGAGTGAGAAAGCGGGTTGGAGTGAGATAGATATATTTAGGTACCTATGTGGGAGGGAAAGATACCTGAGAGAGGGGATTGGATTGAGAGAGTAGTCTAGGTTGTGTGGGAAGGAGTGAGACCTGAGAGAGAGAGACTTCAGAGGGATAAAAGAGTTATCCAATTAGGGTAACGAGTTAGAGAGCGTATGAAAGGTAAAACCTCAACTATCCATCTACGATCATAAACTATGCACTCTAAGCATTATCAAAGTTGTCGACCAAAGAGAGGAGAAATTTAGGTTTTGTTGAAAGCAGGTAATTTGGTGCTTGCCAAATGACCTACTTTGGACGTGTTAATTGATAGGATTTGCCAAATTTCCTCATATTTTTCGTCTATGCTCCCCATCTCATTTGCATGTATTTCAATGCAACTATATAAAAAAACGTGATAGCGTTAACCTCTCTCTTAGCTATCTAAATTTATAATTCTTTTTTCATTTTGATTTAGTTAAGGTTTTGATCCATGACTCCTTTTATAAATGCCTTTGTTTTTGGTCAAAAACCAACATGTGCTAGTTTTAGGATAGATTTTTACTCATTCACCGAAATGTGAAACAAATTACATTTTTTGAAACTAGACTCCATTCTACACATGATGAAAAAAAATCAATTTTCGATTAGTTCTCAAAAAATTTAGGGGGGAGCACGCTCAAATTTCATTTTTTCAGGATGTGTCGACTTTGAAAAATCATAAAATATTATATATTCATTAAAAAAATTATCCAAAAGAATGAGGATAAACTACATGGTGTTAGCTAATTTCTCACCATTGGGATTTTTGAAATTCTAAAAAAAAGTAAATCAAAAAGGGGGGAGCCCTCAAGCCCTATGCTATTTTTTTTGATAAAAACAAGACTTGTTTTGTCCCCCCCCTTTTTGATACCCTTAATCTTCATTAATTTTTTTAAAAAATAGTAGCTTAGAAACTAGACTCGAAGCACTTCAACTTTTGTTCTTGGGGCATCTTGAAATTTTGAGCGTAACTATCTTCATTTTCTTGTGTAAATCAGATTTTGCTGATTTCAAAAAAAAGTGGCATCTTAAGAGCTAAAATTGTGTCACAAATTGGTGCACTTACCTAGTTGGTGCCCAATATTCTGAAGGAAGGTTAGGAAGCCCATACCAGTCTTGAAGCTTCTCCATGACATGCATTTCTGGGTTGAAGCTGACCTTCTAATGCCTCAAGTAGAAGCCACAACCATCCATGACCCAAACTGCATTCACTATCTCATCCCTTAGATCTCTGGAAGGGCAAATAATTAGAAAAAACCCTTCTAAAGAGTTTTGAACTGGAGGTCTTGACTCCACCGATCTTTCCACCATTTGACCAAATAATCCTAGTTCAAGTCCGCACCAAACCATTTACCGACCAACCCTAGGTTTTCCAACCTTAAAACCTCGGCTTGAAGTTTTACAGAGCTGACCACGAGAGTCGCTCGACCACCCAGTATACATTACCCAAATGAGGCACCTCTTGACGAGAATCTCCACTTTCTTCATCTTCCCTGGCCTCCTCCCATTCTCGTTTCTCTTTCTTCCTTTGCCAAACCCATCTGTTATTTTCATTTCTCCGATTAGGGTTTCGACTGCAACCCATTCCCTCCATCCATGGAAGACCCCCAAAAGCTCTATTTTCGCCATCTTGTTGATGAGGTTTGCAAAAGGTAGCATTACGATACCCTCTTCTACCTTGTGGTTCCTTGGGAGTTGGTTCCTCCTTGTTTGAACGACGCCCATCCCGACCATGGTCCCTTGTCCTAGGATTGAAATGATCACCCGTGGGATGGGCCCATCTCTCCGGCTTTAAGACACCTTCACAGTTCGCCTGACGGGAATCTCTATGGACTTCCTGTCCTCTTCCAAAACGACAATCGCCATCAAACCGTTGCAGTTCGCCATGACCGTTGCAAAACCCCTCTCACCATCAGTTTCTTCTTCTATTCTTAAGTGTTGATTGGTGAAAAAAATTTGTATTCCATTTTAATTATTAAACTTTTTATGCAATTAGTTAACTCTAAATTTAGTTCACTTGACTCATAATGCATTGAGTTAACAATTTGATCTAAATATGTCAATCAATCTTGATCATTGATCTTATTCAACACCTCTTAATCTGGATCGTTCATCTGATCTCAATTCCTATAAAAGAAAGCATCCTACATCTTTCCAATCTAACCACGAACTTTGGAGCTTTTGCATCATTGCTACTATATTTCATTCTTTTGAGCTTAAAGGCGAAAAAAGGTGCATATCAAATATCCGAGAGCAAAGCAAAGTGAAAAAAAACTATGGAAGTAATATCATGTCGACACGGTAAAGGTAATGCTTGATTTATTTTGAATTTATCGTTGTGTGTATTCCATAGTTAAGTTTGGATTGTATTTGTGCTTGATTTAGATAGTTGTGGTTGCTATTGATGATTTCATGACCTTTGTTCCTATTTTCTGATTTAAGGAGGATATGTATTAGTCATAATTAATATTAATCTATACTAGACAAATGCGATTTCAAACATGTACATATGAGACATACAACACATATCATCACTATTTTGACAAAAAATGAATGTGTATTTTAACTATCTTTGTTAATTTCACTCAAGTGTACTCTTTTTGATAGAGATTTTACTACAAAACATAGATTGGATCTTTCGACAATTATTAGTACCTTATATTACAAGCTACAAGAAATAAACTACAAAAATAAATTCTATTATAAACAATTCTGAAATAAAACTATTACAATAAATAGATCCCACATGATCAATTCCTATTGTATGCTCTATCTATTTTCTTTTAACACCACTCTACTTAAACATCATCCTATCCATGTTCAAATAGTCAATAATAATTTTACATCTCATCCATATAAGAAAAAAATAATATACATTTATCCTAACTTTTATTAACCAAAATGAACTTATAATGATTAAACTGAATCATGTTTAAGAATTATCATTTAACAGCGCTTCACAACTCTCTTCTTTAACTCTTTATTTTCTGATGATGAATAATGAAATGTGATCTCAAACATTGATGAAAAAATTCATGCAATCAAATCCAGAAAAATTCAAAAAGTATAAGTTGTTATATCTATTCTCTAACAACTTTAGATCATTTATGACGTCAAAGATAAGAGATGTGAAGATTCTTGTAAATTACTATTACAATTGCCCAGCTAGCAATGCGTACTTCTTTCCAAGTCTAATTATGTCGCTTTTACTCTGTCAATCGATGTGTGGTAGAACACCTGCACATCTCAACAGTAAGATTTGTTTGTCTTTTCATTTTTTTAATTTGAATATTACATGGGTTTAAAGCACAGAAATGGAAGTTTACTGGCTGGGGATC